>OY748288.1:1315004-1736041 GCA_963556515.1 Nudaria mundana
TTGGCAATCCAGGCTAATCGCCAAGGACTCGCCGTGCCTTTCCATAGCCTCACCCCAGACATGTTACGAATGCCAGAAGATCACCCGTTGATCGTTTTGGCCTGAGGCTGTATTGCCGATCATTTATTAGCGAGTGATCTTCGAGGTATCGCATGAACTGCTTGTTAATGATCAGCTCAAACACCTTGCAGATGACTGAGGTGACAGCTATGGGCCGATAGTTGCCTGGATCAGACCAGTTGTACGTTCGCCTCCTTCCAGACCTCCGGCACGATTTCTGTGGAGTAAGACAGGCGGTACAGACGAGTTGACCACCGCCGGAATGCCGTCAGGGTGCACTGGCTTTCCGCGTGTCGAGTGATCGCAGCACTGTCCGTACATCGCATTGCCTGAGTACAACGTCGGGGGGCTGCAGGCCACGGTCGTCGACCCGGGAATTAGCCGCAAAGAGGTCTGCGAGCATATCCGTTTTCTCTTGGGCTTTGTGAGCCAGTGTTCCATCTGGGTAACGCAGCGGTGGCAGCGAGGGCTGACAAAAGTTAGATTGCACGGCTTTGGCCAGTTGCCAGTATCCACGGCTGCCCGTGGGATGGGAAGTGAGCTCCTGACCAAGCCGCGCCACGCACTGGGCATCCGCTCTCTTGAAGGCCCTCTTGCTGGATTTTGTGGTCCGGTTGGACGCTGCTTTGAGTATTGGATCGCGCACAGCCCGGGCCCTGATCCAGGCGCGATATGCCGACTGTTTTTGTCGAACAGCTTTGGCACAATCTCGCCCGAACCAGGGACGGGCTGATGTCGCCAGGACATCAGTGAAAGGGATGTAATACTCCATCCCTAAACTGATCTCGCTAGCAATCGCAGAAGCGCTATCCGAAGGAGCCTTGCCTAGAAAGCAGCGCTGGCTCCAGGGGACGTACGCATAATAATCGCGTAGACCGTCCCAATCCGCTGACGAGTAGTGTCTTAGACGTCGTGCCATTTGTACAGCACGTGCAGGAGGTGACATCTTCATGCCAGCTTGAACCACACTGTGGTCAGAAGTACCCAATGGGGCTCCTACCGAAACACTGGGCTGGGCGACTCGTCAGCAGTAGATCCAACAGAGCGGGCGCGGCATCTGACCTGTCTGGTATCCGGGTGATCCCGCATACCATCTGGGTCAGACCGTGGGAGAGAGCGAACGCGTGGGCGGCCCTACCCGCATGATCAGTACTGAGGGACCCCAGCCATTCAATGTAATGGCCATTGAAGTCTCACAGAAACACTAGGTCAGCGTTCGGGAACCTGTGCATCATCAGCCGTCTCGCTGAGGTACTGGAAGAGCTTTGTTGTCTCAGAATCCCCTGTGTGGGAACGGTAGACGCACACGTAGATCTGGCTTATAGAGCCATGGTCTACGTGCAGCCAAAGGACGGATTTGGAGGGATTGTCAAGGCAGCGCAACCGGCGGCAGCAAACATCCGCCCTAACGAACACGTATACCCCGGCTTTATCTCGAAATTCTTCCTCGATGACAAAACCGGCGTAACACAGGTAAGACGTATCGTCAGGGCGGCGTATTTGTGTCTCCGTGAGGAACATCACAGCGGGCCGTGCCGTCTCAAGGTGATGGTGGACGGCATCGAGGTTCGCATGGAGTCCACGGATTAGTGAACTCCTCCATGAAAAGTGAAGTTGTGAGGTTTCCTGGGTGTGATACGTTTACGTTTTTTATCTTGCACTGCCATTGTAGATATGAAGAAGAAGCGTGAAGAGAGGGCGACATTTGGTGCAGCAGTAAGTGACAAAGCACACGGGCTAGCTTTGTCTAGAACCGTGTGGTTAGGTCGGAGCCGACCCGCCGGACGGAAGGGCTCCCAAACTCCCCTGATGCAAGGCTGCCGCAACCCCACACCGGTTACCACCCGGAGCGGCGATCCCACATCAGGATTATGCGCAACATGTGGGGCAGCCTCCTGCGGTGGTTGGTCCCAGGCGGGCCCCATGACTGTGTTGCGGGCGGCCGCGGCAACGCCGTTGCTAAGGGTCGCCCTGGCCGGTGAATCGACCCACACCACCCACACTAAACTCCGTTTCGCCCCCACTGGTCCCATGCCTGCTGCACCATACATCGTCCCGGGCCCAGCGGTGCAGCTGCTGAAACCCTAGCGCAACACAGCCTGGGCTGGGTTACTTGAGGGGCTTTAGCACAGCTGCACGGTGGGACACCCCCGGACCAACACTGTTGTACCACCTGGTACCCACGTAGGGGCCGAAGCCACTACATAGGTACCGTAAATTAACAAGCCTCGTCCGTTGATCAGCAGGTGCGCCACTAGCAGGTGAGGTCGCTGGGGCCCTAAAGCTGTTGGTAGAGCCCCTTTGCACCCAAAGACTGCTTTTTCGAACGTGGCTGTAGATTCATGACCTTTTTAGGATTTGATTTGTTTTATTGCCCCCTTTAAAGCCAAAGTAACTGACGAAATGTGGGCATAATAAACGCCCTGTTTACCTCTTCGGGGATAAAGAAGTGATTTTGTGTGTATTTTAGGTATAAAGAGTAGGTATCTGATGTAATGTGATGATGAGAATTGATTGTGAGATACGATGAGGCATTCACTCAGAAATGTGCAACACAAAATGGAATGTGTGAATATTATTGCACCTATATGTGTGTTGTGTACTGACAGCACACAGAACACAACAAACACGTCATATTGTAACGAGAACATGGTGTATCTACCATTGATGTTTCATTTGAAAACAAAGTTAAAGTTAGGACGTTTATAAACGCAAGTTACCTAAACCTAAACACGCACATCGAATGGTTAGGTACGTACCTACCAATCACCGTCTCATTGCAGATCATGGCTCATGTCTAATATAACTACTTACTTACGTACTTATTATCTGAATCCACTGAGCCTTTTCCCAGCACAGTCGCTTCAGCTTTCCAGCGTAACTGCGACGGGGGCGAGTCAGCGCCGGGACGTCGTTGTGGGCCTGGGTGTAGATACCCTCTCGCTGGAGACCATGCTACGAGCCATGGTCTCCAGCGGAAGCCAGTGGAACGCCGCCGTTTCCTTCTGCAAGCACATGCTTGCAGCTCGTGAAGGAGGCTCGTGAGGCTCCGAAGTGTGCGGCGAGGGCACCGCAGACGTGACTACGCCCAGGACCATCGACCTCCATGATCGGGGCCTGAGGACGATGGATTAGCAACACCCACCGTCCTTACAGAAGCAGGCTAGAAGAGCTGCGTGCTGTGGGGCTTCACCTCACGCACGCCTTCACTCACCGACGCAGGATAAAACCCGACCCCAAAGATGCCGGCCGGTACCTACACCGGTAACACCCGACTGCCACGCAGCGGCCACCCTGGTGGCCAAGGTCCACCGAGCGCCACTGTGATAGCAAAAAAGAAGTTTTAACGGCTGAACTTCAATATTTTCCGTGACGCGACTGCCAAGTGCACTGACCTCATCAACTGTTCAAAATTCGATATCGAAGTTATGTCCACCATTTTTTAGGGCTTCAACTACCCGCCGAGATTCTATTTAGTGGTTACATACCAATGAAACATCTGTCCTGAGTGAATTTTTGCTTGAACAACAGGTGGTTATGGATTGTCTATCGACCCCGGTAACGGAGTCTTGTCACGTAGGACCTACGAATTACTGACAAAGAGTGGACGTGTAATACACCTCTCCCTTCCCCTTCGGAAATATAGACGTGATGTATGTCTGTCTGTCCAACTACCCGTAACAACTGTCATGTCATAAGTAGCTGTTCGTATGGCAACCGGGAGTGACCGGGACCGATAGTGAATGACGATCGTGAAAGTTTAAATTATAGAATATTTATCTACAGTTAGTATTATCATGTCAGTTATAACAAGAGGTAACTTGTTTCATAAAATCAAAAGAGATTAGGTTTATCACACACAACAATAAAAGTCCCAATGAGCAAGTTCCGTCTTCCTTGTTCAATGTTGAAATCTCACAAAGTAGGTAGTTATTTCGAAACAATTGTCGCAGATTTCACAACATTATTTTTTGTGTTAGGTTTCATAATTTATAAGTATTTATAAAGAGCCACACAAATGGATTATGTACGATAAATCTACTCTACTGTCTACTGGTATTTTGTTGCCTTTAACGTCTAAGTATTGCCGGTAACTCTCGGACGGATAACCCCAGCTGGGTCTCACCCCATTGCGCATCTTTAGGGTCGGGTTCTATCCTGCGTCGGTGAGTGAGGGTGCGCTTGGGTGAAAGCCCCACAGCATGCCGCCCTACTGGTCTGCTTCTGTAAAGACCGCGGGCAGATCACCGTCTACCTAACATAAATACAGAGTTGACGCAATTGTATTATAGAGTGTTGGGTTTTTGAATTACATAGGTTGGGAGTTGTGGTTTGTTGGTTACACTATCACGCGTAAACGGTACAGGACGTACCTACCTATCACCAATATTCCCACGCATAAGTCCCGTTTGGAGTGAAATGAATAAAGAGAAAGTTTAAAAATTTTGCACATCTTTATTTTTGTGGAACTAAATCCAAAATTCTTTAAAAACAGAGTTCATTTGCTTGATGGAAGTCTCTTTGGCTTTCATTGGTCTGTATCACGTGTCGCCCAGTAACGAATCAGTGTTATCCAAATATCGTTTTGCAATGTCCTCTTATACGCTGTTTCATTTATTCAAGTTTTATTAAACTTTTAAATTTATGAAGAAGTGGGAGTTAAACTTCAAGTGGGTGGTCCTGCTGAGTGAATACTGGCGAGATAATTTACGTGTGATCCAGCTAAACAGTGGAATATAATATGGGTCGGACTGTGTGGCTGTTAGAAACCCATTGGATGCAGTGAAAGGAAGCACACACACACACACTCTTATGGTCAAATGTGAATTAAAAATGTAAAGGCTAACGTTACGTATAATTAATTAGGTAGGTACCGATCAAAGGACGTTTCCGGTTTAGTGGAGAAGCCTTCAATAAGCCAACCGTGAAACAAAACGGGCATGGTAAAATAACCGAATTTCAAAAACTCAGTGTGTGGCCAATTAAATTTACCATTCCAACGTAATTCACAGTTACTGGTAATCTGCGACATAGGGCTTCCCTAGTGCAGATACCATTCTTCCACGAAGAGGCCGTGTATTGCATTGTAATGAAAACCTTTATACTTTAGACTAGGCTAGAATATATGTATAATACCTTTGTGGAAGAGATAAATAAATATTTACATTACTTTCAGAGGTACATAATTATGGGTCCATTAAAATGTTAGAAGCGAACCTTACTTGCAAGTAGAGCTCCTATTTTGTAGGTAAGTACCTAATATGTAGTTGTATATAACTGGCAAAAAGGGGATCTGGCCTCTGCTTACCCCTTCGTGAGAACAAACAAGCGTACATGGAGGTAGGTATGTAGTGTACAGCGCCATCTATCGAGACCCTTATTTTATTACTTTGGTGACGTGAGTTTTTAGGTACACAAAGAAAACATACGTACCTAAGGCTCGTCCAAAAATGATATAAGCAGAACTCCAAAGGGTGAAACTGAATAGTAAATAAACAAATATTGCTTGAATAACAAATATTATCATCGCCGGAGTCTTGTTTAAATGGTAGGTAAATGCAACAGCTGTGTTCTGTAGAACAAATTAGGTACCTACTCATTCATCAAACATTTTTGACAAATTGTGGTTGATTATTATTCAAACGAAAATGCATTGGATTAGAATTAGGTAAGTACCTTCCTACTTACCTAACAAAATAAAAAGTAGGTACCTACCTACCTATAAATAAGTAAGGACCACTATATTCCGCATTTTGTAATCATTTCAGAAATTAAAGCACTGTTTGGTCATTTTTCTATAAGTAAGTACATAATATTATTTTATTATTTATTTGCATCAGTTTATTTACAATTCACTCTTGTCCATGTCATTTTTCATTGATATTTCAGAATGACATTAATATTTTGACATGTTCTAACAGAGTTTCATTTTATTACTTTTTATTATAGGTATGTACGGTTTATACCGGAGTGGAGCCTTCTCGCAAAAATCGTCGAAAATAAAAATGTTTTTTTTTTTGGTTTGATGCTCCTACTACATATCTAGTGCTAATAGTGTTAACTACTATTAACCAGGGTTCGTCTCGTGTTTGGGACACACACACACGTTTATTAAATATTTAGGCAAATTTATCTTAGTTAATGCATAACTACACGCGTGGTGTATTAGTTGCAGCATCTTACTGGATCCGTTGTGTTTTATTCTATGAATGTAGTTACTGATGATTGGAAAAGAGTGGCCGGGAGTTTTTATTGCCAGTTTCTTTTCTCTTTGGCTCCACCCGTTGCTTTGCAAATCTCGCTTTGAATGAAAATTCTTATGCGCTGACGTTAATAAGCCGAATCACAGTTAGACTGGAAAGCCGACCCCAAGCGAGTTGGGAAAAAGGCTCGGTGGATGATGATGATTAATAAATATTTCGTTTTTGCTATATTTTTACATTAGGTAGGTACCAACCACAGGGGATTCTTCCGAGTGTGTACCTGGGGCGCCCGACAATGTACCTCTGTAGGGGTGGTCGCGGAATAAACAATAACTAGTTATCCCGACGAACTTTGTATCGCGTCATTTAAATAAAAAAAAAATTTAATATTTCATGCAAATGTAAATTGAAAAACGCGACAGACGGACAGACAGACAGACAAATTGTCGTATTAAATATATAGATAATAGGTAAAATAAACAAAAGTAAAATAATTTTGGCATAGAGCAAGCGTTACCGACATTCGACCCGTGTAGCTTCGGATAAAATAAAATAAAATAAAATAACGTTTATTATCTTTGAAACTTTTAGAAAATTATTTAGATTCGTCAAAAGTTGGTTTGACTCTACCGAGGGTTCCAAAATGCAACGAGACAGAGGAGCCCTCAAGAAACTCAGTTCGGCTTTTTTCCAAAATATTTCATCTTAAATCTAATACAGAGTTATTTAGAAAGGAGCAATTCGTGTTACAACCAGGCCGCCTTGTCATCTAAGAAATCATTAATACTATAATAAGCTTTATGGCACAATTTACGTTTTATTAGTTTTTTAAATTTATTAACAGATAAATTTGCTATTTCGGTTGTCAATGTATTATACATTCGAATAAAGTTCCCCGCAAAAGAATTACTCACTTTATGAAGCCTAAATTTAGGAACAGCCAGTTTATCCTTATTTCTTAAGTTTAGATTATGATTATCACTATTTTTCACAAATTTGCTTTTGTTATTGTGGGTATACAATAAAATTTCATAAATATACTGTGAATACACTGTAAGGATGTTAATATGCTTAAACTTATCTCTTAATGACTCCCGAGACCCCATTCCATAGATAGTCCGGACAGCCCTCTTCTGCAACACAAAGATGCATTCAATATCGGCAGCGTTACCCCACAGTAGTATGCCATATGTCATGATACTGTGGAAGTAGCTGAAGTAGACAAGACGCGCCGTTTTAATGTCTGTAAGTTGTCGGATCTTTCTGACAGCATAGGCTGCTGAACTAAGCCTGGCCGAAATTTTCCCGATATGAGGCCCCCATTGCAATTTGGAGTCTAACGTTATGCCCAGAAATACAGTGTCATCGACCAATTCTATTATATCATCCCACAAAACCAGTGGTCTATCCTAGAGAGGGCAATGTTTACATCGTCAAGTTCGCGCTGTCCACGTTTAACTTTAAATATTAAAGAAGTGTCATCAGCAAACAAAACTACCTCGTCGTCGTCTCTTATGAGGTGAGGGAGATCATTAATATATACTAGAAAATGATATGAACCCGTCAATCCAAGGTTAAGTTGCTTTATTTAATATTTTCACGGCTTAGTCCCGTTTAGATACCTTACATTATAATAATATCACTGAAATGGTAAAGTTGACATCGAAGATACAGGAGGAGACCCCTGGTGTATGCTATTTGCCGATGACATTGTTCTTGTCGGTGAAGACGGGCCTGAGGTGCGGAGCAGACTGGAGAAGTGGCAGTGTAAACTGGAGAGTGTAGGCCTGAAAATCAGCAGAACCAAAACGGAGTACATGTTCTCCGATTTCGGCGGTCTCTCCAGTTTTACACCCATAACGCTAGATGGCGTACCAATGCCAGTCTGCTCCGGCTTCCGGTACCTCGGCTCTCTTATCCAGGACGATGGGGAAATCGATCGTACAGTGAAGCACAGAATTGACGCAGGTTGGATGAAATGGCGGCAGGTCAAAGCCACTATATGCGACCCTCAATTTCCTCCGAAATTTTACAAGACTGTCGTCAGACCTACCGTCCTGTATGGACTTTCATGTTTGGCTGTAAAAGCGACGGATGAAAGGAAACTGCATGTAGCGGAAATGCGAATGTTAAGATGGATGTGTGGTGTAACAAGGATAGATAGAGTAAGGAACGAGTATATTAGAGGAAGTTTGAAAGTTGTCCCCGGCTAGCATGGTATGGACATGTTATGAGAAGAGAGGAAAGTAACGTGGTAAGAAAGGTGCAAAGTATGAATGTAGACGGCTTGATAACTCGAGGTAGGCCCAAGAAAAGATGGATGGAATGCGTGAGAGAGGATATGACCAGGAAAGAAGTGACTGAGGAGATGACGTGTGACAGGGATGTATGGAAAATGAAAACATGTTGCGCCGACCCCAAATAATTGGCATAAGGGCAGGCAGATGATGATGATGATGGTAAAGTAAGCTTTTGTTTCATGGGAAAGCGGAGCAGTCTTGGGGCAATCGTAACGCTACGGTCAGTGACGATATTGGTGCTTTTTCTATGAAAACAATGATGAAAATCACCGCTCTCTATGAAAACCGAGCCAATTTGTTAACATGGACATTCTGGTGACGTCAATTTGCAACTATAATGCGACCGCTTTAAAACTGTACCGCTTTTCTAGGAAACCAAAGATTTAGAGTGCCCTAGGGCATACCCAGACTGGCCAACAAAAAAGTGGTAATGGTAGAATTAAAACAACAACATTAATAATACATGGTATTGTATTTGGAACAATGTTTCTCTCTTACCGCGTAATAATATAAATAAATAATAGCTTGGTGAACGTCACTGATACAAAATATATAATAATTAATAATATTAACTAATTTATCGGTACGTCGGTCCATCGCGTACCTTCTACCAAATATATTTTTAAATGTTATTTTATTAAATATTAAAAATCGTCGTCGCCACAAATCGTAATAGCATTAACAAGTATTATACAAGAAAAAAAGTGGCAATAGACTTGCCGTCTGTGGCATACACATGATTGATGCACTGCAGTCGTATAAAACGGTTGTGCCTACCCATTCTACACATATAGATGATTATATTCTTGCATAAATTATTTGAAAAGGTCTTGTAATTAGCTAAACAATACAATGGTATTATAACTTTAAAGAAACAGTTTTTATTGCCAAAAATGATCACTAAATAATGTACAACAAACTCTTCATTCAGCTTTATTAGGATTTAGTATAGTCTCAGAATATGGAATAGTATTTACATACAGAACTTGCACTCCGACGAAAGAAAGCAAATTCTTTTGTTTACAGAGAACATCATTCGAACGTTAGTGTTGTCCACCTATAGTAAAATATATACCAGCATAATTTGACCAATAATTATGACGTTAATGCCTCAATATCAACTCTATGGTCAATGCCGTATCACAAACAAGTGACAACCCTTACTGACTTACAACTTCGAGTTGTCGCTGACGTCACGTATTTTTTTCGATTGTTAGGCGAGTGACATAGGCCTGGTATAGTCTAGTGCTAAATATACATCCACAATTTAAATCTGTTAAACTGTGCCAATTACATTCAAACATTGGGTCATGAGAATTTATTAATTACATTAATAATTATATGCATATGTGGTACAAATTTAACATAATTTTTATATTTATAATTATTATTACATAAGTATATTATGTTAACTGTGTCCATGTTGAGAGAATGAACTCGTCTGTCACATAACCTAGATGTTAATTTTATTATGTATCTGATGCAAATATGAACTTTAGAGATAATGCATGAGAATGTCAAGAATGAATTGTATTTTATAGGTTAAAGAACTATTGCAACATTAATAAGACGTAATACATAATTATGAATCCTTCCTGTAATCTATGCTTCGAACTATTTTCAACAGACTACCAAAAATTAAGAAAGTTCTCAATTCAACTGTTATATTTTTGGACTGCGAACCGATTTTAATATTTAAAAAATATTTCATTTATTTTTAAATTGTTTTTTTTTTATTTTTCCCAAGTCCTATTTCAATTTCGTTCCGTTCTGACAATTATTTGTTTGTGATTTTTTTTCTGAATGAAACTGATAAACTTACTTATTTATTTCTAAACACATACAAATAATACATAGAAAATACCCAAACTCCGAAACAAACATTTGAGGATCGCACATATAATTTGATTAGACCCGGTTTCGAACCTGGTACCTCTGGGACGGCAGCCGCATACTAATACCACTGCTCCATCCAACAAAGCAGACAAATTAAGAAAATTTGTGTGTTGTAATTATAATTAAAACCTTCCTCAGAAAACGCTATCTATAAATGAAAATCGCATAAAAATTAAGCCAGTATATTTAAGAGTTTATCACAAACATACAAAGTGTCATTTATGCTAGCGTTTCTAAAGTTTATATTTTATAATCTTCTAGATATGTAATTCAATGAAATCGTTAGACATTTCATTCATGAAATTTGAATTTCACGCTCCAAATCAAAATAGTTGTAAATGATAAATAAGTTGTGAGTATGAAATCATTATAACATTTTCCTCTTACCACTTGATTTAATCCAAATTCATTATTTGGGCGACGACGTTGATACGCTAACACTAATGGCGTTACATGTGACTATCTTATGTATGTCCCTCTCGCACTCACACAAACAAGCATTTCTCTATCACTTTCCTTTTAATTGCAATCTGTAAAAAAAACAAATATTGAATGGAATTAGGTGTTACCTGGAGAAAGTCCATGATAAAACAATGGGATAAGATGTTGAATTGCACTAAAGACTGTCTCAAAGAGAACAGCTGTTCTCTTTGAGACAGTCTTGAAGATGCCTCGTGAGTAGGTGAAACATATGTCGACTTTTATAATGTCTTCTATTTAGCGAAATTAGTGCAATTATATAAAAATTCAACATCTTACCCCATTGTTTTAAAAAAACAAATGTTTTGTAATCACTGTTATTGGCTTTATTGACTTTTTGTTATTAACAAAGCAATCTGACATCATTTCCGCAAATGGAGCAAATCGAGCAGCGTGCCGTCATTAAGTACCTCCATAAGAAGGGGCTGTCATCAAAAGCCATCCATGATGATATGGTCAGTACATTAGGGGATAGCGCTCTTTCATATTCATACATCAAAAAATGGATAGCAGAATTCAACCGTGGTAGAGAGAGTGTGAAAGACGAACCCCGCTCTGGAAGGCCTTTGACGTCCACTACTGACGAAAATGTTAAAAAAATACTTGACTTAATTATGGGAGACCGCAGATTGAAGATAAGAGAGATAGCCTAGAATACAGGCATCTCTTATGAACGTACTCAAAACATAATAGTCAACGTGTTGGGTTCCCACAATGTGTCTGCGAGGTGGGTTCCGCGACTACTTTCAGTTGAGCAAAAAAGGATGCGATTGACTATTGCACGCGACTGTTTGGAGTTATTTAAAGCTGATGAATGTGATTTTTTGAATCGTTTTGTTACTATGGACGAAACATGGGTTCATTACTGTACACCGGAAACAGAACAACAATCAAAACAGTGGAAAAGACCTGGTTCACCACCCCCCAAGAAGGCTATCGATTTTGTCGGCAAGTAAGGTGATGGCTTCAGTATTCTGGGACTCGAAGGGTGTGATTATGTTGATTATCTTGAAAGGGGTCAGACTATAAACTCTGATTATTACTGCATCTTACTACGTCGTTTACGAGAGGAAATAAAAGAAAAACGTCCAGGAATGATCAGAAGAAAAGTCCTGTTTCATCAAGATAACGCTCGTGTTCACACGTCTGTCCAATCAATGGCAGAAATTCACAACTATGACTTTGAACTGTTACCGCATCCACCTTATTCACCTGATCTGGCACCGTCAGACTTTTTTCTGTTCCCTAACATAAAAAGCACTTGGGAGGTTAAAGATTTTTGACAAATGACGAGGTCAAAGCAGCAGTAGACGCATATTTTGACTCTAAGGAAGAATCATTTTTTTTCAACGGACTTGGAAGGGAAGATGGCAAAAGTGCATTGAACTTGATGGTGACTACGTTGAAAAACAAAAATATATTTCATTTATTATGTATTTATTTTCTTGGTTAGGCCGATTACTTTTCAATCCACCCTCGTAATTATCGCACACGTTTCAAACTTCACACAATTAACAGGTCTGAACTGAACTAAATAATGTGGGTAGATTTAATTTTTAGAACTAAATGGATCAGTGTTAGGCCGACTACTTTTCAATCCACCCTCGTATTATGTACATACAAACATTGCAAGTTAAATAAAAGCTCGTAAAATACATAAAAAATCGGAATTTTTTAACAGGTAACTCTTTGTCAATAAATAAGTGTACATATACAGGTGAATTTTTGAAAAGGGCTTGCATGGCCAAATCCGAAACTATAAGGAATAGCGAAAAATGCTCAAAGGAGTCACGAGCCCGATTTTGATGAAACTTAAAACCTCATCATTAGATTTTTGAAAAACCAATAATCCTAGCTGGGAATCGAACCCGTTGATTTTGAAAAAAAACACTTTATTATTATACCATAGGATAGTGTCGCTGTTAAGGATCAAATTCTGCGAAGTAATGATAAGTATACGGCAAATGAAAATTTGGAATTTTAATAAAATTCATATTTCATGTAACTAAATTTTGTATCATAATTTGTTTCGTTCGAAATCCCAGAAAAGATTGTAACTATTCCGTGTTTTAATTTGTTATATGGGTTGTATATAGGTTTTACCAAGTACAGACAATAGAAAGTATCAACGTACCATCCGTCATATTACTATGTTATTTCCTAGCCTGCAGCGCATTAGACAGCCAATCCATCGCTTGGTCCAGACCCTCGCCGCGGACGGCCGATGTTTTGAATATCTGGAAGGTTCGATCGCGCAACGCGTCCAGCCCTAGCGCTTGGTGAACCTCCGCGACTGTTAAACATCCAGCCATATCCTGCTTGTTGGCTAGAACTACTAATATAGCATTTGCTAATTCTTCTTCCTGTTAAAAAAAGAATATATTTATTAGCTGTTGGTTTCCAACGTGTCGGATAGTTAAATAGCAACCTATGAAACTCTAAATAATAAATACGGCTACATATTAGTGAATCAATTATCTGAATCAGTTTAGCCTAGTTGCGGTCCCTAAAAGAATGGTTATTAATTTATAAAGTCTACCCGCTCTCACGTCCCTTGCCGGACGTCTCTGGTTCGCACGCAGAAGGTATTTCCAGTGGCGCCCGGCGGACTTTGACCACCTGTCTCCCGACTAAACCCCCGAAGAGGCCACCTCTTCGGGGGTTTAGTCGGGATTGTAATCCCGCGTCGTCAGGGTAGGGTTTTATCTCGCGTCGGTGAGTGAATCTGGTTGCGTGCTAAAGTCTACCCGGTAACGGCAATAGGTTTGCACCCTATTACTTGGGACCAACTAAAATTACATTCAAAACTTCGATGTGTAGTGCAGTTGCCCTACCCCATCGGGATTTACGGTCTGGCCACGGGTTTCTGCGGCGGCGGCGACAGCGGAAATTCGCGCGTCTATTTTGCATGCCACGGGACACTCGCGTTCGCCGCCGCGACTAGTAAGGAAGTCTTGAGAGCGAAATGTCTTTATCAAAGTTATCTCGATGTTGCTTAGAAAGTAATAGTTTTTTGGTTCAAAACTTAATATTTGGAAGAGATTGTGGAGTACATGCTTTGAATAGGAATCGAGGTATAGATAGAGAATTCCACAAGAAGTAAGAGAAATACAGAATGTATCCAGAAAAAAATTTCGAGTACACCAGAATGAGTGTCGAAACTTTCGATTATATTAGTTTAGAAATGAAATAAAATGATTTATTTATTTGTATAGGTCACTCTTACAAACGTCAGTAGATTTATTAGTAAGACATTATATTAGTAATTATCTAGTACCTATTTCAGTAATAGAAGTTTCGATGTTCATTATTCGCGGCGAAAACAACTAAGCTTTTTTTATCACGGGCCTAATCGCCGCGACTGCCGCTGGACGGACGCTGTGGCTCGCGCCGCGACTGACTACTGATTCATGTATTTGTTTCACTCACACGCCGCTCCGCCAGTCGCCCGTGCGATTCGCTCGGTACATTTCGCCGGTCGCTTCGCCGGTCGCCGCTCCGCGTGGCTTGATAAGTACATTTCTATTAATTTACTCTAGTCGCTAGACGCTTCGCCGTGCACTGCGCGAATTTTCGCTACGGCGAAAGTCCCGTAGCCAGGCGGTTAGGCGTGATTGTATACATACATGTATCTATTCGCGTTTATTAGTAAGGCTAGTGGACGCCGGCGACTTCGTCTGTGCAAGATTAGTAATTTTAGTAGCCTATTATGCTTGGACATAATTTGAGAGTATACCTATGTAGCATCGTTCCATGCTGTTAGATCCTGGTAGGTAGTAATTAAGGTACTAATTAGTTAGGCGAAGATTACGGGGTTAACTAAAATTCAGTATAGCTTGTTCTCTGGGCCAGCTCTAAAGCAACAATTTCCGTTGATAACAATACCAAGGGATGAAAGCATCCCATTTCTGATGAGATATTTTTAATAGTTCGAGGTTCGAAACACTCTACTTTTCATTTCGAATACGAGGAAAGCAAATAAATAGTCAGATAAAAATTTTATAACAATAGAGATTGATCATGTATCAGGTATTGTACTTTACACCTATTTTTTTTAATTTTTGTTTATCATTCGCGCTATTTTCAAGGCAGGCTGTAGTCTTTTGATCATACCGCCTTGTCATTAGTTACATTTTTCCATGCATTTCTTCAGCTTTTTATTTCTTCAGTAAATTTTTTCACGCTCATATTTTTTTTACAGCGCTATAGAGTTTTTTTTTTATTTGACGCGTTACGGCGGGCTATTTAGTTAGGTTTAGTCGGAGTCTAAATAACTGTCTAAATAATTATTGTTTGTGCTATTTACGTTTTATTTTACTGTAACTCAATCTTTTTTTGTTTATGACCATTCAAAAACCAGAATGTTGTATTGACTTATTCGTACTTTCGCTGTATACGTTTTTCCCATCGCCTCAAGATGTACTGATATTTTTTTTTTTTACATAAAGTATCACTTTCAACCCGCATATCAGGTAAGCAATGACCCACTTTCAGAGTATGAGAGATGAAAAACAATTTAAATACCTAACTAGTTCATAAAATGAGCCAATCATAGACGAAGTTGATAATAATTTAGGTTGCTCTCTATAATCCTTATCGAGTTTTTGTTACTGGCAATACATGAACATAAAGTATGGAAAAATTAAAAAATCTAACTACTTTGCAATATTCCGCCACATGCAAATTACCCAAGTCTCGTATTATTCATGCACATGATTTATTAATCACATTTGATGTAAGAATATTTGTGCCCAAAAATATTAATTTTTTAGTATATTGTCATAGTAGATATAGAAATACATTTTCTGTGTACAACTGTTTAACCGGTGATAATTCAATGTGTTTAACTCAAAACCATTGGAACCAAGCCATTAAATAAAATAAAAAAAATATTTCAAAAAACTAAAAAGGTTTAACACACGCGGAACTGTGGGCAACAGCTAATCTTTACACATGTTGCACAATAACATGTACAATATAAGGAAATGGGTGAAAATAGATTAGTCTAAATGGAAAAATGTAATCATTCATACAACATGATTACGATCTTTGTTTTTATCTTGAATGTCCCAATCACTATAAAACCTTAGCCATATACTTACCTAAAATTTACAACACACATCAACACTATTGTTAAACAGACAGACATAGAAGGGGTAGGCAGAGGTGTATTATACACCCACACTTTGCCAGTAATTTCGCTAGTCCAAATCAAATCAAAATATTTATATTAAAAATAGGAGCAGTTAATACACACTTTTTGAATGTCAAGAAATCCGCCCATTCGATTACCACACACCCGAGAAGAAGGGCAAGAAACTCAGCGTTGTCAACATTTTTTTTAATGTTATTTTTTTGTAATTCATTATTACACACAGATATATTTACAGGGAGCATGTGGAGAATATTACTTATAATATTTCAAGGCTCTGTACTTGGCCCGGTGTTGTACACCATATTTACTTCAGATCTACCACATCCCCAGGAGTGACTATTGCAACCTATGCAGACGATACGGCAATTTTAGCTTCGGGTAAACAACCTGAACAAGCCACGTTAAAGTGTAGAGAAGTCTAGTCGAAATAAACAACTGGTTCAACAAGTGGAGAATTAAAGTGAACACCACCAAATCAGTACAAGTGACATTCACGCTGAGGAGAAAGACTTGCCCCCCAGTGAACCTGGGTGGTAGGGAGCTGCCTCAAAGTGACTCCGTGAAATATCTTGGCCTGCACTTGGACCGCAGATTGACATGGCATAAGCACATCGAAACGAAACGCCGTGAGATCAATCTTAAATACAAGAGGCTTTACTGGTTATTAGGAAGAAACTCAAGATTGTCCATTGACAACAAACTCCTCATCTATAATTCTGTCATAAAACCCGTGTGGACCTACGGTATTCAACTGTGGGGAGCCACATGTAACTCGAACAAAACCAAGATTCAAAGAACACAAAACTACATCCTGAAGCAAATCAGCGACACTCCTTGGTTTATAAGAAACTCCGAAGTACATGAGCACCTTGGCATACTTACAGTTAAAGAGGAAATAAATGCATATGCTCAAAAGTATAAGACTAGGCTTGAAAATCACCCCAATAAGCTGGCCGTTCAACTCACCTTGCCGGACTATTTCAACCGTCTCAAGAGACATAGAACCCTGGACCTCAGCTGCATTGAGTGACCAAATATCATTATGGTAGATGTTTCTAATGAGAAATATCGCCACCCGCAAATCATCATACAACACATCTGCTCATAGTCAGAAGACTGATTGCAAAATGATAATTAAAAAAAAAAAAAAAAAACTTATAATATTTCCAGGCATCTCTGTCATCAATATAATCTTTAATTGTATTATTTATTCATTAGATACTTTTTAATAATAGTTTTAAACTTTCCCTCGGTAAGATCTAATATAGGTCCCAAGTAATAATCCAATAAAATATATTAGGTACCTGTTCTTTTAATGTTTAATAGGTATTACATTCAAAATAAGAGGACAAACCTATATTTTTCTGGTGATAATAATTTTGTTGTAATTAATTTTAATTATTTTTTAGAGAATTATTATTTTAATCACCATTTAAAAATATAATTGATACCTATAGTGAAAAAGAGACTCGGGCAACAATAAAAAAGGTTTTATTGTATGACCTCCATACACAGTTAAATACAAGAACCAAGTGCAAGTTAGACTCACACACACTCACACACCATAATCTATAAAAATGGGAAAAAATAAGGTTTATTGTATGGGAACCAGGTTAAATATTTAAGTATTGTGTTTTTGAGTATTTATTCTTTTTTTTTTTTTTTTATATTTAGGTCGACAAATTGACGCCACCCGCCTGATGGTAAGCTGAGGCGACGTCTGGCAATTGAGGGCGACTCTCACAGTACACAGGAATACTATAGAGAGTGGCCCTCAACTTGACGACCCAGTAATGTGCCTCTTCACGCTTCGCTTAAAGAGCCCAGGGTTATATGTTGGAGGAAACACGTGCGCAGGCAGGGCGTTCCAAGCCACCATCGTTCGGCAGAGAAACGATCGTTTAAAACGCTCGGTTCTCGCGAAGACGGTTTCCACGGTATGAGGGTGACATCTCTGGCCGGCACGCGTTGTTCGGGATCGGAAGGGAGAGGGTGGGATCAGGTTGAAGAGCTCTTCAGAACACTCACCGTGGTAAATACGGTAGAACGCGGCCAAGGAAGCAATTGTTCGGCGCTGGGCTAGCGGCTCAAGGCTTCCCGTTACCTCCGGACAGTCTATAATGCGAACAGCGCGTCGCTGCATAGCGTCGAGTGCGTCCAGCAAATACTTCGCGGAGCCGTCCCAGAGGTGAGAGCAGTATTCAACGCAGGGTCTAATCTGCGTTTTGTACAGCAGACACCTCTGGTGCGGTGTAAAGAATCGCTTTACCTTGTTCAGTATTCCTAGTTTCCGCGAAGCTAGCCCAATACATCTCTCAATGTATTTTGTGTTATTGAGCTCTCGACGAACGTCTATGCCAAGGATGTCTAGATTGTCCTTCATTGGTAATATTGCATTCTGAAGAGTGGGTAGGGGAAGGAAAGGGGATTTTTTCGCTGTAAATGCACACGCCTGTTTTGTGGGCATTGAACTCGACCAAGTTCTCGGCACCCCATTGGGAGATACTGTCGAGGTTTCGGTCGAGAACACCCACGAGATGTCGTCTCTCCTCCTCTATCACAGATCGCCCCGCCGTCGGACGAACCGAGTAACTCCCGTGCAATGTACTGTCATCTGCATAGCAATGAATGTTCCCGAGGGAAAGCATATCATAGATATGCAGAAGAAAGAGAGTTGGTGACAGTACGGACCCCTGCGGTACCCCGGCATTCACTTGCAAGAAGCGAGAAGCCTGGCCATCGCAGAGGACCCGCACTCGGCGCTCGTTTAAAAAACTGGCAATCCAGCTGCACAGTTGAGGAGGTAGACCATATGCCGGAAGCTTGGAAAGGAGCGAAGCATGCCAGACCCTATCGAAAGCTTTGGCGATGTCCAGGCTAATAGCCAAGGACTCGCCGAACTTTTCCATAGCCTCACCCCATACATGCGTGACGAATGCCAGGAGGTCACCCGTTGATCGTTTTGGCCTGAAGCCATATTGCCGATCATTGATTAGCGAGTGATCCTCCAGGTATCGCATGAGCTGCTTATTAATAAGAAGCTCGAGCACCTTGCAAATGACTGAGGTGACAGCTATGGGTCGATAGTTGCCTGGATCGGATCGATCCCCTTTCTTGGGGATCGGTTGTACGTTCGCCTCCTTCCAGGCCTCCGGCACGAGGCCTGTAGAGTATGACAGGCGGTACAGACGCGTTAATACTGGAGACAACTCAGCAGCACATTTTCGTAGCACCACCGCCGGAATGCCGTCAGGGCCACTGGCTTTCCGCGTGTCGAGTGACCGCAGCACTGCCCGTACATCACATTGCCTGATAACAATATCAGGCATAGTGTGGCCACAGTTGGCGATGGCGGGGGGCTGCAGGCCACGGTCATCGACCCGGGAATTAGCCGCAAAGAGGTCTGCGAGCATGTCCGCCTTCTCTTGGGCTTTGTGAGCCAGTGATCCATCAGGAAAACGCAGTGGTGGCAGCGAGGGTTGACAAAAATTTGACTGTACCGCTTTGGCCAGTTGCCAGTATCCACGGCTGCCCGTGGGATGGGATGTGAGCTCCTGACCAAGCCGCGCGACGCGCTGGGCATCCGCTCTCTTGAAGGTCCTCTTGGAACCTAGTGGCCCGATTGTACGCCGCTTTGAGGCGGTTCACGTTCGGGTCACGTGCCGCCCGAGCCCTGACCCAGGCGCGATATGCCGACTGTTTTTTCTGGACAGCCTCGGCACATTCACGCCCGAACCAGGGGCGAGCTTTGCGGATGCTGGCGACATCAGTGAAAGGGATATAATATTCTATCCCTAGACTGATCTCGCCGGCAATGGCAGCAGCGCTATCCGAAGGCGCCTTCCCTACAAAGCAGCGCTGGCTCCACGGGACGGACGCAAAGTAATCGCGGAGACCGACCCAGTCTGCCGACGAGTAGTGCCATAGTCGTCGAGTCATTTGTTCAGCACGAGCAGGCGGTGGCACTTGGAAGCTGGCGTGCACCACTCAGTGGTCGGAAGTGCCCAGTGGGGCGCGTACCGACACACTGTACTCGGCTGGGCGACTCGTCAGCAGTAGATCCAGCAAGGCGGGCGTGTGGTCTGACCTGTCAGGTATCCGGGTGATCCCCCGTACCATCTGGGTCAGCCCGTGGGAGAGAGCGAATGCATGGGCGGTTCGTCCCGCATGATCGGTTCTAAGGGACCCCAGCCACTCAACGTGATGACCGTTAAAGTCCCCCAAGAAAACCAGGTCAGCGTTCGGGAACCGCACCTGCGCATCGTCAGCCATCTCGCTGAGGTATTCGAAAAGCCTTGTTGTTCCAGTGTCCCCTGTGTGGCAGCGGTAGACGCACACGTAGATCTGGCTCATGGAGCCATGATCCACGTGCAGCCAAAGGATGGAGTAGGAGGGGTTCTACAGACAGCGCAACCGGCGGCAGCAAACATCCGCCCTAACGAACACGCACACCCCGGCTTTATCGCGGAATTGTTCCTCAATGATATAGCCCGGGTAACAGAGGTACGACGTGTCGTCAGGGCGGCGTATCTGTGTCTCCGTTAGGAACATCACAGAAGGCCGTGCCGACTCCAGGTGATGGTGGACGGTATCGAGGTTTGCATGGAGTCCGCGGATATTCGCGAACTCCACCTCAAACGAAGTCAACTTTGTGGGGTTTCTAGGGGCCGCTGTGTACCGTCTATTATCTTGTTGCACTGTCATTTTGAAATATGGGGAAGCGTGAAGACAGGGCGATATTTGGTGCGGCAGTAAGTGACAAAGTGCAGAGGCTAGCTTCGTCTAGAACCGTGTGGTTAGGTCGGAGCCGACCCGCCGGACGGAAGGGCTCCCAAACCCCCCTGATGCAAGGCCGCCGCTACCCCACACCGGTTACCACCCGGAGCGGCGACCCCACAACAGGATTATGCGCAACATGTGGGGCAGCCTACTGGGGTGGTTGGTCCCAGGCGGGCCCCATGACTATGTTGCGGGCGGCCGCGGCAACGCCGTTGCTAAGGGTCTCCCTGGCCGGCGAATCGACCCACACCACCCACACTAGACTCCGCTTCACCCCCACTGGACCCCTGCCTGCCGCACCATACACCGCCCCGGGCCCGGCAGTGCAGCTGCTGAACCCCTAACGCAACCCAGCCTGGGCTGGGTTACTTGGGGGGCTTTAGCACAGCTGCACAGTGGTACCCCCCCGGACCAACACTGTTGTACCACCTGGTATCCACGTAGGGGCCAAAGCCACCACATGGGTACCGTAATATACGAACCTCGTCCGTTAATCAGCAGGTGCGCCACTAGCAGGTGAGGTCGCTGGGGCCCGATAGATGTAAGAAGGGCCCCTTTGCACCCAAAAAATTCTTATATAAAGGCAATAGAAATACATCATCTGTGAAAATTGGAGCCTTCTTACATATTATATGGTTAATGGGATACAGCGTGGTGAGAGATGGACAGACAGTGAAACCTTAGTAATAGGGTCTCGTTTTCCCCTTTGGGTACGGATCTCTAAAAAGTTTTTCTGTACAGAACCACAAGAGTTGACAACTTTCACGCTTCTATCCTGAGATACCAGAGAGACCAGATAAGATGACAAGAAAAAGAAGAAATATTGCTTATGCTATGAAATGATTTATTTATTTCTATAGCTCACTAAATGGCTCTTACAAACGTCAATAACTACTTAAAATAAAAAATATCATTGCTTCTATATTTACATGTACTGCCAGATTCGCAAAGCAATAAGTTGACTGAATGTTACATTATTCCTGAATAGCATGTTTATTACTAGAAAAACCGGCCAAGTGCTAGTCTGACTCGCGCACAAAGGGCACCGCACCAAAACGGCAAAAAAATCACATTTGTTGTATGGAAGCCCCCTTAAATATTTATTAAATTCGGGTTTTTAGTATTTGTTGTTATATTTTTTAGTTTTTGTTGTTATAGAGGCAACGGAAATAAATCATTTGTGAAAATTTCAACGTTCTACCTATCACAATTCATTAGATACAGTACAAGACAGACAGACGGATGGTAAGACAGCAAAGTCTCAGTTATAGGGTTCCCCTGTTTACCCTTTAGTGACTTTTTATGAAGTTCAGAGAAATTTAACTGACTACAAGTGCTTTAACACACACAATAAGTGTAACCTTTACAATGCATATTCATAATCCTGCTGAAATAAAAATTACTAATAGATACTTACCCTAAGCATATGAACCAATTCATCTTTTGATATTCCTATTCGATCTCTATCTGCAGAGTCCACTACATATATTATTGCATCTGTGTTGCCATAGTAACATCGCCAATACGGCCTGAAATTGCATAATTAATTTATTGCAATTTCCCAAGCCATTAAAACTTTGTTAACTGCATTTATCAACTAATGTATTTACTCAATACCTTTGAAAATGATAGGAAATAAATAAGCTTAACCTAACCAATATCTTTCTCACCTAATACTGGTCTGTCCACCAAGATCCCATACTTGAAACTTGAGGTTTTTATATGTTACTTGCTCTACATTAAAGCCGATTGTGGGTATTGTCGTTACCACTTCTCCGACTTGCAATTTGTACAATATTGTGGTCTTCCCGGCACCATCTAAGCCGAGTATCAAAATTCTCATTTCACGGGCTCCAAGCAGCCCTCTGAAGTAACTAAATAGACCGCCTGAAATAAAGCAAAATGAAAAAAATGACAATTACAATATTAACACCGAGTTTATCGTATTTTACAACAATTTTTACTTACCCATTTTCTGATAAGCTTAGCCTATTTTAATACATGAGTCGTTAAGTCTAGACAATGATAAGACTTATGCCTGGGCATGAAATATTTCCAATATATTATTGTTTACTATCTAGCGCTTAACTGTAAGTATTTATTCACTTTTTAATGATAAATAAAGTCATTTTACATTGCAATACTTTGAGTAGGAATTAGGTAGTAATCATTTGACGTGTAAGCAAGCACTCATTTATTATTATTGCCAGCATGAAAAATTTTAATTCTTTATTACACTGCCATGGATACCTAGTCTTTATGGCTTACAACTATTTTGCTGTGAACATCGATAACCATTATCTATATGTACGGAACTAACAAGAGTGTGGGGAATGAAAATGAAATATACTATAATTATTATAGACTACTTTTACTACATACGAGATTACCATTATTATAAAGACTTGCTGGCAATAATCTTAAGGCTTGGGCAAACCAAAAGCAGTTGCAGTGCGGGAGCAGTGCGTCTACGTTAGTAAATAATGTTGTTATATGAGGGATGACACACTGAACAAACGCGGGCCCGCTGAACCTACCTGCTCCGCCACTGCGCCGCGCACGCACTGCTTTTCGACAAAACATTTGGACGGGAGCAGCGCAGACGCGGGGCGGTGGCAGCGCAGGCGCGAGGCGGCCGCAGTGAGCTCACGTTGTATTACTACCTCCGCCATTTTGAGTAGTCACACTAGAGCAGTTGAGCGGGATAGACGCAGCGCAGGTTGTAAACGGTTGTAACTTTTTACAAGTTTATCATGGAACCAAATGAAAAATTGATTGAGTTGGTGAGAAAATAAATGTTTATATGATTTAAAGGATAGATATTATAGAAATATGGTTTACAAAATGGGACTATGGGGGAAGATAGCTCAACAACATCATTCAACATCTTGAAGTGTGTTGAGTGTGGCGTTCGATACGACACACATAACGCGGTTATAAAGCAGGACCGCCTTCAAACTGCTTTCTGACTGCT
Organism: Nudaria mundana; assembly: GCA_963556515.1. Lineage (NCBI taxonomy): Eukaryota > Metazoa > Arthropoda > Insecta > Lepidoptera > Erebidae > Nudaria > Nudaria mundana. Next base: position 1,338,852 of record OY748288.1, read on the forward strand.
CATGTTTCTGGTGTGACATCAACCGCGACGCAACTGACCTGCCCTGCTAAGGAGTTGCGCCTGTCCTGCTTTTGGTTTGCCCAGGCCTTTAAAGCAATCGCTGCACCTGTAAAAAATATTTGAGCAATTTGTAGATTGTTGAATTGAACGCGAAAATTAATGTCAAAATTACTTTATTATGATATAGGTAGTATAAATTAAAAAGTGCTTTAGGTGCTCTTTTATAATATAAATTAATTATATGTACATACCTAATAAGGTTTTTTACTGTTATCGTAATATACTGATGGAATTTTTTTACTGGCACGCTATCAATTATTAGAAGTCTAGTTATGTAGGTAAATACCAAAACGTAGCGAATATGACTCTTTGACGAAACTACATACTTACTACTGCTAGTATAGTACTGATAAAAGTAGGTACATACCCGCCTACCATACGGCGCCTGAATTATCCCACTTATCTATATTTAAAAAAAAAATTAAGTATGTAGGTACCTATACCTACCTACCTAATTATCTGTAATCTGTCTGTATATTACGTTCATACCGGTAATGGTAATTACCGGTAGGTAGGTCCTATTATGTACACCTACTATCTGACCTATTATCTGATTTAAATAGATTTTGTTGTTGTTATTGTTTTAAGGTTAACTATGTAGGTAATTGGTTACGTTGAATCGGCCTGTGAGTTGAGTGCATTAGATTAAAATATGCCAACACTATAGAACTGAATACGGCCATCGACAACGAAGTGAATCCTTGGGTATTTTCCCTCTTTCTAATATGTACTGTCTCCTGAATCAAATATAGGTACCTATAGTAAGACCATTGGCCTCCATGACATCAAACCAACCCTTATTTGGTATTTTCTTCCCCTACCTATGTGCCTATGTGCATATGTTGTGATGCCCGAATAAAACATTATTTATTTGTTCTTCTTCTTTTTCAGGAGGCAAGCCTATTGCAGTTACTGGGCACATATATAAACTCTATAACCACAACTCAATTCAAAACCAAAATTCCAACAGACAGGTCAGATGTTATATAGGTAGTTACCTACCTCTAAACAAATGGAAGCATATCATCATCATCATTCACCGAGCCTTTTCCCAACTCAGTTGGGGTCGGCTTTCCAGTCTAACTGCGATTCGGCTGAACTTCGATATTTTCCGTGAAGCGACTGCCATCTGACCTCCACAACCCATGGGCGATATCGAAGTTCTGTAGTTAGACCGGTCGGATTTTTAATTTAGGGCTCCAACTACCCCTAACGACTGTCATAGATGTTCGTATGACAACCGGGACCGACGGCTTAACGTGCTCTCCGAGGCACGGAAATGGAAGCATATCATCATTATTATAAAATTGCATAGTCATTAGAAAATTGGTTCTGAACTATCTTACTGGAAAATTCTATCGTAGATATTTATTTTTCACAGTAAAATCATTCCATGAGACATGTCAGTGCCGCAAATTCCTTGATATCTGAAAAAATTCCATCGAAAATTAAATAGGTAGTAACTGCTTTGGGTGCTGATTCTCATAATACGACAGTGCATGCGACAGGCAAAGTGTACCTAAAGGCTGGTTTACATTGGTCAAGCTTTTAGTACAGTGGCGAGTGCAGGTACAGTGGCGAGTATTTCGAGTCTGGACAGTGACTGTTTACACTACGGCCAGTCAAGTGTCTTTCCTCTGGCAAAATGGACGAGTCTCGTCAAAAAATACGTCTGACGAAATACGAATGATCGTCGCAACATCTATGTCCCTGCCTTTTAAATCTGTAATATCTCCCAAAATATTCATTTAAATTACATGCTGTAAACGGCCATATTAATCTATATTAAATGCACAATTTATTTAGGGTACTATGTGCATTGTGGTGACCTCGGACCATTTTCCCGCCATTTCTATAATAGAAAAAGGAACAAGCTATGAATTAAACAACACGTCGTCTTGAAGCCGCTCACTTATGCACTGTACTAAATTTTACTGTTTACAGTACACTACGCCAGTGACGAGTCAAGTGTCGGGCGGGGGGATCACTGTCCAAAAAATAGAAAGCCATTCTATTCGGATCCACTTGCAAGCCAGGTTGCAAGTCAAGTTGACTCGCTACTGTCCGATTGGTTTACACCACTGTCCTTGTTCACTGTATTATAAACTTGACCAATGTAAACTAGCTATTAGCGACGAGCTACAGAAGATATTTTTAGTTTGGAGATGAAATGTGACATCACCTGACGTATGAGCATACGTCACAACTCTGCCTGCCTTTTCAGTCATAGGTATATATTCATCATCGTGACTTGATATAATAATATATTAGTTTAGTAAGTACCTACCTATCTATAATTAAACTTTTATTATTAGTTTGTATGTTATTCCTAGTCATGTAAGATTGCTTAGAGCATTAAACCAACGGGAGAAGAGACGCGCGCTATTTTGTACGAACAAAAGTCTGCCACTTTCAGCGGGGGTAGGGGGACGCACACTAATTTAATTGTTAACTACTAATGCATTTTTGAATCACGTCGCTATGCACTCACACAACAAAAATGTTGAACACTAATTTAAACTATACACACACACTCACATTCACACACAGGGACCTCTATCAGTGACATCTCATTAATGTAAACAAGCTAGAGCTTGACTATGTCGATATTATGTATCGAGATTTTGGTGTTTCAAATGGGTGAAGATAATTTATTATCAATTATCATATGTGATGACTTTGTTTACGTATTATAACGTCATTAAAATAATATTCATTATATTTATTAAATAGAATATGCATTCTTTAATGGCTTGATTTATTAAATAGAATATGCATTCTTTAATGAGGCGTACAGGGGTTTTGCTAATAATTTGTAAGTCTTTGTAAATTGAGCACTTTAAAATGACCAAAATATGTCCAAAATAAATTCTATTAGAGTTATTTTAATCAGTCGTTGGACCCGACTCGTATGAAATACGGGTACCAAACTAACAATAAATAGGTTACTTATTTATATTAATTTTAAATAAGCGATAAATAAAAGGTTTTTTATTTTATTTAATACTTTTGTTGTAAATTGTCAATGTTTACCTACAAATGGTTTTTGTGTGAAAGAGTAACAAACATCCATACAGACTTTCGCATTTATAATATTAGGTCTTTAGATATGAAATTGGCGTTTTATAGAACTGGCCAGTTTGATCTCCAAAAACCAGCATAGCTAGCCGTTAATCAGCAGAGACTGGTGAACTGCTCTAGCCCACTGCTGCTTCAGGACAACGCTAGACCACACCAGACCAACAGACGGTCGCGAAAGTAGAGGAGGAATGTTGGAATAATGACCCCATCACCTACCATACTCCCTGGACCTTGCTCCAACTGATTACCACTTTTTCGGAATTTGGATGATTTCTTAATTGGAAAAAAAAAACAATTCAGATGAGGCAGTCCAAAACAAAACGACTTCAAAGATTTGTTGATTCTCGCTCCCGCAACTTTTTCAGCAAAGGAACCAATGAACTGCCTATAAAATGGCAAAAGTGTATAGTTAACAATGGTACAAACTTTGATTGATTAAATAAAAAAACTGTAAAAAAAAATGTTTTTCTTTCTCCATATAAAACGCCAATTTCATATGTATACCTAATATTAGTAGGGTTAACTACTAAGCTGAAAATCAGGAACTAGTAAACTAATATCAACGTTGGTACAGCGCCCTGAATCAATTTTCTCTTATTGTTTGATTATATTATAAAACAGGAACTTTTAAAATGCTGTGAGCAAATTGTACTCGTCCGTTTAGGAACCCACGAAACATGGTTCCCACAAAATTGAACGAAGTATGGTACGAAGTACTAGTTCTTTTGGCAATTTTAAAAATATTGGCTAAAAATTAACATTTATGAAATTGTTAATATGGTACTGAAATATTAATATCGATATTGGTGATTATGCTGTCCCAGCTCTAATTCTATCAAAGTGTGGCAACTTCCAACAAAATAAATCGCTTATTTTTTCGAAATATTTTATTATCGAATGTAAGATAATACTCCTTTTTTGAATTATGTCGGTGTGCATTGCTACTATCGGTTGAAAGGCTATATTAGTGCTACAACATAATGACAAGACAATAAATGTTATTTTGACATATTATTAACGTCTTATGTGTACATAATTATCGCAGCAAACAGAACAGCCAATAAACTGAATGTTAGTAATATTTACAGGGTTTTGTAAAACTAGATTATGTTGCAGTAATTAAAAATAAATATTTATTTACATTAATTGAAGATATGACTTAGGTATTGTTTTAAACAACAATCCCTTCGTTCTTATTCGATATCGTAAAAATACCTTTCAACACGTAACTAAAAATATACTGTATAAAATCTTATTAAGCTTAGTACAAAATTAATTTAGTACAAATTCATAAAATGGTAACACTGTCGATTAGCATTATTTTTTGGATTTTTGGTATTTTAATGAATTAATTGATAATATTCGAACGAAATAATACTTACAGGTGAAAGGTAATGTTATCCTTTTGTATATTTGATGTCGCTGATAGCTTTTTATATCAAAATACACAGCAACTCGGCATTTTAATAGGAGGAGTGAACTCAGTGAGCCGTTCCACGGGAATGGCGCGGAAAGCGCAGCAACTAGTTTTATATAACGGGCATGACCCGTGGTCTCATACCTTTGGCAGCGGGGTATGCGTGTTAGTGGCGTCTCCGGTTGGTTTAATGCTCTAAGTAAGATTGTCTATATGTTTCCACTGAAATGGTGTAGATTAAAAAGCATTGTGAAGATAAGATATATGTGGTGATAGTTTGAATGAATATTTAGTATTTCACAAGTAATCTAAACGTTGCAGAAGAATTTTCGCAAGTATTTATTTTATTCGTGTGTGGGCGTATTTTCTGGGTATTGAACATCTTGTGAACACCATTAACACTATTAATTACTGGAAATATTATTTTCCCCGCGTACTCTGAATGAACTCACTTTATCTACAAATCTTGCATATACTACTTGTTTACTTTAAACTCGTCACCGACATGTTTCTTGTACCTACCTATCTTACAATATCGAATTAAGTGACAGGAAAATACATCATTATTTGTGGTAACAATACAGCTTATATTTGCGTGGCGAGAGAATTACCTAGCCGTAACACAGTCTTTGACTAGCACGGAAGGTAAAGTTTTTGTCGCATACATTATTTTTTATTTTTAGTCAAACTTTGTGCCTAAAGTACAGGAAAAGTGACCTAACAATGTGTACCTTTAAGTTTTGCAAGGATAAAATATGTCTGGGTTAGTGTATAATTCAGTATTATGCTAATTATGTACCTAATTGTGTGAACCTATCTACTAATATTATTGCTGTTAGGTTCTTTTGCAATTGTGAATTACGATAACACATCCAAAACTAACTTGAGAATGTATGGTTCGCTAACTAGGAACCTACAATGTTAATAGAATAAATTTAAAAAAGTTAAAGTTAAGTATGACTAGAACGTCACGTTTGTCTGGGAACACATGTGTCCTTGTTTTTTCAACCATATTAATTTCTCTTTACAATCCTACATCGCACTAGCGATATTTACACATTCATACTTAAAAGCAAATATGTTCTGGCTTCATATTTTACTGTTCTCTCTGAGACAGTCTTGATAATGCCTCGTTTAAAGGTGAAACAATTGTCGACGTTTTATTGTCTTTTATTTTTGCGAAAATAATGCTATTATATTTTGAAAAGTTTTAACATCTTACTTACCATTACTTTGTAAGATATAAACTTTTTTTTTAGAAAAAAATGGTGACTTTTTTTTGCAAACTTGGTGTGAAATAAAACGATTGCCATTTGAACAAGTGGACCAAATACCAGTTTTGGGTCATTAACCCCAACTAAGATCACATTAGCAACACATTAAGAGTCCGTATGCAGAATCGAAACGGGCGGAATTAGGTATTTGACACATTTTGTGCGTGAGTCCGGAGTTACCGATGGTGGTCAGCCAGTAGGTACGGCGATTACATGGTTTTGATCTTTTTTTTTTCATTTTATAATAATAGTGTCTTGTGTGGGGGAGGTGAAAAGAGGGCTAGGAGGGTGGCTGTTTTTTTTCTCTCCTTAAATTCAAGAAAAGACCCTCTATACTCGTATGATCCCGTAATCAAAACTCTTCTACCTTTCCTCTGTCGTTGCACTCTCAAAGGGGGGGCGAGGGCTAATTTTTTTTCCTAATCAAAATCATTTGACCTCCTCTATACAAAGGGGCTCTACCAACATATTTAGGGCCCCAGCGAACTCATCTGCTAGTGGCGCACCTGCTGATCAACGGACGAGGCTCGTTAATTTACGGTACCTATGAAGTGGCTTCGGTCCCTACGTGGGTACCGGGTGTTGGTCCGGGGGGTGCCACCGTGCAACTGTGCTAAAGCCCCACAAGTAACCCAGCCCAGGCTGGTAGCGTAAGGGGTTCAACAGCTGCACCGCCGGGCCCGGGGCCATGTATGGTGCAGCAGGCATGGGACCAGTGGGGGCTAAGCGGAGTCTAGTGTGGGTGCTGTGGGTCGATTCGCCGGCCAGGGAGACCCTTAGCAACGGCGTTGCCGCGGCCGCCCGCAACACAGTCATGGGGCCCGCCTGGGACCAACCACACCAGGAGGCTGCCCCACATGTTCTCGCGCATAATCCTGATGTGTGATCGCCGCTCCGGGTGGTAACCAGTGTGGGATAGCGGCGGCCTTGCACCAGGGGGATTTGGTAGCCCTTCCGTCCGGCGGGTCGGCTCCAACCTAACCACACGGTTCCAGACGAAGCTAGCCCCTGCGCTTTGTCACTTACTGCTGCACCAAATGTCGCCCTGTCTTCACGCTTCTTTTTCAAATTTATAATGGCAGTGCAACAGAAATAAGTAAACGTTCCACAGCGGCCCCAGGAAACCCCACAGCTTCACTTTTCGAGGTGGAGTTCACCAACATCCGTGGACTCCATGCGAACCTCGATGCCGTCCACCATACCTTGAGACGGCTCGGCCCGCTGTGACGTTCCTCACGGAGACACAAATACGCCGCCCTGATAACACGCCTTACCTGTGTTGCCCCGGTTATATATATATGTATCGAGGAACAATACCGGGGTGCCGCAGGGGTCCGTGCTGTCACCAACTCTTCCTTCTGCAAATCAATGATATGCTATCCCTCGGGAACATTCATTGTTATGCAGATGACAGCACATTGCAGGCGTGTGCATTTACAGCGAAGAAATCACCTTTCCTTCCCCTACCCTCTCTTCAGAATGCATTATTACCAATGAAGGGCAACCTTGAGATCCTTGACATAGACGTTCGTCAAGAGCTCAATAATAAAAACTACATCGAAAGATGTATAGGGCTAGCTTCGTGGAAACTAGGAATGAGGTATGGCGAATAAGGTAAAGCGATTCTTTACACTGCATCAGAGGTGTCTGCTGTACAAGACGCAGATTGGACCCTGCGTCGAATACTGCTCTCACTTCTGGGACGGCTCCGCGAAGTATTTGCTGGACGCTCTCGACGCTATGCAGCGTCGAGCTATCCGTATTATAGATTGTCCGGAGGTAACGGGAAGCTTTGAGCCGCTAGCTCAGCGCCGAACAATAGCTTCCTTGGCCGCATTCTACCGTATTTACCACGGCGAGCATTCTGAAGAGCTCTTCAATCTGATCCCATCTTCCTTCCGATCCCGAACAACGCGTGCCGGGCAGAGATGCCACTCCCACACAGTAGGTACATGTTCGCGAAAACCGAACGTTTTAAACGTTCGTTTCTGTGCCGAACGATACTGGCCTGGAACGCCCTGCCTGTGCACGTGTTTCCTCCCACATATAATCCTGGGTTCAGTAGGTCGTCAAGTTGAGGGCCACTCTCTATAGTATAGTGTGCTGTGAGTGACCCACAATCGCTTGACGTCGTCACGACTTACTACCAGCCGGGTGGCGTCAAATTGGCGAACCCAATACAAAAAAAAAAAAAAAACTACCTCTATAAAATTGTTACTCAGTTTGATTCTACTCGGGAGCCCCCCTTGGGGGACTGGAGGGCAAATCTCAAAAACTCGGAATTTTCCCTAGGTCCCCGAACCCCCTTTACATTTCTGCAAAAAAAAACATAGGTACCTTCCCCTCCACCATCAAGGAGAACAATAAAATTGTGTCAGTGAGTGAGTAATCCAGCTTTATAAAATATAACAGCTTTTTTTAACAAAAACAATGATAAATACATTCTACATAATCACTTGTTGTATTTAAAAAGAAGCCTAATCATCACAAAATAATAACTAACCAAAGTATCAAAATCTCACGCCACGCTATATTCGTCTGTAGACGGCGTCGAATTTTGGCGCGCAGAGCGACACGTCCTCTCCCTGTAAGCACTTGGCGCGGACTGCTTACTTGAGGCATGCGTCGAGTATTATAAAGCGAAATTTAGGTGTTTTTAAAAGATTATTTACAGCCTATTTTTTATTATTTAGCTATCTTTTTTTTTTGGAAATGGATTGATTTTGAACCAAGGTTTATTTATGTTGTTTTAATTTTATGAACGAGAGTTTTATGTAGCCGAAATAAGAACCAATTCATTGCCCATTTTCTCTAAAATTTGACTAACTTAAATATTTGTTTACTCAATTTTTTTTTATGAAAGTGATAAAAAGTAATCCATACATTTGATAGATGACTTTTACAAGAATACACTGTATTTTTGTAATACTTTTTAGACGTCAAAACGATTAGTGAATTTGTGATATTCTAGACCTCTTCCAGCAAAAGATACGAAAAACTACCGATTGTTTTAGGTCGATTAATCAAAATTTAATGACAAAAATAAGAAAGTAGCTCACTTATTAGATCATTATTGAAATGATATTTCATGTTATGCATTAAAACTTATAAAAATACAGTATTTTCAGTGTAAAAACAAGTCTGTAAAATCAGCAAAAATGGTAAAATTTAATAGGAGGACTCTTAATGAATCGTTACTACAAATTCATAGATGTACTGAAAATATTTACCATACGCAATTGTTGACAAAACATTAATTTGATGGTTATTTTAGCTGTAACAAATAATATAGTAGGTACCGAATTGGTTTTAAAAATATATCTTCAGTTACGCATTAAATCTCTTACCTACCCATGTAAACTTACAATTATTATAATAACAAAATATATTTTTACTATCTCATCTCTCTTGACATGAGTGACCAGGTGGGAAACTCGACATAAAACTACGTTTGTGATATGAAGATTCATCCGCCATTTTCATATGTATCACATTCACATTTTTCATTTTTTACGTTTTTATTTGTTGACTATGTACTTGATTTACGAAGACTGGACATTGACAAGTTGCTATAAGCAGAGGCCATAAAAAGAATTGAATTGATTACGTTTGTGACCACCGTGAAAGAAACGAACTGCTATTTGATCGTTTAACGTTCAATAAGTAACTATTTGCTTCCGAGCCAGCACGGCTGCATCAGTTTATTATTGTACCACCACGAACACCCGAACTTCTAATGAGTTTATATTTAATGATCACAAATACCTGTAAACATCTGGAGCGTAACTAAAATTAGAATTCAACATTGTTTTAAATGTTGCTTGATGAATCAGAACGCTAATTTGTAAAGAGCTATTTTGGTGTGTAATGATGGCATATTTTCAACGTACACAGGATAATATTTTGATCATCCATCAAATCTTGGTATTCATGATGAGATTCGTGAATCATTGGCTTAGTTTTAAACGTATATATTTTGGTTTATGGAATAGAGCAAGTAAATATTTAGGATTAACTTCTTTCACAGCCCTAGCCAAAGCCAAAGTAGGTAGGTAAGTACCTAATTATAAGCTAGAGCTAGCCCAAAGTGAGCTAATTTTATAAGCTTGTTATTCATCATCAGTCCTACCTGCCCAATTACTTGGCGACCTCAGTCACTTAGTGATCTGGGATCTGTGTGGTTCTGGGAACTTCTTGTCTATAAGATCTCCGATCGCGCAGCGTCCCCAAATAGGTACCTATATTAAGGATTGTTAGCCTATAAACCCACCATCATGCTTATCACACAAAGTTTTGTCCTGCGTGGTATTCGAACAAAGTACTCTTCTCTATTCTGTGATATGGCCTTCGAGTTAGCTACGGTTTGCTTGGATCTCTAAGCTCTTATTGTCTCTCCACTAACAGCGTGCAGTATATTGTCTTGGCAACTATATAATCCATTCAAAAAAGCCTTACGTGTGCTTAACAAATATATTCTGTTCATGTGGTGCTATTTCTGTACCATAGTAATCTATTTAAATATCTACGGTATTTCAATGTTTATTTCATCTAAAAATAACTTAATTCGTCGGACTTAGCGAAATAAAAACGTGTCGGTACAATCGCACTTAACTTTTTATTCATTAATCATTCTTGTCAGTATACTATTCTTAATTGTGTAAGTTTGGTTTAATTATTAATCTATACAGTAAGTTTGGTTTATTAGAATAAAATTCAAGGAGGTATACTGAACTAATAATAAGACCAACAGCTGAAGTTATCGAAATTACGAGCATTTTTTGCTAAGGTAATCTACCTGAGTTTCTTGCTGGTATCTTCTCAGGAGAACCGACTTACCGAACCAGCGAAAGAATCATTTTCAAATGGTATTTTTATAATAGTGCTTGACATAAAATTGTAAAATTTTGACATTCATATGTGCTCTTTATGTGCCTAAACTGAATAAATGAAATTGATTCTTTGATTCTGATTGATTCTTTGGTGACTTCAGAGCTCTATCTCATACGTCTACTTCTCTCTTCTTCTCTTCTCATATTATAATTCAGCCAATAAATAAATAAATATATTTTTTTGGACATCCTCACACAATATTGTCTTGCCCAAATTAAGCTAATATTAGTGTTATGAGATCTAGACGTCTGATAAACATACTTAATTTCCAAATACATACAAAGCAACCGAATTTCGGACCTGCGCTGCGGTACTTATATTATACATAGCTGTTGCCCGCAGCTCCGCCTGCGTGTTACTTTAGATGTACATAACTTTTTTATTAATAAAGCGATTGAAAACCAAACAGCAAATTCAAATCAAAAAATCAAATCATTTCTGAGGTTAGCGTTACAACATTCAGACAAACAGACAAAAGTTCTAAAAACCATTAATAGTGAACTCCACTGCGGGTGAGGTAACCTGTTCTGAAGAGCTCTTCAATCTGATCCCACCCTCTTCCTTTCGATCCCGGACAACGCGTGCCGGGCAGAGATGCCACGCCCACACAGTGGATAGCATGTTCGCGAGAACCGAACGTTTTAACCGTTCGTTTCTCTGCCGAGCGATAGTGGCCTGGAATGCCCTGCCTGTGCACGTGTTTCCTCCCACATATAACCCTTAACCTTAAGCGGAGCGTGAAGAGGCACATCAGTAGGTCGTCAAGTTGAGGGCCACTCTCTATCGTATTGTGTGCTGTGAGAGTGGCCCACAATAGCTAGACGTCGTCACGACTTACCACCAGGCGGGCGGCGTCAATTTGGCGAACCTAATATAAAAAAAAAGAAAACCTACGACTAACTTATTATTTGCGGTTGGTACAGTACTCGTGTCTAGGGATTGAACCGCAAAATTAAGTTTGTTTTTTATTGTATATTTTTTTCCGGGATATAAAGTACCCAGTGTGGTGCCCAGGATGTTAAATAATGATTATACCAAGTTTCATCGTAATCGAACCGGTAGTTTTAGCGTGATGCCTGAACAGACACACAGACAAAAAAATTTTTAATCACATTTTTGGGTTCGGTGTCGGTCTAGTAACACCCCCTGCCATTTATTTTTTTGATATCTTCAATGTACAGAATTTTCACTTCTACAGATTTATTATAAGTATATATAGCCCCCCTCCATGGGACCTGGAAGCGAGAGCCCTTGCGTCATTGTTCCAATGGCGCAAGGAGGCGCTGGAGCGGGACCACAGGCCTGCGTCTCGAGAAATCGAGGACCAGCGGTCCCAACTCCGCCAGGATCTCATGGAGTCATGGAGGGTGCGACTTGAGCAACCCAAGGGGGGTGCCATCTTCATCGCGGCGGTGAGACCGATCATGGACGATTGGCTGCAGAGGCAGCATGGTGACCTCACGTACCGTGCGACGCAGATGGTTGCCGGGCATGGATGCTTCGGTAGCTATCTGTTTCGCATGCATCGTGAGGTCACACCCCGGTGTCAACACTGCGAGGTTTCCGACGACGACACCGCACTCCACACGTTGGTGGAGTGCTCAGCGTGGGCGAGTCAGCGCCGGGACCTCGTAGTGGGTCTGGGCGTGGATACCCTCTCGCTGGGGACCATGCTTCAAGCCATGGTGTCCAGCGGGAGTAGGTGGAACGCGGCCGTGTCCTTCTGCGAGCAAGTCATGCTCGCGAAGGAGGCGGCCGGGAGGGAGAGGGAGCGTACCCTCCCCGCCGAGTTCCGTAGTCGGCGGCCAGGCCGCCCCAGACTACGCGACTACGCCCAAGACTATCGTCTTCCATGATCGGGGCCTGAGGACGGCGGGATCGCCACCCACCGTCCTTACAGAAGCAGGCTAGAAGGGTTGCGTGCTGCGGGGCCTTTGCCCCATAGCACGCAACCAGATTCACTCACTGACGCGGGATAAAACCCGACCCCAATGACGCGGGATTCTCGTCCCGACCAAACACCCGCAGAGACCACAGGGGTGGTCAAAGTCCGCCGGGCGCCACTGGACATACCCTCTGCTAGTAACCAGGGACGCCCGGCAACGGACGTTAGAGCGGCCGCGGCCTTGGGCTGCGGAATTAAAAAAAAAAAAAAAGAAAAAAAAAAAGTATATATAGCAATAAATACCTATAGCAATAACCGTCCCTTCGTCTTAAATATTATTTATTATACCTACTTACTAGCCTAATCTGCTCGAACTTGTAATACTAGCAGTTGCAGCATATTATAAGCCACATTTCGCCAGTAATTTCTTTGTGCCCTCTATTAGGGTCTATTGATACAATAAATACATACCACAGGACATTCACCAGCAGGGGATTCCAATAGACGGAGATCCGTACAAATTCACCAGCAGGAAATCCCAGTGATCGGATCCTCGGAGTTCCGTTTAATTATTTTATTTAAACTTATGCCAAATTTCGTAACAGATGTCCGCCTATTGTTAATTACTCTTACTTACCTAATTGATCATTTTATTTTGAAAACAATATGACAATTAATTTGTTGGTGTATGTAAGTAATTAAGTAGATACTAATTAGTGAATTAAAACCACCTCTATATCAGTTATTTACCTGTTGCAATGTCAACTAAAATACTTATTTATGATGCGTACAAAATAAACCTGTTATCTTTATAGATAGGTAACGGTAACAGGACACTGTTTGAACTTACTAATCTTAGAAATAGCTGGACTCGGAATGCGATAGCGCGGTACCGCCTCCAAATCAATTTACACTAAGTCACTATCGATATCGGTTTGGGAATATTTCCGAGTTCCTGTGGCGCCTGGCAATGGACGTAAGGGTGGCCGCGGCCACGGGGGAAAAGAGGTCAGTATCGGATCAGTAGCAATTATATTATAAGTATTATCTGTAGTAACACTGACTTGTATCGAGTTTGCCAAAACAATCATTTGGCTTAAAAGGTCTTGAAACCAAGCCATAAAATCACAAAATTAGGCTTCCGAAGATGTTCAATTGAAAGTGTTTTTTGGCAAGTAGGTAACTAATTGTTATCTTGTTAATCGTGTCAATCTCGATAATACCACTTGATGAGACTTATATCTATATTGATGGCATCAACTGTGGAATATCCCCGTTTTAAGTGTTTTTGTAGAATCGAGACGGATGTAGAAACAGATATTGTCTAAATTATAAGCAGAGCGAGACGCGAAACGAATCGTCGTCAATGTTTTGTAATTGTAGGGTGACCATGCCTCCTGTTTAAGTAGGTATAGTATTTGTTTCAGGGTGTGAAGTATCGATATGACAAGAAGACGACATTAAAATACATAAGTACATATTAATAAATACATTAGAGAAGGAAACTCTATAACAACCCGATTGGCCAGGGTGGTATATGTAGGCTAAATTTCCCCCTCTTCGGGGGATTCCTATATGACTAAATAATTTTTATATAAATCTAATCAAATTAGCCCTGTCCTTTGATGTGATGTGTGTCCTCTGAAGTGACAGTAAAAGGACCGCACTTGAAGGTTACAAGAACAGTGAAAAGAGAGAGGATTTTAATGAAGTCTCAAAATGAGTACGTACCTAATTTAAAATCGTTGTTTCCGTATCTGTAATTATAGCTAGAGTCTAGAGTCTAGACTGACGCAGACTGTGAATCAAATCCTAAAAATGTCGTCTATATGCTAACCCTACTAACGGTAGCCGGGGGTTTCCAAAACACGCCATCTTTTTGTTGACGTTACTTAATTGTCGGTACTGTTAGCTTTTTGTTGTTAACATGTTGCTTCTTTTCGTCAAGTCCTGTTAGTTTATAGTACCTATTAGCCTACTAGGGTGGCAAAATATCCTTGTGTTCGGTGGTCATGTCAGTACAGAATGGTGTACCTAAGTAGGCACCTAATAGTTTTGTTCTGGTTTACCTGAGGATAGGAATGAAGTATAAATAGTCTATAACTATATTATACCTCCTATACAAAACAATTAATTTTTCCATTCAAAACCAAGTTTATTGGCAAACTCTGCAGGGTTGGCCAAAAGTATACTTTATGCCGTAAAAGTAATAACAATAATTTTAGCTTTTAGCCATTCATCACCACAATCTTTGTAGTCTCAAATTGAGCAGATTATGTCCTATACTATGAGACTAGATAGAAGAGAACTATATAGAGAAATATAACAGCACTAAGCACTGATACTTATTTAGGACACCAAAATGCCTCGTTAGACCACTGGCAGTGGACATTTGTTAAATAAATAGGTATGTAGCTCTACAGGTTGCGAGGGATAAGCGGAGCTTTGTATTTGTGTGAGTGCAGTGTACGTGAACTTATATGTGACCTCTTTTACACACATATGTGTTGTACACACAGCTACAAAAAGAGTTTTTACTTTTCGTGGTCACTTACACAATTGCAAAACTCCGCTTAGCCCTCGGGAACTGCACAGTACGTTTAGTTCCACTTTAGCGCTCTGGATGTCTCGGTTTTATTTTGTACCGTACCTATGATGTACACACAATATCTATGAAAAGTAGCACTAAAATAAAGGAAACATCACAAAAAATCATTATAGATACAACTAAAATTATGACAACAAACTTTACGATCTCGGTTGTTAATCCTTGTGATTTATAACCGTTACATTAAAGTTATTAAAAAAAAAACTCTAAATATCATAGTAAATACAATATAATTACCTAAGCACATGTAATTACACGGCGATAAATGAGCTATAAAAATGGTTGCCATGGTCCGTCGGTTGTACCCGGATGAAGGTATTCCCCATATTTAAACAATACACTTTATGATATGACGGATACAATGCCTCGCATTTTAACCTAAGGTATCAAGAATTTATACTCAGAACTATTTCGTTTGCCCCTCAGAACACCAACCTACCTATTAGACTTCCGAAAAATACCTTGACTCATTGATTGACTGTACTTATTGATTATTGTTGTAAAAAAATTAAACTTTCTTCAATTCTATGTTCAAATCTGCACTTTCCAAATGGGTAGTTTTTAATTGCTAATAAAAAAGTGTGTGTGTCAGCTCCGACGCACGACTGGAGTTTACTCCTTAAGTACGAGTATCTAACCATAACAAATTAGAAAGTTGCGCACTAAAGGTGCGCACCAAAAACGTGACACGTTTTCGTTACTTGTTAGTAGGTTTTACCCCTCGGATTTTTCTCATACCGGGCGCCTTATATATGAAAATCGATTCTTAAGGAGTAAACTCCAAAAAACCTTCGTTTTCGTGTAAATTAGCAATAATACTGATTGCACAGCAAATAGGTATTTATACATAATTATACCTCAAATTTAAATTTTAGCAGCTATTTAAGTTCGTGATACCATATACTTAGACCTATTTATTTAAAGATACCACACTAACACCTAACCTATCCAAGTTGGATTGATCTAAGACGATTTCTAGGCATTAAACGGCGCTAATATGCTAACCTAGGTGATTACATATTTGAGCCGTTTGAGGTTGAGACACTGAGGTCATGGGGTCCAAGCGCGCTGCCTTTATAGAGACATTGCTAAACGCTTAATCGGTGTTTCTCAGGACAAGAAGGCTGGCTATTTTCTGGCCCAAAGAATAAGTATCGCCATCCAATGTGGCAACACAGCCATCATTCTGGAAATCTTCCCTGTCGGCAATGTCGCGGAGGATTTTTTAAACGACATTTTGTAGTGTAAATATTTTTAGTACATAATTATATAAATTGTTATTCTTATTGTACGAGCAAACCCGTACATGTATGTAAATAAACTATATTTCTAGGTATTAAAAAAACCATGAAGACTAAAGGCGGGAGCTGTGCGCCTTTAGTCTTCTTACTATCTCTTACTTAATTATCTATCCAAGTCGGATTGCCCTAAGACTTTATTAGGTTTTGCCGTGCAATCAGTACTCGTATAATATATTTTTGAATTGCAAATCATATTTTTTGTACGATAAACATCTTTTTTTGACGCATTTGAAAAAGAAAAAACAATTGGTGTAGGTATCTATATTTATGAATTATTTCTACTCAGTAGGTTAAAGAATTGGTATATTTGCAGAGAAAAAAATATTTGATGTAAAAAATGTTTGTCTAATGCTTATAAATTGAGGGGCGGTATGTTTTTTGCCGTGCATTTTATTCCTTTTCAAATAGGTATTTTTTTTTGTTCTCTTCTTTATAAAGTAAGTGCATTGAATAATACGAGTATGTTCAATTGTGAATTGCTAAAAGTCCCACTGCTGGAGCAGCAAAATAAAACTATTGAGCAACATAATAATAATAATTTAACAAGAACAATGATTTTAGTAGGACTGATGACGAAAAATATGGAGATTCAAGATTCAAGATTCATTTATTTTATATTTGCATAAACACGGGTTACATGGATGTTGTTACAATATAATTGTCGTTTGTTATAGTGCCAACATGTTTTGCCCAGACAGGCGTACAAAAATTATTGATAATTGAAAAATTACTTTAAACAAATTATAAGTTATGTTATGTAACAATTAAAAACATTAAATAGCAAATCATAAAAACATTAAACATAGTCAATAGCATAAATAGGAAATTAAATAGATCATGTCAATACAAAAAATGACAATTTTCCAAAAATAAATTGTACATTAGTCATTAGTGGAGTCTAGTCAATATTTGTCGCACGTGTAGCCGTTTATCGGCTGTCACGTGCTCAAAAACATTTTTACTTTTTATTTATTTATTTATTTTTTTATTTATTCATTTATGTACACACAGTATAAACAATATTGTGAATAGAGATATTATAAACATGTATACAAAGGCTCCACTTATCTCTAAAGAGATCTCTTCCAATGGGCCTAGGACAGGAGAAGTGAGTTCAATCAGTTGGTGGTGTGTGTGCAGGTTGGTAGGGTTGTAAACTTAAGGTTAATAAACTTACAAACACTATAACTACACAAATACACAAATACATACATATTAACTTATCATAAACATACATACATTAACATACAAATAGTTAAGGACGGGAAGCGAGATAGTGTTCCTTCACTTTCTTCTTGAAGACAAAAACAGTTTTGCAGTTCCTTATATCGTCCGGAAGAGCGTTCCACAGCCGAACAGCATGAACAGAAAAAGAGTAGGAAAAGAAATCGGTTTTATGGGAAGGACAGTTGAGGCGGTAGGAGAGGTGAGGCCGGCACGGTTCATCTGATGCGCGCATCAGAGTGAACCGCTCCCGCAGGTAGGAAGGATATGAGGGATTGTGTACGACATTGAAGAGGAGACATAATAACCGAGTATTCCTACGAAGGCGGATTGGGAGCCACTTGAGTTCCTTGCGAAATTTTGAAACATGATCATACTTACGTAAGTTAAAAATAAATCGAATACCTAAATTTTGCAACCGCTCAAGTTTGTTTAAGAGCTCCTCAGTAGCATCCAAGCAGCAAGCATCCGCATAGTCTAAGATGGGCAGAATAAGCGTCTGGGCCAGTGTAATTTTGGTGTCCAGAGGCAAGAAACTCTGTAGACATTTTAACGTGTGAAAAGTAAAGTGAATCTTTTTGCTGACCTCATTAATATGACCAACCCAAGACTAATTGCCGTCAAAGAAAACTCCCAAGTTCTTAGCGGTATCGGAGTACTTGATTGGAATGTCGTCCAGCAATATAGCTGGCAGAGATCCCGTATCCAGCCCTGCCAACATCTGCCGGCTGCCAATAACAATAGCCTGAGACTTGGATGGATTAATGTGAAGGCCGTAGGACCTTGCCCATAAGCTGATAGCACTCAGGTCGTTATTCGTGGCAGCGATGGCAGTCCGATACTCGTTAAGAGTAAAATGCCTATAAAGCTGTAGATCGTCTGCGTACAGATGGAATTTGGAAGAAATAACCCGAACTGCAGAGTTGATGAAGATGGAGAACAAAAGAGGAGAAAGTACACCGCCCTGAGGTACACCCGCAGCAAGATTACGCCATTCAGACTGTTGGTCATTATAGCGAACACACTGCGAGCGGCCCTGAAGGTAGGATTTAACCGAGGAACAATTCAACGACTTAAGGATCCCTAGGAGAACATCAAAATCTACAGAGTTAAAGGCACTACTGAAGTCCAGTAGCACCAATACCGTGAGAGACCCATTCTCCATAGCCCAACGTATGTCATCGGTCACCTTAAGGAGTGCCGTCACAGTACTGTGACCTGGCCTAAACCCAGATTGAAAGGGGCTAAGGAGATTATTGCGATTTATTGTGATTATTCGTAGGAAAATTCGGTCTGATTATTTCAAGATGAAATTGTAGGTATACCTATGGTATGAACTACGATTCCACGAAGTATAAAAGGGGTCATTTGCGCGCTTTGACCTTAAGTGACTTAGAGACCTACAAATAATAAAATTACAGACGCATAACAACTGCTATCATAATCTTAGTAATTAAAAAAAAGTATGTTGTTATAATTAATTGAGAACAGTAGATAAAGCTGTTTGTTGTAACGTGATGCAACCCATAGTATGTACCTAAGTATACCTATTCTGTATCCATCCAACATCTCCAGGGCCATCCTCACCTCCACGTGGTGCACCTGCTCAAAAACGGCCGAGACTCCCACAAATACCCCGGGAACGACATTAGGATAACCACCACAAAGCTGCAATAGTCCCCGTGGCGCCAACTAAGTGGCTTGTGGGGGTTAACAAAGTGACTGGCGAAATTTGAGCGTAATGAGTGCCCCTTCTACTCCTTTAGGGAATAAAGACGTGATTTGTGTCTGTCTGTGTACTAGGATGGTGGTAAATAAGCACACGGTACATGTTATTATGATAAACAGTTGGATCAGAGTCTATTGGGAGTACTAAACAGTACATTATTGTGTCTGTGAAATAATTAGGATGTATCCCACTTGTCCCATTGACTTTATCAGTACGGGACAAATGACACTGCCTCTTTTTCTTGACCCAGTGGTCGCATGGGACTAGTGATACTTATATTTTATTGTCAGTTGTCCCGTATATGAAATCATGGGACAACTGAGATGTTGCTTGGAGGGGTGTATACCAATTGTTCCCATTGAAGTTATCCCAATGTTAGTAGGGTCCCTATCAACACACGTCTTATTTCCAGTGGCAGAGCGTTCCACAGGCGAACTGCTTGCACGGAAAAATACCTATCTGCAAATCCTGTGGAGTGCGCTGGCATCTTTAGTCTCAAATTCTGTGACGACCGTAAAGACCTCAAATGCGTGTCATGAAGGAACATAAACCGTTCTTTGAGGTATCTGGGAGTACGAGGATTAAACAGTATACTGTATAACAAGGATAAGAGGTGAGTATTCCTGCGAACGCGAATCGGGAGCCACTTGAGCCTTTCGCGAAATTCCGAAAACATGATCATATTTCCGCAAACCAAATATGAATCTAATACAGACATTTTGAAGGCGCTCAAGCTTATTGAGGTGCTCCTCCGTGAGATCGATATAGCTGACATTGGCATAATCAAGAATCGGCAGCAAAAGTGACTGTGCAAGCGCAATTTTAGTGGTAATCGGAAGAAGATTGCGATTGCCTCTACCTATCCGTAATAATAGGTAGGTAGGTATGTGTTAGATCCACGATGGTCGCGATGTCCTCAATTTACCTTGTGGCAGTCTTACCTAAGTAAGCTGAATCTTGTTGGTATGCGGTCACCGCTACCACAAAAGAGAAAATACATTTCAATTCGGTGCCGCGTCACGCGCCAAAAATAAATGACTAAATAAATTACCAATTTGTAGATTAACGTGTAGCTGTCCACAGCAATGTATTGTTATTATTATCAGTACGTGCCTGATTTCACATACCTAAAACATGTGTGATGCAATGATAGATAGCCTACCTACCTACCGAGTCAAACATCGAAGTTTATCGTTTTAGGAAAGTACCCCGCGAACATTTTTCTGACTACCAACAGATTGGTGGATGTGACCTCAAACAAACTAGTATTATTTCACTAATACATGGGGCACACTAAAAGCTTTGCACTTCTAGCTAATCGGAACTATTTGAATTTCGAATGTTAAATTTTTTTAAACGTTGCAACCTTCATAGTAATAAAAAAAAAAACAATTGGCGGGAAATCATTTGTCAATTGTTTTTTATCACACATCAGAGTTCTACGTATGCAACGAAAATGGAATTAAGTCGAAAAGATTTTAGAGCGGTGAATTTTTATGATTTTAAAAGTTCTCTCTCTCCGCAAGACTGTGCCGCTCGTCTTCAAAATGCTTTTGGGAGAGAAGCACCTTGTTTGAGCACTGTGAGGCGATGGTTTGCTGAATTTGAGAGAGGTCGAGTTTCTTTACATGACGAATTTCGTGTCCTTCAACTGCCGTCAACGAAAATAATCTGGCTACTGTTAAGCGGTAAATTGAAGAAAACCCGAGGATTACCTATGAGACAATTCGAGGACTATTGGGGATTGGTATGAGTCAAATCCAGAAAATTTTTCACGAAGAATTGAAAGTTCGGAACCTTTGTTGTCGTTGGATCCCTTATGAACTGACAGCGGAGCAGAAGCGGGCTCGCGTGAAATGGTGCTCACAGATGCTACTGAAGTACGACCACGGACATTCTAATGCTGTTTATGACATTGTCACAGGAGACGAAACGTGGATTTATTGTTTTGAACCCGAAAAAAAACAGCAATCTTGTGACAGGGTGTTTGAAAATGAGAACAAGCCAACAAAAGTGAGGCAGGCGAGAAACGTTGGTAAAAAAATGATAGCGTTTTTTTTCTCAGCTACGGGTCCCATCTGTACAATTCCACTTGAAGATCAAAAGAGTGTTAATGCCGAGTGGTATTCTACCATTTGTTTACCCAGGGTGTTAGAAAAAGTTCGCGAAAGACGACCCAAAAGCCGCGTTCTACATCATGACAACGATTCTTCACACACGGCCAACAAAACAAAGTCATTTTTAGCTTCCGAAAAAGTACAACTCGTCACCCATCCTGCGCATAGCCCCGACCTAGCACCCTGTGATTTCTGTATTTTCCCTAAAATCAAAGATTTGATGAGAGGTTTCACTTTTACCAACTCCGAAGAGGCAGTGATAGCGTTCAATCAGCACGTAGAAAACATGCCTTCAAATCTGTGGTCCTCCTGTTTTAAAAAATTGTTCGATCGCATGAAAAAATGTTTAAAATGTAAAGGAGAGTATTTTGAAAAGCAATAAACATAATATTTTGGTTTTAACATGTTGTTTTTTTAGGTTACGCAAAACTTATAAGTAGGTACGTATGACAACTTACGTGCTCCGTGACACTGCCAACTCCTTTACGGTCGTGGGTTCGAGTACCTACCACACAAAGAAAAACTTTGTGTAATGAGTACGATGATTTTATTCTATGCCACGTAATAATTTATGTATTTAGAAGTACGTTAGTTAAATTTTAATTCCTCATCCTAAACCCATCCCACAATAACTAGTTACTCCCATACATACCTAATATAATTTAGTTTTTCAATGTCTCACAAATTATTGTACCTACTTAAATTTTCTGTTTTATATATCTATGTCTATAATCTGCTTCTCAATGCATGCCGCGGCAGCTTGTAATTGAGGTAGCACCAAATGCATGACACTTAAACTTAAGATGATTATGTAGGTAATGTCTTGGTGTATATCTTGTAAGCTGTTCTAAATAGATTAATAAATACAATACATTTATTTAGAATAAGTATCGCCATCCAACGTGGCAACACAGCCAGCATTCTGGGAACCTTCCCAGTCGGCAATGACGCGGAGGATTTTTTAAACGATATTTTGTAATGTAAATATTTTTAGTCTATAATTATGTTTATTTTGAAAATTGTAATTCTTATTGTAAATAAATTGTTAAGTCATTAAAAAAAAAAAAAAAATCAACTCAAACTCAAGCTTATAATTACCTACCTAACTTGTAAATTACTACATAGTACTAGGTACTTATAATATTATTTATGTTGACAATATAGTCCAGTGGGAAGCATAGTTCCCTCTCCCTTCCTAGTATTTCAACTATATCTCTGCACAAAATTTAATCAAAAACTGCCCAGCTGTTTTTAACATCGTAATTCATACCTGATCATATACCTAGGTTACCTTACAATTTTATAATTATGTAAACGATATACCTACAGATTTGCACACGGCCTTACAGTATTAATATGGGAAGTTCCCCGCCCAAGTGTTCACTTCACGCATTAGATATAACTATATTTATATCTGAATCTCCTGGAATCTCAATCACTTGAATATTTTATACCTACTCTATAAAATCTAATTCTGAACTAAAACTAAACCAGAATACTTATACTACACGAAGTTATAAATAGCTGTAGTATTGGCACCTCACTGTCTAGTTCAAAGATGTGTTGTCAACAATATCTTTGGATATGGCTATTTCTTAGATTACTAGTACGCTGTCTTGCGCGGTGCTTCGAGCCAGCCTATAACTGGCCTATAACTTTTGACCCCTTAGGGCTAGGTCAAATTTACGATTTTTTGGCTTGTCTCCAGATCGAGGGCTATATGCATAGAGGGGTCAACCATCATTGGAGCATAAGCAGTTCTCGAGAGCTAAGGGGGACATTCCCCATTTATATATATGGATGTATGTATATGTAGAGATCCATATCCCCGAAGGGATAGACAGTAGCGTTTATTACATTGGCCCAGTGACTCTGTTGGTCCCACGTAGGTAATAGGGACCGAGCCTATTGCCGTCTCCGGGTACTTTAAAAAAAGCCAAAGCCTCGTCCGTATGTCAGCAGGTGTACCGTGTGCAAGTGAAGATGAGAGCCATGCGTTGGATAGCAAAATATGAATCGCGATTGAATATTGAAATTGGACTCGGTTACCTACCGATCTTAAGTTGTTGCTAAGCCGTTATCTTTACAATTTAAGTGATTACATATTTATTAAAAATAACAAATATTTGTTTCCGAGAATAGTGATGTGATAAGTAAAAAATATTCGGGACAAAAATACGTCATCCTGAGCGTTTTGACCACGTTTGTTCTTATCGAGATTAAAACAGTATTCGGTACGTCCAAGAAGTCGGCACCACACTTTTGGATTACAAAAATTTTGAAAGTTGTTCTGGGTTGTTCTAGGTTTGTTCTACTTTGTTCCAAAACGTTAGAGCTGAGAATGAAATTTTCAGAGAAAATAAAAAAAAAACGATTTTTGAGCTGGCACCGCACTTTTAAGATATCGCCATTCTGGCGGTTGTATTTTTGTTCTAAGCTGTTATTCGTATTCTTAACTGATGCCATATTGAAAAGTTTTCTGTTTCCCATTTCCCACGATAACACATTTACGGAGTAAAAAGTGGCCTACCTATTTAAGTACCTTCACGTCAGCTAACTGCCAGTGAAAGTCTCGTTAAAATAAGTCGAGCCGTTTCAGAAG
Organism: Nudaria mundana; assembly: GCA_963556515.1. Classification (NCBI taxonomy): domain Eukaryota; kingdom Metazoa; phylum Arthropoda; class Insecta; order Lepidoptera; family Erebidae; genus Nudaria; species Nudaria mundana. The sequence continues at coordinate 1,363,040 of OY748288.1, forward strand.
TTAGCTGGAATAATAAGACGGACACAGAAAAAAATTAAAACCTTTTAATTTTATTTATTCGAAGATAATTGTACACACACCTACCTACTAATGTATTTAAGCTTATGTATTTGTATGTAGGTGGACCTAGGTTCATAATAATACCTATGGATTTATGTTTCAGACGTATCGTGGGTACCATTGATGTGAGGTTGATGTAGGATATGTATTTTATTGAGCGAAGCGAGCCGAAGGCGAGCGGAGCTCTCAACGGATGACTCAAATTATTTTTCAAACGATTTGTGTTAAATTGTTTCTCGGCGAATACTCGGCCGATTTCGGATTTTCTTGCACTCATCAATAGCTTACAGAATTACCCAGGTTATTACGATGCCAGAATTTTGAATTTAAACTCGCTTCGCTCAAATATATGCTGCAGCGTAACGGTACGTTTCGCGACTGCGGCAACCTAGTATACACTAGCTGATCGCCGCAGCTCCGCCCGCGTGATTTAGTTTACTCGTTCCTGGTTCTCGTGGGAACACATTACTAGGATAAAAAAGCCGTAGCCTATGTTACTCAGGGTGAATGTAGCTTTCCAATGGTGAAAGAATTTTTTAAATCGGCACAGTAGTTTTTGAGTTTATTCATTACAAACACACAAATCTTTCCTCTTTATAATAGTAGTATAGATATAGGTTAAATACACAGAATAGAATACGCGCCATTTAGAATTGATAGCTCGTGTGACCGCTGCCGTTCAGTCCCTCTTCGCTAGATGGCACTAGACGTGTGCTACTATCATGGTACGTATGACTGTACTACGTCCATGAACTACGGTATTATTATATTCACTGTACAAGATTATTTATCAAATAAATCGACACTCGCCTGTGTCCCGAATTGCAAGAATTGACTCCCCCCTATTACTTGGGAACAATAAAACACCTAAATGACGAAATGTGAGCGTATAATATAACTACCTCAACTTGTCAATGTCGTGTATTACATTTTTATGAATTCATCGCAACAATTTGAGTCATCTCATGTCATTGACCTGCCTCATGACCATTGAGATAGCTGAGGTCAAGTCATTAAAAGAAACGTGTTTGGAACATGTACCTATCTCATCTATTGTAATATCAATATCAGTTATCACGTTTACTTGATCACGCATAACTGACCCAGACCTGTCGTAACATGCCTGAGTTTAACTGTAGACTTTGGACTTTTATCTTATCTATTTGGCACGTCTAAAAGTAAGTATCTTTATTTACACTAAAACCCCATTGGTTATACGGAAATTTGATTCTACATTGCATAATAATTTAACTACAACTTAGGTAAGAAATAAAAATAAATTGACCGGCATGGAAAGGTAGAACTTTCACTTGGAAAATAAATCTAAAAATTTCAAACATATTTATTTATTTAGAAACAAACAGTCATATTATTATATGTATATAACCAATTTTACAGAACCTTCATATAATTGTAGACTTACAGTTTCCTGTATTTTAGAAAAAACTATATAAAAAAGAACCAATATTGCAAATTTAAAGTTTTAAATTACAACATTATGTACTTACACCTAAAATAATTATACCTATTTTTTTTTATTTTTCACGAGAATGCCGCTTATGCTCGATGATGGGGGACCCTTTGAACTACACAACTACACTAAGATAAATAAATTAAAAAAAATCGTTTGAGTCATTTTTGAGAATTAAAATTAAATACATTAAGTAATTGAAAACTGCCAAAAACAGGTACCTAGTTAGCTGTTTTTGGCAGTTTTCAATTCCTTAATATTGGAAAAGTTATGAAAATGAGCTTTCCCGTCAGCTGTTACCATTGGTTTAGGTTGTCGAAGCGTGCGGGATCCGAGGTACCTACTTACATAAATTTTCCCGAATTCCCTTTTTTCTGATATAAATTATAACATTGATCACGCTTCCTAGTTTCTACGCGTGTACAAATGTCATTTCGTTTCTACATACCTACATATCTAGGTCATGGTTCCCCCACGTGAATCATTAATGCGTGCGTTAAGTTCAAATAGAAATTTTCTAAATATTTATAACTGATGTAATAGCCTAGAGTATTTGTAAAGTGTCATTTTTTAAATGTTTTATGTGAATTCCATGTTTGATTTATAAGTTTCTTATTAGCGAAAATATGTGCGGGCCGTTTGTTTATAAATTCAAGCTCATTCTGTTTAAATACCTAATAATTTTGACCACAAATCGTGTTATTTTTCTTCCTGATTTTATTTTTAATTCTGGAATGTCACGTCAACAACTACAGCGAGAGAAAATAGATTATTCGCCCTACGCAAATACACCCAAACATTTTAAGATTCCAAGCAGCACAAGATTGAATTTTGTGGCCTTCGTTTGGGGAGACCTATGACCAGTCGTGAGTGTCAATTGGTTAATGATGATTTTCACATTCCAGGTTCGTAGGGACATTAAATACACACTCCCATCTCCGAAAGGGTAGACAAAGGCGTTTACCCTTACATTTTGTCAGTAACTGTTGTTCCCACGTTATAAATAAGACAAGCCTTTGTAAAGCTTCCCCTACACCGGTACCTTCACGGCGTGCAATTAGGTACTTGGAGCGATGTGCTACTCATTACCATTGAGACTAGCACTTCATATTTTTCCTTAGTATTTTCTTCTAGCTGATTTTCGTCCAACGAAGCTGGTCTATTATGTGTTCAACAAGAGAATTATAAAATGTCTACCTTGTATAATTTTGCTGCTATCGAAGACTAAATCAAGCTTAGATTTCCTATACCTACCTACTTATTTTAATATAATTAAGTACGCATAATTTCGTAACATTATTCAACTATGAGTCATTTAATTATATCATTTTAAGTCAATGACCATAATGTAATCGTTATCTTATTCGAAATGCAGAGGTAAATTCCGAAACCATAACGTATTAACCCGATAATAGAATGGCAGTCGCTTTAATTATATTACTAAGCGAATTTTCGCGATATCGTTGGTTATCGATGGAAGTCAAAGCTATGCTCATTAGGGCAGGTGTAGCAGCAATTTCTATTCTCCGTTTAAGTCTTTTGTTTCTGAAAAGAGTTGCGATTTAACCGTTTTAATATGTCTTAATTTACTTAATAAGTAATTAGTTTTAACAAAGCTTGGAATTCTTGGAAAAAACCTTAAATTAGCAAATCACAGTCTCTTTTTAATTCAATATTTAATCTCGATCCATATTTTGCTATCTCGTATTCATACAATTCCTAATAAAAAATTAGGAATTGTGACTTAATTTATTTACAATAAGAATTACATGATTAATTGTATGATTGTGTTATCGTCAGTGGGGGGCGACGTGCCATGGAAGCCCGGACTGCAGAGTAGATAAGATGCAATTATCAATCCCAGATAGCAAAATATGGATCGAGATTGAATATTGAAATCGGTCGTATGCCACGTGCTATATTATCAATCTAAGATTTGGACGTCGTAAACACATAAGCTTACGGATGCTGAAACGGATTGTCCATTGACATAATACCGATCACGTCATTGTTGATCTCATCATATCATTCGTTACGGCTCATTAGTGACGAACGTTGGCCGTAAAAAAATGGTAAAGTAACATTATATAGGTTGGTAACAACCGCGGGTATTTACCTTATTGTTGAAGTTTGCATAGAAATTCCATAGCCTTGACTATTCTTGTTCCCCAGTGGAAGAATTTACCAATAATAATTACAGAAGAATTTACAGGGTTTTAACTGGTAAGTGGGTAAATCTAATTGCTATAACCTATTGATATAACCTACTAGCTAGAGACGAATGGAGACGTAATGAATTAATGTATGACGATGAACAATACCGACATCATCCAATCTTTGCTTAATATCATTATTTCTAGATCGCGCTTTTAGTTAGCGTTGGGTTCAACTACCGGAATTCTCGTTCGAGTCCTGCCGATGTCATTTTAGTTAATGAGATTTATAATTTTTATCTTTATATTTTAAAAGTAGTTTATGCAAACTCATTGCTTTCCAATACAAAAATATTTAAGTACCTAGGTAGAGATACGCTTTGCCGCCCGGAACGCTTTGCCGCACGTGTTACATTCGTCTTACATTACAACCCAGGTTCTTCGAGCGGAGGGTGAAAAGGCACATCAATAGTATTGGAGTGTTCCTTAATCGCCAGACGTCGCCACGGGTCGTCGGAAAAGACAAGCCACGCTCTGAAACACAACTTCGCCATAATGAGATACGTTCATCCTTTCCCCTACTTCTTCCTATTCTTACTTAATCATTGCTCAAGTCACCAGTAGTATTTGGGGAGAACGATCACGTGCAATCAGCTAAAACCACAAAATAAAAATATACACCGAACCAAAAACACTTTGATGTTTGTCCAAATGCTGAAATCGTAGTACATACGGCCCTTGCGACCTTGTAACTACTGCCCACACTATGACACTGACGACGACCATACTCTCTAGGGTTGCTGATACTTATTATTAAGAGGTATAGGGTCTAGTATTTCTGATAGAGACACCATCAGTGTACCTACCTATTATTACAAAATTACATTACAAAATATCATTTAAAAAATCCTCCGCGTCATTGCCAACTGGGAAGGTTCCCAGAATGCTGGCTGTGTTGCCACGTTGGATGGCGATACTTATTCTTTGGGCCAGAAATTAGCAATCTCTATAAAGGCGGCGAGCACTCGGACCCCATGACCCCTGTGTCTCAACCCCAAAAGGCTCAAATATGTAATCACCTGCTAGGTTAGCATATTTACACCGTTTAAGGCCTTCAGCCGATGCAGCAGCAGCGCCGGCACATCCGGATGTGCTTGGAAGGTGCTAAGGTGTCAACGCATGTAGCGTCCCACACCAAAGGCCTTCCCATCTTCCACGGTAGCAACGACATACCGTCCGGTCTCTTTCCATCGCTTCGTGCTAAACCATTTGGTTCACGTACGGCCGGAAGACCTGCGGTGGAAAGAGCCCTACGAATTATGTCGTTTAGAATAGCGTGCCGAGGTATACGACCTGTGCTTCTGCTACAAGAAAGGCCATGGTGTCCCAGATTATCGACGGCTACTCCACAGGTGCAATGATGCGGGGATACACAAGGTGTACCCAGCCGAAGGCAAGTGGCAATGCGGAAGGTTGTGTCGTCCAACATTGTACCGATGTTGGGCGATGGGAGCGCCTGGATCCATAACCCTGACTCCCATTCTCCAACAGCTAGTAGGCGTGCACGCTCTGAAATATTGACAGAAGTGTCAATTAGTGTATTAATTCTCAATTTACAGAGCGGTGAATCCCACAGTCGCTGTGAGCCTAGGCGTGAGGGCAGGTCAGGGCAAGACATCCTCCAAGCACTTATGGCATCGGTCTTGCATCGCACCTCGGAATCAATCAGTGTATTTGACAAAATTTTCCTGATTAATTCTTCGGTGCTATGGACCGACGACAGAAATGCTGGCGGACTGACATCTGTGACTCTACGAATACCTAGCCCGCCCAAGCGAACTGGAAGAGACGCTTGGACCCAGGCCCGGTCATTAATATTTACATTTAAAATTTTACACATAGAATTTTGTATTAAGTTGTCTAGTCTGCCCAAAATTTCTACATTTTTCCAAAATTGTACTGAACGGAGGGCATGTGTAAATTTGGGTACGAAAAGACAAAAACGAAGAATAAAGCTGAATGAATACTGATATTACATCAATAACCTGACTATCAGTAACCTGATCAAAATTTTGAATTTTATCCTCGATAAAAGTGGAAAAGCCATCTTCTAAAATCGGGGACCCTAGGAGGCGTAAAGAAGTTTTATCCAAAACTTTTATGTTGGGGGCCAAACAGTTGAATTTGGAGATTGTTGTTAATTTATCTGTTTTCAGATATAAAAAGCTCACATTTATTCGGGTTCAGTTCTAAGCCAATTGACTGAAACTCGTTCTTTATTAGGGCTAAATCATGTAAAACTGTCTCTACTTTTCCCCCTAAAGTCCCGTCGTCTAGATACCAAATGTTGAATTTTCATTTTATTTTTTGAATTATTGGGTTAATGGCCAAACTGAAGATGACTGGTCCCAACGGATCACCTTGCTGACATCTATTATATGTTAACGATCAATACATATAATGGTGACAACCATAATTCATTACTATGGACGTGTCTAAAATTGTATAATAAATATTATAGAAGTTTGTCTTTGATGTGTGGGAATAACACGCTACATAGAGGCGCGTGCGCAGCGGTCCACGTGTTTTTTAAACCACGCATTTCAAAAAGTATTTTTGCTATAATTTTCGTGTGGAATGCAATTTATGTATTGTTTTTTTTCGTTATGGTCACACTATAAGTTTTGCGTAACTTAAAAAAACAACATGTTAAAACCAAAATAATATGTTTATTGCTTTTCAAAATACTCTCCTTTACATTTTAAACATTTTTTCATGCGAACGAACCATTTTTTAAAACAGGAGGACCACAGATCAGAAGGCATGTTTTCTACGTGCTGATTGAACGCTATCACTGCCTCTTCGGAGTTGGTAAAAGTGAAACCTCTCATCAAATCTTTGATTTTGGGGAAAATACAGAACACTTTTGGTTTATTATTTTGTTTGTATATAATTTTGTAAAAGAGAAAGAAAGAGCAATACATGCCATACAATGTCGGCGCCGTCGTTTTTGGGCATTCGTGTTTTGCTTTTCACATGTAAAGGGAAAATTGCACTTGAAAACCAGCGCCAGGTTTTGAACAGGCAAAAGCTCAGCTGTACCTCTACAGCTGTTTGGTTTAACACCTATCATCTTTAGTTAAAAGTTACTGAATTTGCGTTAATTTGTCCAAAATAAGCGTTTTTCTTTTCCTATAAGTAGGTAATGGTACCAGTTACCTTCTTCTAACTAAACTATTTTTAACCGACATAAAAAAGAGATCTCTCGCTGGCCCGCAAGGGCTCTTGCTACCAGGTCCCATGGAGGGGTCCCGGCTAAGAGACATGCAGAATCTCCGACAAAAAAAATACTATCGAATTATTCGACAGTTTATTTTTTTTATGTTTGTTCGCGGATAACTTTGTCGTTTATACACAGTTGTTTGTTGGAAAGGAGATGTTTCCGAGGTGGTCCCATTATAAGGAAACCAGGATCTAATGATCGGATCACGGAGAAATCGAGGGGAACCTTCAAATATTGTAAGGGAGACTAGTGTGTTTATTAATTTTTTCATTAAGGTATTAAAGGGCTACCTTTAAATGAAAGTTTGGAGTCGATCTCATGAAGAAGCCGAAAGCCAGTCGAGGGAACTCGACGAGGATTTACAGCAGTTACGTTGTATTTGGGTTTGATTAATTTGTATTGAAGAGATTTTCCAATCTCTGTTCCGTGACAGTAGAATCATCATCCACTGAGCCTTTTCCCATCCAAGGGTTTGTTTTCTTGTCTAACTGCGATGCGGCTGAACTTCAATATTTTCCGTGAAGCGTCGATATCGAGGTTTTGTAGTGACAACCAGTCGGAATTTTAGGACACCGACTACCCGTAACGACTGTCATAATTAGAGATGTTTGTATGGCACCGGGACTAAACTGCTCTTCGAGGCACAGAGGGGTCTAGGGGGAAAAATGGTCACCCATCCTAAGACCGATCTAGCCAGTGTTTGCTTGAATTTCACCTAACCGGTTACCAGTTAGCCACGAGCCTTCGTGGTAGCAGAACCACCACTATTATATTTTCGCCAGTGAAGATTTCTCGTTCCTCTAAAACAATACATCCGGGAGTATATGTGAATAAAAGACCAATTTTAACTTAATAACCTTGTTATAGACTTTAATTTGTATATATTTTAAAACACTCCTAATTGTATTTAATTATAAAATTTATTATAGTGTTGGTAAACAAGTTGACGCTAATTTGTTACTTCACGCGGTTGTTTTATTATTATTTCTGAAACCAGGATTTTTAAAATTAGCTAAAAACTAAAAATGTTGACACACACAGGTATTTCAGAACCTGCAATTGTAACCCTCACCTTGTCGGTCTCGAGATCTTTGATCCTACTTAATCCAATTTTCCAATTTCAAATTTCCAATCTTCGCTGTCCATTGATACGAGTACCTACCCAGTAACACTTTTGGCAATATCTCTACATCCGGTGATTTGTAATTTTTTCAAGAAACAGCTCATTCACGTCACAACATGTTGGACTTTGGACGTGTTCATATAAGTCCGGCTACACACGGCAGACATATTCGTGTCGATAACATAATACTGACAGTCCACCGACAACATTAAAAACGCAACAAAAAATAGTAAAAAAAAAACGATGGAATTAAAAGTCAGTGAAGTAGAGGACATAAATATTGGTAGGCAGTAGAGAAACAGCGGAACAGCGACATCTGGCGTGATGTACGTCCGTACCCTACCGTACCCTAGCGTACCCGTCCATTCCATACTGTCCGGTCCGTACCTATATACCCTTTCGGAAATAAATTTGTATGTGATGTTATGTTTTTTTATGTAATGGGCGTTTTCATATTGCACGATATCGTTTAATTTAAATTCTTACCTGTTACTGCTGCTACTTACGATATCGTCACGATATTATAGACGATTTCATGTGTCGTTATCGTGCATTGTGAAAACGCCCATTGTTTTTCATTCACCAAAAGTCACCGAAAGTGGACATCGCAGAACTCTGCGTGAACAGTAGCCAAGATAAATGTATTGCTAGAAAAGTTCCAACTCATTTGATGATTAGGTATGGGCTTTCCTGCTATACTAACTAGTAAGTCAATGTAAACAGGTGTGCGGACAGCGTTATTAGTTATTTAACCGTTCATTTATTAGGCACCTGTCATTGAAACACACACTCATGAAATATTGAAGTATCGTAGTTCCAACAGTTCTAAGAATCGACTGGTTTAAAAATTGTGACATCTATTTTTAGCCGCTGTTCTTGGTTTTTGATGAATTTGATATATTACGTAGATGACAGGTAGGTACTTAAATATTGACGCAAGGCTGTATCCTTCAGATTATTGGTGTTGCAGCCAGCACCTACATAGGTACCTAACCTATAAGTTGATTCGACCGGATAATATTGGTAGCCACTGACTTAAGAGTTTAGTCAAACAGTTTATGACGTATTCCGCAATGTGAAAGTTTGAGAAATGGTATACGTACGTTTGTACTCATATCTATTTTCTGTTTATTTCTCAACTAAATCCATTTTTCCATATCCTTTCCTTATCATAGGGGACCTGCCTACAAATGTCCATATTTACCTTAATCTGCCTCAATTATACCTCGGTTTGCAACTTCAGCAAATAAACGGTTGAATATTCGACCTGCCTGAAACTGCTACTCCAGAGGTGCTTGGTTCGATCTCACGGTCGATACTTCAAATACGACAATTAAAATAGGTTCTAAATATCAAAAGTAAAGAATTGCAGTGAACAGACATTCGTATATTGCTAAACAAATACATTCACTATAGATTGAAACCAACAAATTGAGTAGAGCAATGTGTATCGAACGCCTCTGACAAAACCTTTGTGTATAAGACAAAAAAAGATAAAAGGATGCACGATTGCATCATCACTTGTCTTTAGGAACACAGGTTTCTTTTATAGCCTTCATCAGCCACAGTTCGTATAGAATGATTAAATCCAAGAACTTAGTTGCGTCAGTGAAAGTTATTCTACGAAGAGACGTGATCTTTTGTCTGTCTGCCACGAAGACTTTAGTCGGTATGCAATCGATAAGGAAAATAATTGAATAAGGAAAACGATATTGTACATAATGTCTGGATGATTTTTGGAACAATCAATCAGTGAGTAATATTTTGATATTATACACTGGAGAGCTAGCGATAAGTTAAAATTGCCGTTTTGACGTTTTTTCTCTCATGAAGTTTCTTAATTAATTAATAGCTTAAAAGAGCATCTTTTTAACCCCCGACGGAAAAAACGAGTGTTACTTATCAATTATAGAGACAAATTATAAAAAATAGAGTCGACGCGCAATCATATAAGTTAAATATAAGTAGGTGTCTGCGTATAGTGTGTATCTGCATTGCTGTTCTGTGATTGTTTGTTCGAATGCATCAACTCAGTTTCCGGGTAATGAAGGGATCTCATAGGGAAGGGATCCTGTTAGGGAAAGGCCGTGGGTTTGCGTCGATGACATCAGTTTTTGTGGTTTATTTATAATTTCTTTCTTAATATTTTAGGAATAGTTTAAGCAAACTGTGCCACTGTGCCCCCGGCCTCGTGTTCAGTCTGTTTTCTTACCAAGACGTCTAGGACCTAGCTTCTAGTTCTTCAGTTTATAGGTAAGTATATCTTAAACCTTCTTAATAATAATAATATTAATGTGAGTATTTACACAGACACAACCAAGTAGCCAGGATTATCCACCAGCAACTTGCTCTAAAGTATAACCTTGTCGACGTGGAGGTACATTATTACAAGTATGTGCCCGACCCAGTTCTTGAAAACGGTCATGTCACATTGTATTGGGATCGATCTATTATCACTGATAGGACTGTTATAATAGCTAACAGACCTGATATAGTGATAATGGATCGATTAAAGCGCCTTGCAGGAATTGTCGATATCACTGTGCCACATGACGAGAATCTCGTGAAAGCAGAAAAAGATAAACAAATTAAATATTTCGTGATGTACCCGTTACACTACCAACTAATAGTGTTGTGAAAAATACTTTCTTATTTTCTTATACTTCTGTCCATTCGTTTTTTTTCTTTTTGATAGTTCGAAATGAAATGAAATCTTTTATAATGGACAGTCATTTTTATCTGTACTCGGTGCATCTGTTGACACATTTCTTTATTTTTCATCGGGATAAAAAAATGTATCACGCGCTTAGTAGGGCAGTATGGATATATCTTACCAGAGCCGCTTGGGTCTCTTAACTCTCTATTATAAGATACACAAACAACAAAAGTACTAGGAGTACAGAACTACAAAAGAGCACTCGCCAACTCTTAACTCGTTCAGTTTGGTTTATTCAAAATGTGTTCGAAGAAGTTTTGTTCAGAAACCGTTTACCTTTGATCGTGCTTAAAAAATGTCATATAGATTCTTCTGTTTTATGCTTTGATGAGGTACACAGAGCTGTTTATTGTACCCATATTTGATCATATTTCGTTAGTAACATTGATGGTAAGGCCATCTTTTATTATAAATGACACGAACCTCGAATAAAATACTAGGACTACAGAACTACATAAGCACGATCCGTTTAGTTTATTTAAATGTATCAACAGGTGCACCGAGTACTGATGAAAACCTCAATTGTACCAGGAATACATAACAACGTAAGAGCCTTCAAGATTAGAGAGACTGACCTTATATTATGGTCAGTCTCTCTAATCTTGAAGTCTTAAATAATAATATTTTAAAGGGTTATAAAACCAAAACATTGAAGCAGTACCACGGGAAATTTTTCTTCCCATAGAGCACTATGGGAAAAAAGAAAGAAAGCTATCATAATTGATAACCCAGACATTCATACTATTCCTAGAATACATATAACTCATAAATATTACAGATATATAGATAAATTAAATAAATCTAACTACTTTGCAATATTCCGCCACATGCCAATTATCCAACTCTTGTATAAATACAAGAGTTGGATAATTGGCATGTGCAAATTCATGCACAAGACCGCCCTCCAAACCCACTTAGGCCGAAAGAGTAGAGAAATAATTTTGAAAATAGAATAAATATGAGAGTTGTGTTATCGCAAAAAATAATAAAATAATAAAAAAAAGACCTCGACATGTGTTTCGCACCCAACCAGGGGCATCATCAGGAGATGTCGATGGCTCGGCGCACGGTGACCGAATATGTATATATATATAGATACTTAATATAATCGATATATAGATACCTAAATAAACGTTACACAGCGGCCCTAGGAAACCCCACAACTTCACATTTCGAGGTGGAGTTCACTAACGTCCGTGGACTCCATGCGAACCTCGATACCGTCCACCACCACCTTGAGACGGCACGGCCCGCTGTGATGTTCCTCACGGAGACACAAATACGCCGCCCTGACGACACGTCTTACCTGTGTTACCCCGGCTATGTCATCGAGGAACAATTTCGAGACAAAGCCGGGGTGTGCGTGTTCGTTAGGGCGGATGTTTGCTGCCGCCGGTTGCGCTGCCTAGAGAACCCCTCCAATTCCGTCCTTTGGCTGCACGTAGACCATGGCTCTATGAGCCAGATCTACGTGTGCGTCTACCGATCCCACACAGGGGATTCTGAGACAACAAAGCTCTTCCAGTACCTCAGCGAGACGGCTGATGAAGCGCAGGTGCGGTTCCCGAACGCTGACCTAGTATTTCTGGGGGACTTCAATGGCCATCACATTGAATGGCTGGGGTCCCTCAAGACTGATCATGCGGGTAGAGCCGCCCATGCGTTCGCTCTCTCCCACGGTCTGACCCAGATGGTATGCGGGATCACCCGGATACCAGACAGGTCAGATCACGCGCCCGCTCTGCTGGATCTACTGCTGACGAGTCGCCCAGCCCAGTACAGTGTTTCAGTAGGAGCCCCACTGGGTAGTTCCGACCACTGTGTTGTTCACGCTGGCATGAAGGTGTCACCTCCTGCACGTCCTGTACAAACGTCACGACGACTATGGCACTACTCGTCAGCGGATTGGGACGGTCTACGCGATTATTATGCGTCCGTCCCCTGGAGCCAGCGCTGCTTTGTAGGAAAGGCTCCTTCGGATAGTGCTTCTGCTATTACTGGCGAGATCAGTTTAGGGATGGATTATTACATCCCTTTCACTGATGTCGCCAGTATCCGCAGAGCCCGTCCCTGGGTCGGGCGAGATTGTGCCAAAGCTGTTCGACAAAAACAGTCGGCATATCGCGCCTGGATCAGGGCCCGGGCTGTGCGCGACCCAAACGTGGGCCACCTCAAAGCAGCGTACAACCTGGCCACAAAGTCGAGTAAGAGGGCCTTTAAGAGAGCGGATGCCCAGCGCGTCGCGCGGCTTGGTCAGGAGCTCACTTCCCATCCCACGGGCAGCCGTGGATTCTGGCAACTGGCCAAAGCCGTGCAATCTAACTTTTGTCAGCCCTCGCTGCCACCACTGCGTTACCCAGATGGAACACTGGCTCACAAAGCCCAAGAGAAAGCGGATATGCTCGCAGACCTCTTTGCGGCTAATTCCCGGGTCGACGACCGTGGCCTGCAGCCCCCCGCCATCGCCAACTGTGGCCACACAATGCCTGATATTGTTATCAGGCAATGTGATGTACGGGCAGTACTGCGGTCACTCGACACGCGGAAAGCCAGTGGCCCTGACGGTATTCCGGCGGTGGTGCTACGAAAATGTGCAGCTGAGTTGTCTCCAGTATTAACGCGTCTGTACCGCCTGTCATACTCTTCAGGGCTCGTGCCGGAGGTCTGGAAGGAGGCTAACGTACAACCGATCCCCAAGAAAGGGGATCGGTCCGATCCAGGCAACTATCGACCCATAGCTGTCACCTCAGTCATTTGCAAGGTGCTTGAGCTCCTTATAAATAAGCAGCTCATGCAATTCCTAGAGGATCACTCGCTAATCAATGATCGACAATACGGCTTCAGGCCAAAGCGATCAACGGGTGATCTTCTGGCATTCGTAACGCATGTCTGGGGTGGGGCTATGGAAAGGCACGGCGAGTCCTTGGCTATTAGCCTGGACATCGCCAAAGCCTTCGATAGGGTCTGGCATGCTTCGCTCCTTTCCAAGCTTCCGGCATATGGTCTACCTCCTCAACTGTGCAGCTGGATTGCCAGTTTTTTAAACGAGCGCCGAGTGCGGGTCCTCTGCGATGGCCAGGCTTCTCGCTTCTTGCAAGTGAATGCCGGGGTACCGCAGGGGTCCGTACTATCACCAACTCTCTTTCTTCTGCATATCAATGATATGCTATCCCTCGGGAACATTCATTGCTATGCAGATGACAGCACACTGCACGGGAGTTACTCGGTTCGTCCGACGGCGGGGCGATCTGAGATTGAGGAGGAGAGACGACGACTCGTGGCTGATCTCGACCGTAACCTCGACAGTATCTCTCAATGGGGTACCGAGAACCTGGTCGAGTTCAATGCCCGCAAAACACAGGCGTGTGCATTTACTGCGAAGAAATCCCCTTTCCTTCCCCTACCCTCTCTTCAGAATGCATTATTACCAATGAAGGACAACCTTGATATCCTTGGCATAGACGTTCGTCGAGAGCTCAATAATAAAAACTACATCGAAAGATGTATAGGGCTAGCTTCGCGGAAACTAGGAATACTGAATAAGGTAAAGAGATTCTTTACACCGGACCAGAGGTGTCTGCTGTACAAGACGCAGATTAGACCCTGCGTCGAATACTGCTCTCACCTCTGGGACGGCTCCGCGAAGTATCTGCTGGACGCTCTCGACGCTATGCAGCGACGGGCTATCCGTATTATAGATTGTCCGGAGGTAACGGGAAGCCTTGAGCCGCTAGTTCAGCGCCGAACAATAGCTTCCTTGGCCGCATTCTACCGTATTTACCACGGCGAGTGTTCTGAAGAGCTCTTCAATCTGATCCCACCCTCTTCCTTCCGATCCCGAACGACTCGTGCCGGGCAGAGATGCCACCCCCACACAGTGGATAGCATGTTCGCGAGAACCGAACGTTTTAAACGTTCGTTTCTCTGCCGAACGATAGTGGCCTGGAACGCCCTGCCTGTGCACGTGTTTCCTCCCACATATAATCCTGGGTTCTTTAAGCGGAGCGTGAAGAGGCACATCAGTAGGTCGTCAAGTTGAGGGCCATTCTCAATAGTAATGTGTGCTGTGAGAGTGGCCCACAATCGCTAGACGTCGTCACGACTTACCACCAGGCGGGCGGCGTCAATTTGGCGAACCAAATATAAAAAAAAAAAAAAAAAAAAAAAAAAAAAAAAACCTACCTACGTCAATATAATATCACAGGCTCGGTGCATCGCTTTGGTAGTGGAACGGGTATAAAAAAATACTCGTTAGACTACTGGTGGTGCAAGTTGTTAGTGTAACGGATACATCACGAAATATTTGGACCTTGCTCACGAGATTGTCGACATGTGGGATGTGGATTCGGCGATTATTGTTCCGATAGTCGTATCTGCACATGGCCTAATAGCCAAGAGTCTCGACCTCCACCTACAGAGGCTCGCGTTAGGCAGCTGGGTCAAGGGCTTAATGCAGAAGGCAGTTCTGTTGAATACAGCCCGTATTGTGCGGAAGTTCCTGTCTCTGGAGCTCTAACCACCGGTAGCTTGGTCCCTGTACTCGATACCGGTGGGTTACCGTTTTTTATATTTTTAAATGTATTTTTTTATAAATCCATTAAAAAGTGTAATCAATATGTAAATTTTTAACAAAGATAATAATAATAATAAATATTTTTTATTATACACCTCCAGCACAAACTTAGTCTAAATAAAAAAATACGGTTACAAAAATTATGTACAATGGGCGGCCTTATCGCATAGAGCGATCTCTTCCAGGCAACCTTAGGATGGATAGAATTGACATTAAATGTGATAGGGGTAGTGTACAAAAAGAAAGTCAATCTACAACTCCCGAGTCGGTCATCAAACTATTCTTCTTTTTCTTATCTTCTATCTAGATAGTATCTATATAAATAAAAATGAATCGCCGTTTGTTTGTGACCGATTTGGTTAATTATGGTCTTGAAATATTCGTACTTATCAGGTAGGTAACATTTCGTCTTAGAGTCTTCGTAGAGTCTTACATATATTTCTATTAATATATCTTTGCTTGGTAATTTGTATAATCATTTGTGCACGCGACAATAATAATACCTACAGATAATAATTATAAACTGTTACTTCACAAGCCGTTGAATAGTTACGTAAGATTGAGATCGGAGTGTCTTGACGTATCGTTTGCCATGAACTGAACATGATCGTATAAACCGTCCATATCACTCAAAATACTATCTTAGTAACCATCACTGTGAGTTAAAATTAGAATGATGAGACATTACAAGAGTGTTTAATCAACTATATTTAAAATTAGACTTTGTTTCAATGTCACTTTGGTGGAATTTTCCGTGTGTTTGAAAAGAGATTATATTCTTAGAAGATGAATGGTGTTAGTTCATTCATGAAATGAACGTGTTCAAGGTCGTAGCGTACTACAGGAGTAGAGACCTTTAGCGATGACAAGATACATTTTTGTTTAAAATACCTACGGAATGACTGGAAAATTAGATAAGTATATAGATACGGCAATAAACTAAATGTATGATTAGAAATTTAAAAAAAGAACTTTAGAACTTCGAAGAGTAAAAAAATTTTCAAGTTGACGTAATTTTGCCATACTTTTGTATATACTCGTAGATATATGAGATACGCTGGCGAAATTCACAAGTGCGCTGTACAAATCCAAAGTTTAATAGACAATACGAGGTAAGTATGCCTTTTAAGTTCTGTCGTTTGAATAAAAAAACAAAACTAGAACCTTATAGTACTTTTTATTGTTTTTCAAAGTATTCACCACGTAGCTTAATACACTTTTCCATTCGCTCAAACCAGTTATTATAATATTTATTCCACTCTAAAGTGTTCAAAATTTAAACACATTCAAATATAGAACAGTTCCAAATTCAAAATTGCCGGTAAATATGGAAACGACCGAACTTAAAAGGCATGCCTCGTACACATGTGTGACAAAACACAGGTGTTTGACTCAGCGCAATCGTTTCACGGTTTGCATCAGATATAGACAAGTTATTATCAATACTCGTTTGGACTTCATCTCTCGCACTATCTTTCTGCATGTTAACGGAATGCGTGCGACGCGAACGTAGGTCAGTACAGGTTTTTTTAAAAATGGAATGCTTAAAAACGTTTTTGTTTCATATTTTTTGCTATAGGAACTCTTTGTACGTTCGAAATTTAGAATATTTAGAATGCGCAATAAAGAAAAACTCAATTCAAAAATAGATCGCTCTCATCATTCATTCACCGAGCCTTTTCCCAACTAAAGTTGGGGTCGGCTTTCCAGTCTAACTGCGATTCGGCTGAACGTCGATATTTTCTGTGATGCGACTGCCATCTCCACAACCCATGGGCGACATCGAAGTTCTGTAGTTAGACCGGTCGGATTTTTGATTTAGGGCTCCAACTACCCCTAACGACTGATGATGATGTATGTTTGTATGACAACCGGGACCGAAGGCTTAACGTGCTCTCCGAGGCACTTGTCGCTCTAATCTACCTATTTGTTTTGTAAATTTCCTAATTTTAACATGTATATTTTCCCTAACTCGAGAAATAGCAAGCCACAAACGAAAATCTACCTAGTTACATTTTTCTTTGAAGTTCAGTTCTTTCACACTCGCATCGGAGATTTCTAGTTTTTTTAAAGCTATCATAATTTTTTTTTTGTTTTTTTTTTTATGCTGCGGCTGCTCTCACCTCCTTTGCCGGGCGTCTCTGGTACTCACGCAGAAGGTATTTCAAGCGAAGAGTAGGTATAATATAATCACTACGTTTAGTTTCAAGATGACCAAATGGGTAAACATGCACTGGCTGGTGAAAAGGTTAAAGTAAGTCTAATTATAGTTACAAATTTAAAAATTATATCAATTCTTATAAGATCTAACACAAATATATTAGGTGTGCTAGATCATTTGGGAGTGGATAATTTAAAACAAGAGACAAGCGTTGTGTTTTTGGTTATCTCTTTTTATTACCTTAATACTCAATTCAAAATGGCAGTATGGTCTTAGGACTCTAGCCTGTCCCTTAAATGAGCAATTTAAAAAAAAACCTAATAAAAAATGCAATCCTAATTCCATAAACTTTTTAAATATCTTTTTCAAAAACTCATGGAATCTGGATTGCTTTATTTTCACATAATTTTATAGCCATCTCGTAATCATTGTTACATAAGTTTAAAAAAAATTATGACACATAAACAATATCGCTAGAGGGGATCATATTAGTACTTAATAGGTGTTGGAGATTTTAGTAAAATTCAGTAGTTCCTAGAAATCCTTAGGGCCATTGCGTGTTCTATACCAGTTAGATTATTAAAAAGGTAAAAGTTTTTACAGGTGTTATGAGTCAACATCAGTTGGCTCGCGTACGCGGTCTGCTGCCTATATAAATTATTGTATCTCAATACGATAACCTTTCTAAGAAGTTGACTCACCACTATTTACTTCAATGCTTTGTTAATTAGAAATAGGCATGCCAGATACCTGTTAATCCATAAACAACTGAACAGTATTCTTAAAATTCGATAAAGCCGAATAAATAAGAGGAAAAAGGATCTATAATGAATTTACTTCGCTAGTTATAAATTAAAGATGTTGCAAGCGCTATAATTATAATAGGTATTTACCTACTTTTTACCCGACTGCGTCAGCGAGGGTTATGTGTTTCGCGCGTATTGCATGTATGTTTCTTTGTTCCCCTCTACAGGCCTAACGGCATTTGAGACGAATGGGTCTCAAATGAAAAGGTAATTCCCAAGTGTCACTGGATACATAAAATGGGAATAAAAAGTATAAGTAATCCTTGCTTTTTAGCGCAAAAAAAACTTGGTCAAACTTTTCGAGTTGAAAATGAAGGAAGGTGGAAAGAGGATTTTAGAAACATATAGGTACAAATTATATGTTTCAATGTTAGTTGGTATGAGCAATCGTATTACAAAAGTTCAAAACTAAAATGCTGCAAATAAAAATAAATTATAATTAGGTTAACAACTGCACATAGCCAAATATTTACCTATTAGCAGGCGGGACTCACTTTATACCTTCTTACTTATAGTTAAATATCTGGATATGTGCAGTCGGGTTATTTATTTTTGTAATTATTTATTTTTACATTTTTAAAACTTAGTTCAGCTTTGAACTTTTTTTACTGTGGGGCAAGGCAGCTGATATAGAGATAATTTTTATACTCCAAAAGCGAGCTATACGTGCGATTTATAAACTGAATGCACGAGTTTCTCTTAGAGAAAGATTTAAAGAAATAGGCATTTTAACAGTTGCATCACAATATATATATGCGAATGTTATGTTCGTTAAACAGAATATACATTTATACAGAATGAACAGTGACATAAATGCAATAAATACTAGAAATAAGCATAAATTGGTTGGGACGTATTATCTTTTACAGAAGATTCGTGACTCCTTTGCAGGATTTGCTGTGCGTTTTTATAACAAAATTCTTCTAAACATTATGAACCTTCCTTTGAATAAATTCAAAGTGGCTGTTAAGACACACCTCCTAAAAAGGCATATTATACTATTGAGGATTATCTAAACGATACAGAGAAATGGCAATGAGTTGCTTGCTCATCACTCGAGCTACATAGGGGCTACTTCTGTTTCAAATGTTGTTTTATTGCTGAAAGTCACTTATTATTGTTAAATTATTATTATTATGATAATTATTGTTAGGTATGGGTACTTTGAGATTATGTGGCACCTTTAACTAGTATTTGACTTTTTTGTAAATAACAGAGATCCATAATTTTAGAGTTCACTTGGTCCACACATGGTCACGTACTGCCCTTGCCCTCTTTTTATTGTTGCAACAGAATCATTGTATTTACTGGCGAATAAAAAGAGTGGCCGTGAGTTTTTCTTGCCAGGTTCTTTCCTCACAGGCTCTACCTATTGCGAATCTGGCGGTAAATGTAAATGTAGAAGCATTTTCTTTTTTTGACGTTCATAAGTGTTACTCTGTAACCTACATGAATAAAGATAGATTTTAATTTTGATTGTTTTTTTATTTTTACTACCTCTACCTACTTCTACTGCAAAGTGACTTTGGATTATTTTATAAAACAGCGCATAACAAAGCGACATGTTTCTGCTAACCTCGACATCTGTCTCCTGGAACTACCTTTTCTATGCAGTTATGACGTAGGTTCGTATCTACCTACTACTAGTACAGACAAGGTATTTTACCCAATCATGAATTGGACTAATAGGAATAAATCACCATCACTAAATATTATAAAACAAAGTCACCTGTCCTGTATGTGTGCGTATGTAGATCTTTAAAACTACGCAACGGATTTTGATGCGGTTTTCACCAATAATAGAGTGGTTCTCAAGGAAAGTTTTTGTATAAAATTTATAAAGCGAGCGAAGCTGCGAGCGTCCGCTAGTTCCCTATAAAAGACAATAATATAAATTACCGTTATGAGATTAAATTATTTCTTTATTATTCTGAGTTGGTTACTAACAACGGGTTTAAAAAACATTGATTAGTAGCTTACGTATATTTACCTATCTATAGACAAAGTAAAAAACCCCAAGCAAATATGTATGATTAATGCACGATCAATATCACGAATTTATTATGTACGTTATGTACGTATGTTTCGCCAGGCGTTACCTGGCGAAAGTCCATGATAAGACAATAATTAAATGAATAATTTCGCACAAAAAAGGACATTACAAACGTCGACATAATGTTTCACCTCTCCACGAGGCATTATCAAGACTGTCTCAAAGGGAACAGCAAAGAGACAGTCTTGATAATGCCTCGTGGAGACGTCGACATATGTTTCACCTCTCCACGAGGCATTATCAAGACTGTGTCAAAGAGAACAGCAAACAGACAGTCTTGATAATGCCTCGTGGAGAGGTGAAACATATGTCGACGTTTGTAATGTCCTTTTTTGTGCGAAATTATTATGCTATTATATAAAAAATTTAACATCATATTTACCATTGTTTTAATTTATTATGTACCTAGTTATCTAAGTATTGGTATTTGTATGATGTGATTTTAGTAGTTAGCTGATGCTCACGACTTCGTCCACGTGGGATAGTTTTCTAGTACCCAATTTCCACGGCAATACATTCTTGGGATAGAAAGTTTGTTACTTCTTATAACATCACCACTGCTGTCAATAAATGAAGTCCCATTAAAAACGGTTCAGCCGTTTCAAACTCAACTCTAAACTCACTGATCGTTCTTCCTTTACCTACGACTACTTAGAAACACGCTCTGGCCAATTTTCAGCGTTTATGAGATAACGTACTTATATCTGGCCGTTGGCATCGTGGGCTCTTTATAACTAGTACGGTGTCTTGCTCAGTGCTTCGCGCCGCACCACGCCATAGGTTTTGGGCCATAGGTCAAATTTTCGATTTTGTGGCTTGCCTCCAGATCGAGGGCTATCCATAGAGGGGTCAACCATCATTAGAGGACTAAGGGGGGACAAAAATTACATTCCCCATTTCTATATATAGATAGATCATCATAGCATAGTATAAAACAAAGTCGCTTCCGTGTATGTATATAGATCTTTAAAACTACGCAACGGATTTTGATGCGATTTTCACCAATGATAAGAGAGATTCTCGAGGAAGATTTTTGTGTAGGTATAAATTTGTCAAGCGGGCGAAACCGCGGGCGTCCGCTAGTCTATACTAATATTATAAAGAGGAAAGACTTGTTCGTTTGTTTGTTTGTTTGTATGTTTTTTGTTTGCATTGAATAGGCTACTGTACGGTACCGTAACTACTGAACGGATTTTGAAAATTCTTTCAGTAATATGTAGCTACATTATCCCCGGGTGACATGATTTTTATCCCGGTAACGTGTTCCCACGGGAAACAGGGAACGGGAAAATTTTATCACGCGGGCAGATCCGCGGCGATCTGCTAGTACTCTATAAAGAAACTTCAATTATAAAGGAATCCCATGAACTTGTTACAAGATTTTCGGAAGACTGACTCAGCGGAAGCAGAACCGGCAAAAAATCGCGACGATAGCCGAAGGTGATAGGTATCTTATGAAATATTTACTTATCAATAAAAAAATGTACGATTACATATAGGATAATAATATTATGAAATATTTCGTCATTAGTAATGTCACTAGCAGACGCCTCCGACTTCATAATACGTACTTGTTTTTGCAATATTTAGGTAATATTCAACTTCTGTTTCGCTCGTATTCGACGTAGCTTGATGATGATCCAATTTCCATATCAACACATTCCCGGATTAAAAAGAAGTCTAGTAAGACCTTATAATACAGTTATCTGCCAGTGAATGTAGGTACTGTTAAAATCGGTTCAACTATTTTAGAGTTTATCCAGAACAAACAAACAGCAAAAAACTACCAAAATTTATATTTGTGTGATCCACAAATTATTTCACTCCATTTTTGTGTTATGACGTTTGTTTGAGTTTTCGAGAGGACATGCAGTGTTTGTTCCGGAGTTTAGGTGTTTTCTATGTATAAATGTACCTTTGTATTTAGAAATATATACGGAAGTATGTTTATCAGTCGTCTAGATCAAATGTAACACAATTTATAACCAACTAACTAACGGCAGGCCTATATCACTCGCCTAACAACCGCAAAAAATACGTGACGTCAGCGACTACTTTAAGTTGTAAATCAGTAAAGGTTGTCTCTTGTTTGTGACACGGCATTGACCATAGAGTTGATATTGAGGCATTAACGTCATAATTATTGGTCAAATTATGCTGGTATATATTTTACTATACTGGACAACCCTAACGTTCGAATGATGTTCTCTGTAAACAAAATAATGTGCTTTAATTAACGTCGGAGTCCAAGTTCTTGTACGTAAGTACTATTCTATATTCTGTGCTAACGGTATAGCTTAATTTGGGCTAGATGATGTTGTGTCAGGATGTCGAAAAATATATAGGTATTTTTTAATTTAGTTCTCCTTCTCCTTTTTCTTTTTTTAAAAACGTGGCTCCATCGATGATCATCGATGATTTCGACAATGTCAAGGTAATGCTTGATATTTTCCGCACAGAAGAACTTGTTACTCTAAACTAGTTCGCGGTTCGGGACAAGGAAACGTTGTTCGGTATTACAATTGAGCGTTTGCGCCTGGATATTTGCCCAGCGCCAGAGGTAACCTAAAAGGTAACCAGCCACGCACTCCGCAAAAACCCCAGTCCATTTTAATTTAGTTAAAAGCTTTTGGAATTACAAACAGACATTTCTTTATTTATGTGCAGATTTAATACGCATTGTCGTTATGAGTAGTGTGATTTGCAACAGTTTACTGAACGGTAGGCAAATAAAGCTCGTCAGAGCCATAGTCAGAGCGCAGACGCAGGTGACAGGTGTGAATTGAATGATATGTCGTTTTACAATCAATGATTAGATAACATTGGATTTTCCTCAATACCGTACTACATTTGATACGGTATTGTGTCGTTTTGTACCTACGGGTAGCGTATCAAAGTCAATTATACAGATAATATGAATAGTCTAGTGATAAGACCTATCGGAATTGCATTAAAATAATGTCATAGATAGCTGGTTTTGGCGCCATGAATGACTATCAGCAATAGAATTTGTTTAGATAATGATTTTTATTTGATTCACATGATAACCTACCATTACCCGGCATTATGTTTCTGTAGTTTGGCTTGTTATCATTCGTGTGAATGTGTACGTGGTATATATCTAAACTTACTTAGTAAAAGCATTGTAAAAGCATTATGTTTCCTTAAGTTACTTAGGTACAATCTAGACATCCTTGGCATAGACGTTCGTCGAGAGCTCAATAACACAAACTACATTGAGAGATGTATTGGGCTAGCTTCGCGGAAACTAGGAATACTGAACAAGGTAAAGCGATTCTTTATACTGCACCAAAGGTGTCTGCTGTACAAAACGCAGATTAGACCCTGCGTCGAATACTGCTGTCACCTCTGGGACGGCTCCGCGAAGTATTTGCTGGACGTTCTCGACGCTATGCAGTGACGCGCTTGTCGCATTATAGACTGTCCGGAGGTAACGGGAAGCCTTGAGCCGCTAGCTCAGCGCCGAACAATCGCTTCCTTGGCCGCGGTCTACCGTATTTACCACGGTGAGTGTTCTGAAGTGCTCTTCAACCTGATCCCACCCTCTCCCTTCCGATCCCGAACAACGCGTGCCGGGCAGAGATGTCACTCTCGTGCCGTGGAAACCGTCTTCGCGAGAACCGAACGTTTTAAACGTTCGTTTCTCTGCCGAACGATAGTGGTTTGGAACGCCCTGCCTGCGCACGTGTTTCCTCCAACTTATAACCCTGGGTTCTTTAAGCGAAGCGTGAAGAGGCACATTACTGGGTCGTCAAGTTGAGGGCCACTCTCTATAGTATTCCTGTTTACTATGAGAGTCGCCCACAATCGCCAGACGTCGCCACAGCTTACCATCAGGCGGATGGTCAATTTGTCGACCTAAATATAAAAAAAACCTATAATAATAGGAAAAATTTTGTATGTTGGTATCGAATAAACTCAAAAAATAATTTGCCTTTTTCAAAATATATTTAACTTTTGAATTCTACAGTAATTATCCCTATGTAACGTAGGCTATATACATAGTTTATGACCTACAAAAAAACATTACCATCTGTGCGAAATTGGGGCGAACTGCTAGTCTGATATCTACTATACATAGATATTAATGTAATGACAAAATATATAATAAATAATATTTATATGTAAATAGGCTCCGTAACAACTGAACCAATTTTGAAAACTTACTAAAAACTTTCATTGTCCCTGAGTGCTACAGGCTTTTTATCCCAGTAATGTGTTCCCGTGGGACTTAAGAACGAGTAAGCTTTATGATACGGGTAGAGCCGCGGTAATGAGCTAGTTCTAATAAAACCGTTAAAGCTATTACGAGTACAACTCCATAACTCCGACGATGTTTTTTTATCAACTCCACAGTTATGCGAAAAATTCATACAATTTGATGAAGACCGCATCGCGTGGGAATATCTATGTACAGATGTTTACATTAAAACACTATATTAAAACACCAGTAACCGCTCAAGTATTTCAATAACGCGTTACTCACACTATTGGAGCCATATTCATCAATATGCTGGGATCGCACAAAGTTTGGGTCTCGCCAAGATCTTATACTGCACTCAGACTGTCGCGAGACGTCTCTTGGAGGCTCTCGGCCCGAGGCTTGGCTAGTGGAGGCGGCAGGATTGCTAACTATCCACACTCTCGATTTATTTAGTAGCCCTTTAAGTCTACTACAATAAAGACGTGATTCAAGTGACTACAACTCGCGTTTCCTAGTGTAGCTTCGTGTAGAGTCTGGATGCACAATTAAAGGCAAGCACCATCTGCAACCTTATTTGTTGTTTTACAATAAGCGCTAATAAGATAGCCCTGGTCTGGATTGGGTTAAAGGCTGGTTAAGGAATTTAGCATAAAACCAACCATCATCGACTATCTGATCTTAAAATTGTCTGAGTATGTCTCAACTACATTCCAGTCGCAATGGCAGGAACAACAAAAAATAATGTGTAAATTTCCGAAGGAATAAAAATAAAATCTTGTATCAACATTGTTACTCGTATTTGAAAACTTTTCAGACGATACTAGTACTGCCTCCACCTCGCATAAGTGAGTTTTTAAGTCGTTGTTTCTGTGGAAAATCTCGGTTGGAACTTCAATTATTAAATCAAAATCAAAATATCTTTATTCATTTAGGTCACAAAGTAACACTTATGAACGTCAAAAAAATATGTTTCTACATTTACATTTACCGCCAGATTCGCAAGGCAATAGGTAGAGCCTGGTAGGAAAGAAGCTGGCAAGAAAAACTCACGGCCACTCTTTTTATTCGCCATTAAATACAATGATTCTGTTACAACAATAAAAAGAGGGCAAGGGCAGTACGTGACCATGTGTGGACCAAGTAAACTTACAAATTATGGATCTCTGTTATTCACAATAAAGTCAAATACTAGTTATACGTAGGTCACACTATAAGTTTTGCATAACTTAAAAAAACAACATGTTAAAACCAAAATATTATGTTTATTGCTTTTCAAAATACTCTCCTTTACATTTTAAACATTTTTTCATGCGATCGAACCATTTTTTAAAACAGGAGGACCACAGATCTGAAGACATGTTTTCTACGTGCTGATTGAACGCTATCACTGCCTCTTCGGAGTTGGTAAAAGTGAAACCTCTCACCAAATCTTTGATTTTGGGGAAAATACAGAAATCACAGGCTGCTAGGTCGGGGCTATGCCCAGGATGGGTGACGAGTTGTACTTTTTCGGAAGCTAAAAATGACTTTGTTTTGTTGGCCGTGTGTGAAGAAGCGTTGTCATGAAGTACGAGAACGCGGCTTTTGGGTCGTCTTTCGCGAACTTTATCTAACACCCTGGGTAAACAAATGGTAGAATACCACTCGGCATTAACACTCTTTTGATCTTCAAGTGGAATTGTACAGACCCGTAGCTGAGAAAAAAGACGCGATAATTTTTTACCAACGTTTCTCGCCTGCCTCACTTTTGGTGGCTTGTTCTCATTTTCAAACACCCATTCAAAAGATTGCTGTTTTTTTTCGGGTTCAAAACAATAAATCCACGTTTCGTCTCCTGTGACAATGTCATAAACAGCATTAGAATGTCCGTGGTCGTACTTCAGTAGCATCTGTGAGCACCATTCCACGCGAGCCCGCTTCTGCCCCGCTGTCAGTTCATGAGGGATCCAACGACAACAAAGTTTCCGAACTTTCAATTCTTCGTGTAAAATTTTCTGGATTTGACTCATACCAATCCCCAATAGTCCTCGAATTTCTCATAGGTAATCCGCGGGTTTTCTTCAATTAACCGCTTAACAGAGCCACATTATTTTCGTTGACGGCAGTTGAAGGCCGCCCTTCACGAAATTCGTCATGTAAAGAAACTCGACCTCTCTCAAATTCAGCAAACCATCGCTTCACGGTGCTCAAACAAGGTGCTTTTCGCCCAAAAGCATTTTGAAGACGAGCGGCACAGTCTTGCGGAGAGAGAGAACTTTTAAAATCATAAAAAATCATCGCTCTAAAATCTTTTCGACTTAATTCCATTTTCGTTGCATACGTAGAACTTTGATGTGTGATAAAAAACAATTGACAAATGATTTCCCGCCAATTGTTTTTTTTTTATTACTAAGTAGGTTGCAACGTTTAAAAAAAAATATTAAACATATATTTTTATGAGATCAAAAGATCTTGGAAAAAGTCCCACATCATTACCAGGATGCTGGCTGCGTAGCCACGTTGGATAATGATACTTACTTTATTCTTTGAGCCAGAAAATAACCATCCTTCTGGCCCTGAGAAGTAAAGATCAGACGTTTAGCTTTAGCGATGTCTCTATTACAGCAGCGAGCGCTCGGACCCCATGACACCCGTCTCTCAACTCAACACCAAATTGCTCAAATACGTAATCTCCTGCTGGGTTAGCGTATGTTTGCCGTTTCAGGAGTTTCGCCAATGCAGCAGCAGCGCCGCGTAGGTACTTCTAGATGTGCATGCAAGGTGCGGTGGTGCTAATGTGTCTGGAGGTCCATCCCCCTTTCCACCATGGTCTATTCCCCTTCGACTACTTATTTAGTCACGAAGCTCCTATTTTGGTAAGTCAGCCGACTCGCCAAGAATATTTTCTGTCTGTCATAACTTCATAAAGAACTGTGTTTCAAATGAAATACATTGCGCACGTCAAATCTTATTATAACGCAAATATAATAAGCAATAATGAGCGTGTGTCATTTGAAGAAATAGTCTGAAAACATGTTTACTGGTACATTACAGATGTTTTATTCACGCTAAATTAATATTCAAAGTTATATCTGTTATACCACCGCCTACTGTTATTCTGCATGATGGAATTATATTTTGGACCTGCTTCGTATGAAACGCCCTGCCTGCGCACGTGTTTCCTTCCACATTCAACCATGGGTCACAGTATAAGTTTAATTTTACTATGCCTGAGTTCTTTACGCAGAGTGCGAAGAGGCACATCACTGGGCCGCCAACTTGAGGACCACTTTCGATAATACTCTGTGCTTATGATAGAGTAGTCCTCAAACACTAGACGTGCATCACCTTGGCCTATTCATTTTAATTATTCTTTTATTAAAATTTATGTACCTAAATTCTACGTCAAGTAAAAACAATTTGGCAAATTATGTACCAAGTTTATTAGTCTAGTTAAATCTCCGTGTTTCACCGCCATTGGCCTACATCTATAATGTTCATACTTATTAATGGTATGGGTAGGTAGGTAGTCCTAGTTTCCGAAATGATGGTATTTCATTGATGACTTAATAGGTACAGTTACAATGTCCGTACGGGCTGGCACTACGGGCTACGTCATAATATCGTGACTTGGCTTTAACGTGTGTCAAGGTTTAAGTTTCAGTTCAAAGTACAAGCTGTGGCGGGAATGTGGGAATGGGGATGTATGGAATAATTTTCAGTCAAATAAACAAGTCCCTCTACTACCTACCTATGCGCATTTTTAATAAATAGCTACAAACGATACAACTTATACCACAGTTGTATTATTCGTAGCATTAGCTGTATAGATAGCTATTTATTACAAATCGTAGTATTAAGATTTGTAAGTACTAAAAATACATCACATGATATATATATAGTCCGAGACGCCCAGGACTTTAATTGGCTGTGCCACAGCGGCTGGCACCTAAGATTTTGTTGCCTTTCCCAACCCATTGTAAATGGCTAAATGTGGGACTAAAAATACTGGCGTGGGTGTGTAATGCACCTCTGCCTACCCCTTCGGGGTATAGGCGTGATACGTGTCTGTCTGTAATTTTGTGACAGAAGCCCAAGATCTGAAAAATATTTTCTCACGTAGAAAAACCGCTTGAAAAGCGATATTTCTACTAAAAAAAGGTCAACCGCCTCTCAGTTACATACTAACTCTATCGCTCGTGGTTTGTACCAAACTAAGCACCAATAGAACACGAAGCCCAAGGGAGGCTTCACGTTACACCAGTCACGGTGACGTCACAATTTCTACTGTAAAACTATGACGTGTACCACTATTTCGCGGAAAATGTAAAACTTATTTGGCTCATAAATAATTCAATGCAAGTTTTCAGCGAATAGGGGTAACGAGTGTGTTGATAAATTATAAGCCTCGCTTGCTCCTAGAAAAGCTTGAATACATGGAAGTAATATAGGTTAATGAAAGCGGAATTAATTATTTGTAATTAGTTCTGTACATAAATGTGAGGTAACCTTAATTACTTTTGTGTAAAGTAATAGACGCTTTATACTCGTAATGTGAAGTATTCAAGGCATTACTCAAAGTTTTATCCTGGATGGGATAGGATCCCACGATCTTCGAGTCCAGTTGTTAGCTTTAAGCAGTGTCACTAAACAATAGAACACATAGGTTGCCGGCTAATAGGCGTAACGGTTGTAAATCGGGGAACTTTACTCTGAAATCTGTAGTGAAAAAAATAAAAAAAATTAGGCCAACATTACTAGAATAACTTAATCAAACGTAACACATTATTTAGTTCATAACAAAGTTAATAATCATCAAAATGACTCAATCATGAATGACCGGCTCATCATGTGTCTATTGTCCGATAAAATTATCAAATTCGACGGCAGTTCACAAAGCTGCGCGTGCGCACGATTCAGTTTATCACGTAATTGACCGATATCCGTACTACTTAGTTCTATTATTATTGAGATAAAATAATAATAATATATTAATATGATCAACGGTTAAGTGCCTCTGCTGATATGGTTAAAAGAGGTTATCCAATTAGTTTGCAAATGCGTCAGTTTGGTTAAGTATATGGTCGCATAATACGAGTACCTACATTGTTTTTAGTTGGAGGGATATCCTAAGTTGGCAGAGCATCCCCCCCTGTAAGGCAACTGTCGCTGATTGAAGTCCAGACCTTCGCTTTTAACTTACTTCAAAAATGGAGAAGGTTTTCAATTCAGTTGTATTTTTTTTTGGTTGTTACCACATAACTTTCGACTGGATAAACAAATTTTGATGATTATTTTCTTATTAAAATCTGGTGCTTACCGTCTGGTCTAATTGCAATTTGTGTTCTGACAATTTGGAGTCAATTTAATCAAAGTCAAAAATAAGTGCGATTTTAATTGTGAAGTATTTGGGAAAAGTCTAGCAAACTCATTGTTTAGAAATAACTGTTTGGTTATTTGACTGCCTCAGTTGCGTAGTCGGTTATCCATCCTACTACCTGCGGGGGGTTAACAGCCAGGGTCCATGTTCCATCTATTAGCAATTCTACAGTTCGAGAAGTCTCTACTTGTGGTCTCCTTTTTTATGAAGCAAAAATGTTATTGCATCATAATATGTAAATATTTAGCTGAAACTATGATAGTACCTCAAAAATAAGCCTATCGATATTAACATACAAGATAATATTGGTAGTAATAACAAACGAAAATTATGTAGGAAATCAAGAAGGTGAATCACTACTCTACATATGTACAGAGATTTTGCTCTAAGTGTATTAATTAGGATGTGGAAAATTTCGCAGGTTCCTTTCCAGAAACGTCCGTAGGTACCTTCTGCTTGTTACCCTATTAGGGATGTAACGACCTACTATTCCCTATTGTGGGACTGTGCACTTTTCAAACAGCTTGCGGTTACCGTTTGGAATATCTCCGGCTGCTGAAATCTATACTACGAGTACTATTATAAAGAGGAAAGATTTGTATGTTTGTAATGAATAAACTCAAAAACTACTGTGCCGATTTCAAAAATTCTTTCACCCAGAGCAACATAGGCTACTTTTTATCCCAGTAATGTGTTCCCACGGGAACCGGGAACGAGTAAACTAAATCACGCGGGCGGAGCTGCGGCTATCAGCTAGTGTTTCATAAAGTTGTATGTGATACATTCCAGGATATTGAGAATCTGCGTATGTCTGGTTTGATAGTCCCGGGTGTGATACCAGAGTCTATCTATTTGTACTATCTTCGTCAGCATACTATAATTATTATATTTGTTTAAGAGTTAGGGAGTTTTTCTATGCGGGAATGATTTAATATAGATACTTACAGCCTATATATTAAGGTCCGAAAAAGGCAATATCTTCGGCCCATGTGTGTGCCTAATGAACGCCACTGTCTACCTTTTCGGGGATAAAGACGGGTTTTGTGTATGTATGTGTGTGTGTGTGTGTGTAAATATATTTAACTGCAAACTAATTTGATAGCTTTTAACTCCATATTTAGTTACTTGTTATAAAGAGTATAGGTTATCCAACAACAAGTTTCAACGTAGGCGTCTAACAGGTGTGTAATGTTGACTATTATTGCACTAGACGGTACCAAACTTGCAATATATCTACTACGGAACGTTCACCATGCTCGGAAACTCTCGAAGTCTTCTCGCTACGTGACGAAAGGAAATTCCATCCTCATTGCATCATTCAGTTACAAGGTCTGGGTCCCAAGTCTCTATCAAGGCAACCCTTCGCCAGAAGTGTGATGTCTGAGAATTTCGCGAGGACATTTCATGACGTCAACTTGCATTTACTTGTCATTTCAGTTCAGTAGAAACCGGACATTGCAGGTGCAAGATTTATCTCACTATCAAATGGAGCAAATAGAGTTGTGTAATTTGTTCTTAGTCATACCACTCACGTTTGCCAAGGGAACTTTATAAAGGTATAAAAATATGGGATAAATTTAAATGCACAACAAAAATCTTATCGCCCCTCAAATAAGCATCAGATAAACATTTTTTACAAAAAATATTTTTTTCCAACATTTTTCTTCAAATGCGCCAAAAATGGATATTTAACGCACAAAAAATAGTATTTGCATATCAAAATATGTATACTGATTGCACAGTAAAAGCTACTGCGTCTTAGGGCAATCCGACTTGAATAGATTACTTAGTTTAGAACTAACATTACACATGTAACAAACAATACACATGATAGAATCTGTCCTATGTATTCCCAACAAACTATTCTAATGAAAGTGAACATAACACATCTAATTCAAGGCCGTTCAGTAACCCAAAAACCAACTAAATAAAATGTGAAGTCGTCGTCGGCGCGCGCGGCGGCGGCGGCACCAAAAAGATCCGTTCAAAAATGCCTGCAATTTCCGGCACAATTAGTTAAACCATCATAGTAATGACGTATAATCAGCTGTGCAAACACGAAACGTCGTGCGTGACGCAACAAGGCGTGTCCACAGCTCATAGCCGCAGCACGCAACGTAACCCACACGTGTTGAGTCAGGTTTAGTTAGCTTTATAACAGAACACCGAGTCGGCAGTCCTCATACTTAACCAAGCAGCCGAAGTATCAACACGTAGTAGTAGCCGTACATAGCATTGTGAACACGTGACCGAGAGTGAACTGTGATCAAGTGATAAAAAAGTGAAAGTTAACCGAATGATAATGGAGAAGTTGTTCTTGTGTATTGTGCTCATCGTGGCCGTTGCGGGTCATAAACACCATCCCAAATTCCCGAAAAATTCTGAGGATTATATCGTACCAGTGCCTAGAAAAGGTGGATATTTCTAAACTATTTTATCTCTCATCATATTTTGTGGCTCCGTACATTTAAAGAAAAAAATAACATTAATAAGAAAACAGCAATTAAAAAATAAAACAGTAAATAATGAATTAATTTTATTTCAGTTGCATGTTCAAGTGAAAATGCTAGGGAGCGTGACGATATCATAGAAAAGTCCAAATGCGGAGAACCGAAAGAGGTCTTCGAATTTTTGAAGATCAATGCTGCACATGAACAGGTAATTACACCATAAATGATCATCATTAATCATTGACAGGCACAAAGTAGAATAAATACTTAATTATTATTTAATTAATGTCGTTATCATCTCGTTAAAACCAACATTTCCATTCAATATTGTCTTTAAGAAATCCAAATTTCACATGAAATAAATTAAATCTTGAACAAATTAACTTATAAATTCTCAAATAACAGATGAATTAAAAATATTTTAAAGTAGGTACACAATTCACATCCGCAATGGTTCGGACAAAATACCGTCGCGTGAGAAAATCCTGTATGTATTGTACGCAAGTGACGTTCTGTGTTTCCCCAGGTAAGCCCTCGCGCAGTTTGGGTCAAGAGGTGTGTCGGCCTCTGCGAGTACGACAACGATGGTACCTGCGTGCCCACCGAGACTGTCATACGACACATACCTGTAAGTATCCAATCTTTACCCCCCACGCCCACATTTTGCGAGACACTTTAATCTTACGTAATAGGGGACGAGACTTTTGCAATTGCCAAACAGTTTTGGCCAATGCCTCAACCATCTGTCGGCAGGTGCACCGCGTGCATATGAGGATGACTGTGGTCCTGGAGATGGAGAAAGCCCTCTAACACACTCTAATTAAACTAATTACTTCAAAAATAAACCACTATCTTCTAGCTATTCATATCTAACCTTGACCCGATTACTAAGCATATTTCTGAAAGCCATAAATTGCACAACTCGAATATCATACAAATATTTAAAAAAATGACATAATTATCATCGCGATTCATGAGTCATATACTCTAAATATCTGTAATATTGATACTAATGTACGTGTGTTGTTAACAGATAAGGATATATAATTTGAAGACAGACAAGGAAACGTGCGCTACGTACCCGATTACGGAGCACGTTAGTTGCGGGTGCTGCGCGCTTTCTCCCGAGAAGTGTGCGTCTCCGCGAGTGTTCAATCCTCGTAAGTGCTCCTGCCAATGTCCAAACTTAGAAGACCGCCGCAGTTGTCTCACAAAGGTTCGTAAGATAATGGATGTCTGTCAGCACTAACGTAGTCGGCGCACGAGCATGTCCTAGCCGAGCATACGTCAGCACTTTACTTTATTCAGCTCTGTTAACAAACGCTTTTAATATTTTCTGTTTTCGATGTTTTTTTAATACAATACTAAAACTGTGTTCTGTAGATGTGATTTGTGATGCAAAGCGAGGTCAAATTAACAATGGCCTATTTTGAAATAGCTGAAAACATATCGGTTTATGTCTGACGCCTGATTTGTGTCCAATCGTCTGTACTGACATCCATTGTCTTCAATCTTTCGCTTTTTATGTGTTCACAAGGTTTTATAGCATGTGCTGTCAATCTTGATTTATATGCTCATGTTTTAATCTATAATCAATATCTAGATCAAGAGTTAATTTTGGAGTTATCCAATTTTACTTTCTTGAAAAAATATTTGCAATTTTGTTTTTCTATTTGTTATAGCGGAACCAGAATATGAGGTGGAATCGGTCTAAGTGTGTCTGCGAGGCGAGGAGAAGGGCATAAATGTCAAACATTTATGGTAACAAATGGACAATTAGAAATTCAAGTGATTTATCACACAATGTGTTGTGATTTCAAAGACTTTACAGAACAATTATTAGCGTGTTGTGATTTGTGTAAATATGAGTGTTTGACACGATGGTGACGTGTGGAGCGCGTTGGTGACTCAAACTAAATTCTGGCGTAAACGTCAACAGTCACATGGTATTATAGGTAATGCTAGTTTAGTGTAATCAGTCAGAATCAGTAGAACGAACACGACTGAGTCAAGTGTCCTGAAACTTAATAAATTAACAGTATTATGTACCTATTGTATAAGTTATTTATTACTAGTTAGTAAGTCAAACTGGGGCCAAAAGGTGCTGTGAATAGACATTTTTTAATTTATTTCATGACTTTTTGGTTGTATGTACTTAATTGTAACTCAGATAGGTATTATTTAGTTATTATTTATAATTGCATTTCGCAGTCGAGCGACATCACTGTTCAGTATTTTATATGCTTTAGTTTTAAGTGTCGCAAGTGACTTGCGCAATTCCTAAATTGTGATAGTAGCTATTCCAATTGTTATATGATAATAATTATTTGTAAGCGTTTAATGTGTAAGTTGAATTAGACTTTTTTAAGTATTTCTTTCTAGTCAAGAGTTAACTTGATTGAAATCATATTTTTGGAATTTGCTCTCTTTTTCATTAAAACGATTTACAGACGAATTTTAAGAAACTTCTAATAATGGTCCAAGGGGCAGTTAGAATCTCATAGGCTTGTTTTAAAAAATATGCTTATTTATTTCTATTTAACTGATGTAGGAGGTACTTGAGCTTTAAAAGCGAAGCGACGGATATGATAACGATTTTTTTGTACTTATTTTTAATTTATAAGTAGACAAATAAACAATTTTTCATAAAATTTGGACATTTTATTTTATCCACCTCACATACATACAGGTCTGAAGGTGTGTTATGGTATATTTTTCTCATTTCCAATTACCCCGGGAACACAGTAATATCCTATATCCTAATCCTAGCACATCACCAGCTAATCAATAACCTTACGAACGGTTCTAATGATTGTTCCAGCCTTCATCATCATCCGAGCTTTTTCCGAATCTAGGCGGGGTCGGCTTATCAGTCCAACTGCGATGCGGCTGAACTTCAATATTTTCCGACGGCGATATCAAAGCTCTGTAGTTGACCAGTAGGATTTTGTTTTAGAGCTTCAAATACGCCTGACAACCGGGCTTGGTTTAACATGCTCTCCGAAACGTGTGCGAGGATGCAGCCTTAATCATCGATTTTAAGAATCTAATTGCTAAAACTGCTAATCTTAGCGAGAAGGATCTGACTCATCGAGTTACAGCCCCGCCTCTAGGCACTACGTACGCATCCTATTGCTGTTTATGATTTACCAATCACAACACAGCATCAATCGCGTAAAATTTACGTTAATTTGCAATGAAACGTATTTATGCTCATCATATATTTATCTGGTCCTCCTTTGACTATTGATACAAGTAAAAAAATCGACACTTTATAAGACGACAAAAATAATTCTAAAAATAATCTTGTTCATAATGTAAGTGGGCTAGCACTTGTAACTTGAGTATACCTTTTTTGTTGATGAAAAACTATTGTCTGTAAATTTTTGTGGTAAATATTATTATATTATTAACCCAGGCAAGGAGCAAAAATCAGCGTAAATAATTCCTGTATTATTTTTGTATTGGTACAAACCTTTAGGGAGATGAACATACTAAAAGTCCTCAAGTGTAGGGCCTGTACTAAAAAAGATATTCAAGGTTAGAGGTCAACCTTTTCAATATTTCGGAATTTTCATGCAAACGGTGAATTTTAGCAAAAAATTGTCAAGGACGAAGTTGTAACCTATAAAATTGTCTACTATAATGACCCTTCATTTTTTTCTAAGTATTACCACTTCTGAGATATTGCGGCTACAAAATTTCAAACGAATTATATTTTACACGCTATCCTGCCGTGCTTCTAATGGTTGTAGCGTGATGTTATATAGCCTATATTACTCTCTAATATTGTAACTTTATATAAGTGAGAGAATTGTTCAAATTGGTGGAGTAGTTTCTGAGGAATCAGGTAGTACCCAAACAACTTTGCCAGCAACCTTCGCGAACGAGGTACACACATATTCTAGGTCACAACATATTCCAGATAATTCCACATGTCTATTTTCTGCATGTTTTACATTAAAACTAAAACAACTAAGATAATAGCCATAACCAAGCCACTTGGTGTCATAATACAAGTGCATTGTTCTAGTATTCGTCAATAGTTTACTAGAAATAAAGTTTATAAACTTAAGACAAATTGTACCTAAGGGGTCTTTTATGTCGCCAGGCGGCGTCAGTGGAAATTCTTCCTAGTGCTAAGCAGAGGTGCTAGGCATTGGAAGCCGCGGACTTAGGCCGCAGAACTAAAAAAAATAAAAAATAAAAACCGGCCAAGTGCGTGTCGGGCCACGCCTAATATAGGGTTCCGTAGTTACCCATTATAGGCTCTATAACTCCTAAACTAACAAATTCATCTGGTCCGTTATAGTTTTCCTTCGGAGTTCATTATATGGACTACAATCATGAATTTTTCAGATTCTTTGAGCTAGCCGTTTAGATTTTAGAATTAAATTGTAGCAATTTTTCGAAATAGTAAAATAGAATAGAGTAGAAATACCTATACCTATCCGTGCCAAATTTCATTTTTCTAGCACGAACCGTTTGGGAGGAAAGCCGAGGAAACCGAGCCGAGGAAATAAGAAAACCTATGTCAACCATGTTTCTAGCAAATATACGATTTGATTTGAAGTTCCGAGATTTTTACTACGGAACCCTAAAAAGGGGTTTTTTACCTTTTCTATATCTTGACATCATAATCAAGTAAAATATCTGTAGCCTTAGCTCAATAACATGTACAAAACGCGAAAGTTTACAAAAGTATGTAATAGCTAAAACATTCTGGTATCACAGTGTTTGTTGGCAAACTCCTCCGAATCAGCTTGACCGTTCTTATGAATATCTTTGTGCATATTTGATAGATATGAGGAATCGACCGTTAACATTTTTTTAAACCCCACTTATTATATACCCCATTGACAAGGGTGACCTTATGGCAAAACAACGTTTGCAGGGTCTGTCAGGATGCTATGTACATAATGTTTATGTATGTACTCGTTTATGTATAGAAACATACAGTGTTAGTAAGTCTGTTGACTCCAATATCAAATGTGAAGGTATAATTATTGCTTTTATTTAGTTATGGAAACTTTCATTTAAATGTGTAATGTTTCAGTTAAAACTGGGATTAGAAAACACTCGGTGGCACAGTGGGAGTATGCGACTGCCGGCTCTAAGGTCCCAGGTTCGATTCCGGGTCGAATCAAATTATTTGTGTGATCCACATATGTTGGTTTTGGAGTATGGTGGTTTTCTATGTATAATATGTATGTATTTAGAAATACATAAGTATGTTTATCAGTCGTCTAGATCCCATAACACAGTATATTAGCTTAATTTGGGCTAGATGAAATTGTGTGAGAATGTCCAAAAATATTTATTTATTGCCTTATTTATTTACTCAACAACAATGTCTACGTTTTTGAAAATATGTGCAAGTTAGAGGAATAATATGTAGGTATAACAACGCTACGAAGAGCTACGAGCAGCTACTGCGTGTAGCGCGTGCCCATGCGCATCTAACAGCGTGAATTCTTTGCTTAGTGACAATAACTTTTTAAATGCTTTTATTTAACTTGCAATGTATGTATGTTTGTTCGGGTGGAATCTTGCAACTCAATTTTGAAGCAGATTTCCTTAACCGATTGAGCTGAAATTTTGTGTACACATTCGGGTTGGATGACAATACATACACATATATATTTATGAATACATATATATATTTATGAAATTTTATTGTATAACCCACAAGAACAAAAGTAGGTTTGTGAAAAATAGTGATAATCATAATCTAAACTTAAGAAATAAGGATAAACTGGCTGTTCCTAAATTTAGGCTTTATAAAGTGAGTAATTCTTTTGCGGGGAACTTTATTCGAATCGAATGTACAATACATTGCCAACCGAAATAGCAAATTTATCTGTCAATAAATTTTAAAAAAGTAATAAAAAGTAAATTGTGCCATAAAGCTTATTATAGTATTAATGATTTCTTAGATGACAAGGCTGCCTGGTTGTAACACGAATTGCTCCTTTCTAAATAACTTTGTATTAGATTTAAGACGAACTATTTTGAAAAAAGTCGAACTGAGTTTCTTGACGGTTCTTCTCAGTCTCGTTGCATTTTGGAACCCTCGGTAGAGTCACACCAACTTTTGACGAATCTAAATAATTTTCTAAAAATTTCAGAGATAATAAACGTTATTTTATTTTATTTTATTTTATTTTATTTTATACATGGTTAACTGTGTGACGTGTCTAAATCCAAGATGGCGGACTAATTATTAAATGAAAGAGTAACTAAGAGTAACTCGAAAAAAGTACAAAATAAATTAAAAGTAAAAAAATCTTTTTTAAAACAAGCTTTTATTAAATGAGTTAAAAATACAAAAACAAACTTTAAATTTAAAACTTTAACTAACAGTAAACGTATACTGTCTTGAGATTGTAGATAGCTAAGTACCTACTATTCAACAACGGTCGTCTGGCTGCTGGTATTCAGGCTCAGATTACAAAATGGTTTTTGATTTTCTACAAAAATTATTGAATAATCCACAATTTTTAATCGAATTTACACAGTATTATTATTTTCTATTTAGTCATCTGCGATACTACGAATTTACCACTAACTGGCAAATGATCATAACTATTAACTTATACTTACTAAAGTACCAATAATAAATACAAAGTATTTGGAATAAAGTAATTATTTGCAGCACTTTGCGTACGAATTGTTATGTTTTTCTTTGAAACTAGTACGGTGTCTTGTGCGGTGCTTTGCGCCGCACCACGCCATAGGTTTTGGCCTGTAACTTTTGACCCCTTAGGTCAAATTTTCGATTTTTAGGCTTGCTTCCAGATCGAGGGCTATCCATAGAGGGGTCAACCATCATTGGAGCATAAGCAGTTCTCGAGCTCTAAGGGGGGTACATTCCCCATTTCTATCTATGAAATATTGTGCAATCACATATTAACGTTAAATCCTGAATATGTCATAATGTGCTGGGCTTCATCTGAATTGCTAGGAACTTTGCTTAGAATCTTCACTTTGAATTGCTAGGAACTACAAGCTTGTTTATTAAATGTCATAATAATTTCGCCAGTAACTATTATTGGTCTCACGTAATAAGT
The DNA here is from genome assembly GCA_963556515.1 of Nudaria mundana. Classification (NCBI taxonomy): domain Eukaryota; kingdom Metazoa; phylum Arthropoda; class Insecta; order Lepidoptera; family Erebidae; genus Nudaria; species Nudaria mundana. Next base: position 1,402,543 of record OY748288.1, read on the forward strand.
AGACGAGCCTATTGTCGCAGGAAACCAGAGCCTCGTTGGTTTACTGGCAGCTTATCTAGAAGTAATAGACGTAGCTGAGGGCTCGTGGGTAAGTGGTAACCGACTAGGTTAACACATTGCAAAGAATAAGCAACATCTAGCCAAACTGGTCTTGAAAACAAAGACATTGAGACCCCTCCGTCCTAGAACAGAACGTTAAGCCCGCCACCCGATTGTATGAATATTTCCGTTTTCTTACAAAAAATTACATCCTCAAAGGATAATCCAAACGAGTCAAATCAAATATAACATGAAACGTCATACGTTTATACCACTAAACTCCATACTAGTTAATAGACAGGTAATGAGTCAATGTTTACAAGAAACTCGCACAAGTTTATAGTATTTAAACAAGACATGAACATTCCTGGTCGGTTACTGTGACTACTGCATTATTATCTATCTAGTGACGTATGTATGACGATATATGAGTATCTCGCTAAAATTATCAGCTTACAATCATTGTAACCGTAAATGGTAATCATGTACGAAGACACTAGGAAGCAAAACAAGAACATGTGCCAGGACGGATTCCCATTCCCATGTGCAATCATATTATGTACATTACGATTCAGAATCTGTTGAAATCTGGTCCAAATCGTAGAGCATCCGATGATAGACGGACGATGATCCTAAGAATTTAAAGTCGTTTATTTTGGAACTTTAGAACTTTTAGAAAAGAAAATAGGGCCCTTCTCAAGGGGCCCTACCAACATCTCCAGGGGCCCTACCAACATCTCCAGGGGCCCTACCAACATCTCCAGGGCCTGAGCGATCCTCACCTGCACGCTGTCCCGTTCTCATTCGCCATTCGATTAATCCGTGAGGGGTCGCTTAATGAATGGGGCCAGAGGTACACTTGACGGTATTACCGCCTCAATAAAAAAGCTTTTCTTCCCGATATAACGCGATAGAGACATACCGCACTATAGGTAAGTTCGAATAAGTACGCTAGATAATTACTGACAGGGCACTGTGGGTTCTCTCAACACTTTACCCGGTTCAAGAGTAAAGAGAACCCATGGTGCTCATGCGATTCCGATAAGGTGGAGGACTGACCACACATCATCACACAATGCCCTCAATTCAGTAGGCTTCCTTTTGACATCGAACAAAATCTAGAAACTATTACATTTAATACAGTAAAATTGTAATAAAAATTAAGTACAATTTCTGCCTATAAGTCTCAAATTTTTTTTGTAATATTTTTCATTGTTGCTCTTATTGGTCGTAGCTTGATGTACCTAATACGTGTACAACCTAGGTATAACTTTCCTCAGCAAATGGGCTATTTAACACTAAATAAATTTTGAATTCTAACCAGTACTTTCTTCAGTCTCATGACACGCCGTTTAATTTATCTTCAACGACACAGAATTTTCGTCATAGGTGCTACACCTATGACGAAAATAATTCCTGTAATTTTAACACCTACATACAGATCCGGTCTTTTAAGCTCAGTGCAAATATTATCCAAACCGCGTGAAGCTACGTCAATCATGACGTTTGATTCTACAGAGTGTGGATCCGCCTGGTATTATCATTAGCAAAACTCATTGTATATACAGAGTAACTTTACGCTAAGTACCTACACTACCTAAAACTCGAGTCTAGACCGCATCAGCCCCATGGAGTTATCACCTATTCTATGTTTATAATATCTGTAATCAGTCCTAAGAGCATGACACCGATATGACCGAATCAATAATGATATTGCAGAGAATATCGGTCCCGTGGCCAAACTAAAACATTGTTGATAGTCTCTACGATATCATTGGTTTAAATATTAAGTCAATCGATTGAAATCGACGCTACCTACACACATATTTAATTAGAACTGGGGATCGATCCCGAGTCTACGGCGTCGAAAGTCTACCGACCACACCACCGAAGCAGTCAAAGCTTTTTCACAAGCATCTTTGGGGTCGGGTATTATCCTGCTTCGGTGAGTAAAGGCAGCCCTTCTAGCCTGCTTCTGTAAGGACGGTGGGTAAACAGATTGGATGCTCTGAGGATCGGTGGGTATCTAGTGTCGACATTCGAACGGTTTTTGGGTGGATAAAATTGGCCCAAGATGGGAAAAATATTGAAAAAACCGGCCAACTGCGAGTCGGACTCGCGCACAAAAGGTTCCGCACCAAAACGGGAAAAATCACGTTTTTTGTAAGGGAGCCCCCTTAAATATTTATTATACTGTTTTTAGAACTTCTTGTTTTAGAAGCAACAGTAATACATAAGCTGTGAAAATTTCAACTTTCTAACTATCACGGTTCATGAGATACAGCCCAAGACGGACGGACGGACCGCGAAGTCTCAGTAATAAGGTTCCCGTTTTACCCTTTGGGTACGGAACCCTAAAAATGGGCGCATCATGGGAGTACTCTGTGAACTGATGTGCACTGATGATAATGATAATATTATCACGTCTATATCCCCGCGGGGATAAACAGAGGGGCAAAGGCACTTGTGCCACTACCATGATAGTTTTCTGTGTGTAAGCCAAAGTAACGTGTGCTTCAAGCTGTAATCCTCATATTTGAAATCTCAATGAAAACGAATTTTGACAATGCTAAATCTTCATTCACCAGAAATGAGAATTACAGCTTGACGTGCAAGCCATAACCCTCACTAACTTATATTTTTTATATGTACGACATGTACAACTATTTATGACTATTTCATGACTATTTTTTAGCGTTGTCAAAACTCGTTTTCATTGAGATTTCAAATATGCGGATTACAGCTTGAAGTACTCAAAGTACCGGCCCTTAATGTTTTCCCGCGAAAATTGGGAATGATAAAACTATACCACGCATGTGAAGTGTCTTAAGATAGCCTTTGGTGGTGACCGCTTCGTCGGTCCTGATGTAGATACAGCCTCAGTGTATCATCCAGTAATGCAACATCCATTACCAATTATGGTCAATCCTTTATTGAGTTCAATGTGTTAACGCACCGGTGTACGTGATGTTTTTAAATGTTATTTTTATATTTCAGCGTCAGATTTAGTTCAAACCACCGTTATAGCACCTAATAGTGTAAACATTAAGCTTTAATTAGGTACAGTTCAACGATTACGCATGAGTGTGGGCATACGATAGATAGGTCTCGGTATGTTTTGGGTATTGCTCACGTGCCGCTACCAATGTTTGTATTAGAATGTTCAATTTAAAGAAAATTCACTTCGCCCGCTGATAGATTGACGCTCTGTTTTGTAAACTTTTATCCAGTGCAGCTTTTATTCAGAATTTATTGGTTTGCACTTGAAGGTTGATCAATACTTACATATCATTGTTCTCTGATTGTTTTCTTAATTAGTCTATGTAAAGTAGTGAGCGTCTGTTGATTGATGATGACTTAATTGAATAAGATCTTCCTGCTGAATAGGTTAGTGGCCGGATACCTCGTGGTTCCTCAATGTTCCATTTGGATTACACCAATCGTGGTCATAGGTCGTGTGCTTTAAGCTGTAATCCTCATATTTGAAATCTCAATGAAAACGAATTTTGACAACGCTAAAAAATAGTCATGAAATAGTCTTGAAGTAGATATAAACAAGTAACAATTATTAGTAATAAATACAATATTGTCAGTGACCCTTGTGGACTAGTTCTGTCATATTCTATACAGATTATACGCAGACAATAATTCCATAAGAAGTTACCAATTTTGTACACGACTTTACTCCATACAAGCAAATAATGAGATCGTGGTTTCAAAACATGAGACAGAATTACAGATGGGTACAACTACGCATAAGTTCGATGACTTTTGTAAGACTGACAACGTGTTTCTGAGTCCTCTAGTGATCCGTAAACATAGGTACTAGTTACCATCAGACATCTTCAGGGTTAAAGTTAAACTCACCTGCACACGGTACACCTGCTGACACACGGCTCTACCTTTCCATAAAGACGTGATTTTTTCCGACTGGAAATGTTCTTAAAGTTATTTATCGTTCAAGATCTGTTCTGTAGATGAGGCGTAGTTACCAATGTATGTTTCCGAACGTACTGCATACTCCACATTCCTTCATTTCCTGAATTCAGATAATATTCCACTCTGGCTCATTCATTTTCTGTGTTTATTTGTACTGCTGCACATAAATAACATATTTATTTGAACTCGATCGTGGGACTGAATTGGAAGCCGAAGATATATGGTCAAGTATAAATTAAGTATGTGTAGGTGTATTTAGATAAGTCTATAAGTAAATGGAAGAAAACCTTGACAAAATTACCCCAAAAACATTGAACCGCTGCGTAAAAACTATATTTTCCATAGTCCGCTACTGAAGATATAGTCCACGTGTCCAGGCACATTGAATTGTTTTTTTGTTGTCACGCTCCCTGCGGGAATATCATCGAGATGAATTGCCTAAACAAATTCTAACTGATAAGTTGATATACAGAATCAACAGGAACTGTAACATAACGTGACTAACATATCCTAAACAAGGGAAATGTTTGGAATAGTTGGCACCGAATCAAACGGAAGCGTCCCGGATAGTCAGAGATTTTGCAGAACACATCACAGAGCGGGCGGTATAATGGCAGAGTTCAATTAAACAATGAATTTTGTGATATGCTCCAAATAGTTTTCTAATTACACACATGCCATATATCATTGGTGTCTCTTCATGTAATTTTACGATCCTTGTAAACTGAGTACTTTGATAATGATAACTGCTTCCCCGACTGTAGAGATAGTCGGTTGTGACATTGGACTTATATTGTAGGTACCTTAATGATAAAAGTGTCTGGCTTGAGCATGAGGCAGGAACCTCCTAAAATGCCGTAATTGTAGCATATTTTGTACTTAGGCGACTATAATTTTTTTTTTGTTGTATTATACACTCTTTTTGATTTTGACACGAGACCAATGTACATTCGTCCACATTTAGTCTTAAGAAAATGTGTAAATGAGTCAATTATTTGAAAAGAGTGACCGAGAGTTTTATTGCCAGGTTCTTTCTCTCGGTTCTACTTATCGCTTTGCGAATCTGGCAGTACATGTAAATATAGAAGCAATGACATTTTTTATTTTAAGTACTTACTGACGTTTGTAAGAGCCATTTAGTGACCTATACAAATAAATAAATCATTTCATTTCATACCTATATCTAGTAGGAACCCGTTAAAGGCAATAGGCTTGTCGTCATCCATATATACATCGGGGATGTGCTTTATGTGTTTAGATATACGAAAATGTGGCAGAAGAGCCATGCGTTGCTAGCATATCTTTAGGGTTCCGTAGTTTAAGTTTCAGAACACTTATAGTTTCATCATGTCCGTCCGTCCTAGGCTTTCATCCCAAACAGCAAATTTTTTTTGGGGTACATTACATATCTCCTCTACACATAAAGTGGGGATGTTTTTGGAGTTTACTCCTTAAGAATCGATTTTCATATATAAGGCGCCCGGTATGAGAAAAATCCGAGGGGTAAAACCTACTAAAAGTAACGAAAATCGTGTCACGTTTTTGGTGCGCACCTCTAGTGCGCAACTTTCTAATTTGTTATGGTTAGATACTCGTACTTAAGGAGTAAACTCCAGTCGTGCGTCGGAGCTGACACACACACTTTTTTTATTCTCAGGTATATCCCATAGTGTTGGACATTGAGAGGTTGCTTAAACATTTTTTGAATTAAGTATCGGTTTACGATATTAAGTTCTAAAACGCATTTTATTGTTAAAACCAGGCGTATCTCCTATAACAGTTCAACGCCGGGGTGAAAAATCTCAAAAAAATCATGATGCTAGTCCATGTCCATGTCCATGTCCAGCGGATTGGGACGGTCTACGCGATTATTATGCGTCCGTCCCCTGGAGCCAGCGCTGCTTTGTAGGAAAGGCTCCTTCGGATAGTGCTTCTGCTATTGCTGGCGAGATCAGTTTAGGGATGGATTATTACATCCCTTTCACTGATGTCGCCAGTATCCGCAGAGCCCGTCTTTCCCAGGTCGACGACCGTGGCCTGCAGCCCCCCGCCATCGCCAACTGTGGCCACACAATGCCTGATATTGTTATCAGGCAATGTGATGTACGGGCAGTGCTGCGGTCACTCGACACGCGGAAAGCCAGTGGCCCTGACGGCATTCCGGCGGTGGTGCTACGAAAATGTGCAGCTGAGTTGTCTCCAGTATTAACGCGTCTGTACCGCCTGTCATACTCTTCAGGGCTCGTGCCGGAGGTCTGGAAGGAGGCGAACGTACAACCGATCCCCAAGAAAGGGGATCGGTCCGATCCAGGCAACTATCGACCCATAGCTGTCACCTCAGTCATTTGCAAGGTGCTTGAGCTCCTTATAAATAAGCAGCTCATGCAATTCCTAGAGGATCACTCGCTAATCAATGATCGACAATACGGCTTCAGGCCAAAGCGATCAACGGGTGATCTTCTGGCATTCGTAACGCATGTCTGGGGTGGGGCTATGGAAAGGCACGGCGAGTCCTTGGCTATTAGCCTGGACATCGCCAAAGCCTTCGATAGGGTCTGGCATGCTTCGCTCCTTTCCAAGCTTCCGGCATATGGTCTACCTCCTCAACTGTGCAGCTGGATTGCCAGCTTTTTAAACGAGCGCCGAGTGCGGGTCCTCTGCGATGGCCAGGCTTCTCGCTTCTTGCAAGTGAATGCCGGGGTACCGCAGGGGTCCGTACTATCACCAACTCTCTTTCTTCTGCATATCAATGATATGCTATCCCTCGGGAACATTCATTGCTATGCAGATGACAGCACACTGCACGGGAGTTACTCGGTTCGTCCGACGGCGGGGCGATCTGAGATTGAGGAGGAGAGACGACGACTCGTGGCTGATCTCGACCGTAACCTCGACAGTATCTCTCAATGGGGTACCGAGAACCTGGTCGAGTTCAATGCCCGCAAAACACAGGCGTGTGCATTTACTGCGAAGAAATCCCCTTTCCTTCCCCTACCCTCTCTTCAGAATGCATTATTACCAATGAAGGACAACCTTGATATCCTTGGCATAGACGTTCGTCGAGAGCTCAATAATAAAAACTACATCGAAAGATGTATAGGGCTAGCTTCGCGGAAACTAGGAATACTGAATAAGGTAAAGAGATTCTTTACACCGGACCAGAGGTGTCTGCTGTACAAGACGCAGATTAGACCCTGCGTCGAATACTGCTCTCACCTCTGGGACGGCTCCGCGAAGTATCTGCTGGACGCTCTCGACGCTATGCAGCGACGGGCTATCCGTATTATAGATTGTCCGGAGGTAACGGGAAGCCTTGAGCCGCTAGTTCAGCGCCGAACAATAGCTTCCTTGGCCGCATTCTACCGTATTTACCACGGCGAGTGTTCTGAAGAGCTCTTCAATCTGATCCCACCCTCTTCCTTCCGATCCCGAACGACTCGTGCCGGGCAGAGATGCCACCCCCACACAGTGGATAGCATGTTCGCGAGAACCGAACGTTTTAAACGTTCGTTTCTCTGCCGAACGATAGTGGCCTGGAACGCCCTGCCTGTGCACGTGTTTCCTCCCACATATAATCCTGGGTTCTTTAAGCGGAGCGTGAAGAGGCACATCAGTAGGTCGTCAAGTTGAGGGCCACTCTCAATAGTAATGTGTGCTGTGAGAGTGGCCCACAATCGCTAGACGTCGTCACGACTTACCACCAGGCGGGCGGCGTCAATTTGGCGAAACAATATAAAAAAAAAAAAAAAAAAAATGTAACGAACTTAATAGGAAAACTTTAACGGCTTAGATCACTCTGGTAGTTCAGGAGTTATAGAGGCTGCTATAGGCGAGTTCGGACCCTATTATATGCTTGGCCTGACACGCACTTGGCCGTTTTTAGTAGTTTTTTTTTTAGTAAATAAAACAAAAAATAACATTAAATTTCAGCGAACTTATAAGGTACCTCCAAAAATGTTTCGAGAACAAAATTAAATAAAATGGTTCAGAATTTCTCGAGTTTTAGGGAGACAGACGAACCACTATTCATTTTCATTTATAAAATAACTTTAACACAGAGTACCTGTACATAATGATTTACCTACGCAATTTCAGAACGGTGTCATTTAATAATTTAAATAACCTGAGGAGCCTATTTTAAATAACTTACTACCTATTTATTCTACTCTTTAACGGGAATTAACACGAACATAGGGTAGATATCTTTATTAATGTAAGTTTTTAATTGCCTGACATTTCGAACAAATCACACCGGCGGCCGTGGTCATAGGCTGACGCAGAGTCAGATTGTGACCACGGCCGGTGTAACTTCTACTAATATCTACGCCATGTCCGTTGTTATTCCAGTTTCAAAGTAATAATGGAGCGTCTGTTAAAATTTCGGAGCGAAATTTTTGGTTTGTGTCTCGCCTCCTATTTCCTAGGACCACAAATTTGTTGTATAATATGTGTCTACCACGTTGCGTAGGTAGGATACCTAATCAAAAAAAAGGTAGAAAAATAATCACACAAAAAATCATGTAATGCCCGAAGCAGTAGACACAGGAGTTTAATGTTCCCACGTAATAATACTTTTACATGATTAAACAAGACAATCTCATTAAATATAATATGTACATACATGTAGGTATCGTTTAAAAATTCAATATTTAAAACTGATCACCGATGTTGATAAAGTCATCTCGCTCTCAATTCCCGTGGTGACACATTACCGGAATAAAATTATAGCACTCGGTGATAATGTAGCCACATTTCGATGAAATAATTTTCAAAATCGGTTCAGTGGTTATGGAGTATATTCAATTCAAATCTTTCCTCTATATTATATTGGCATAGATATATACTCGTATTATAATATTAGCGTTGATAGTACAGATATTATGGTGCAGTAAAACACGGTACTACTAACTACAATGCTACGGAGAGCTACGCGCCGCTACAACGTGTAGCGCGTGTGCATGCGCATAACCACATGACTATAGAGCAAACATGCCGCATAAATTGATTAACAGCCCTTTTAAATAAATTTCACGACTTATATGTATATTTTTCCCAATTAATAATTAAGTGGAAATAAAGTGAGAAATAAAAAAATATGGTGGTCAATTTCTACCGACAATTTGCACCCATTGGTCACAATGTAATTCGCCACAGAACAACTTATGACTTTGCTTTACTTTTGTTTATATTAAAAAAAACCGTCACTGATTATTTGAAATTATTGTAAATTCGTCTCATTGATTTTTAAATCTTATTTTTACATTTTACAAAACTTATTGCGTAGGAACAAGTACATAATCTGTGATTTTTTTTCCTAATTATAGTAATAATCTATTTTCTATTAGTATTTCAGTTTTCGAGACTTGAAAAATCAATAACTTTGATTGCTACCAATGTTTTTTGGAAAAATACGAATTGAAACTAGATATCCTTTTTCAATCTGTGACAAAATGTAAAAGGAAAATAAGTATTTTTCCCAAGATCTTAGTGAGTGGAAATCCACGGTCTCTACGTGTCCATAGTAAAGAGGCGTGGTTACATACGTTGTACAAAACCAAGCTCTGCCCTCTGTATCCTAAAAAAAAACCAAGTCACTGACAGAAAACCCGACTTCCAGTTATTACAGAAACGGAAAATGGAAAACGTGGTGTATGGTTTTTAATGAATGCAGTTACACGCACCGGACGCAGGTCCATTGAGCAAATTGCGCCGAACGCACCGCAACCTCCCCTTTCTTTCGCCGCCGCGCGCCGGTCCATTGTCCGGTGAAAAAAACAGGCGTGTAAAAGCAGCCTAAGGGCTCGTTTAAGGAGACGCGGCGCGTCGAGCGGTGCGATCCGCGAAGCGGGCCGCCAGAAACACAAACATACGGCAATGTTTGAAGCGTTCAAGGAGAAGCGTCTTTGCAAACGTTTGTTTGAGTTGTAGCTGCCCAAGTTACGAGCGACGCCGCGTCGGACGCGGCAAATGTAGCGACAGGTGACGCCGCGGAGTACGCGGCGGGTAAACCAGCGAGTTTCGCAATGGCATGAGTTGCATATTCTCCAAATTGTTCGCGTTCGTCTGCTGTGAACCTGGGTTCCGCTCTAGCGGCAAATAAAATACTTTTTTAGTTATAATTATCTTCAAGCAAACTATATCAATGATGTCGTCCATGATTACAAACAATACACACGTTTGCTCTTTGTAACTAGTCGAACAAGACTGGAAGGACGGCGGCAATAAGCTGCGAGAGTCGCAGCGGGTGTCGCACTGAACGACGCCGCATACAAAGCTGCGTCCCACGCGGCGGGCGCAGCGCAGTGCGAAGCCACGTCGCTCGCGTCGTTCGACGCCCCGCGTTTCCTTAAACGAGCTCCTGTATTTCTATATGTTTGAGTTTGCGCGTGACACGACACGGGCCGCTTCACGCGCCGCCTCACTATAAACGGTTAAATCGCTCGACGTGCCGCGGCAAGCCACGCCACACGTGAAGCTCGACGCCCCGCGTCTCCTTAAACGAACCCTAACTGGTAGTCAAAGCGTAGACCACGCGTGGTGAATCAAGTTCATCTCTCGAGCTTGCAGTCCTCATACACAACGAAGCATTCGAAGCATCAACACGTAGATATAAATCAATAATGGAAAAGTCATTATTATGTTTTCTACTGACCATAGCTGTTGTAAATTGCAAGGGTTATAGTTATATTCCTCGCAATCGGTCCACATTAGTGCGTAAAGGTGAATTTTAAAATGATAAGAATAGATTATTTATAATATAAGAATAGATTATTTATTTACATTTATAGGTACTTAACTAAAATTATTTTATTTCAGTTGCATGTACAGCTAAGATGGATCAGGATAGAAATGATTTAATAGATAAGGCAATATGCGGAGAACCTAGAGAGGCATTCGTATATTTGAATATGAATACTCCACATGAAGAGGTAAATGACGTATAAATGACACACAAATCTTCATTTGTCAACTTCCTTTCATTAGGTACTTAACCCTACTCCCTCTTCTAATATTATTTTAATGTACTTACTTAATATTTCGTCAATGTAAGAACAGAGTTTGCCCGCAAAATTTGCAGCACACACGATTGAATTGTTGAAATTTTTCAAAAGCATTTGTGTCAGTCTCGGTCCCGTTGTTGATTAATAAAACTGGAGAGTTTTGCTATTAGATAGTCTTTCTAGAAATATTTCAATTATATTTTCAGATACAACATAACTTTAGTTAAAATTTGTAAAACTATCCATATTAAAGTATTTCTAAGCTATGGCGTACCACAAGGTAGTGTACTTATGCCTATGTTGTTAGCTGAACTTGTGAACCTTTGTCTTCTCGTTCTGGGACATTACCAGGATAAAAAGTAGTCTATTTTGTTATTATGATGTACGTACTTACGTAAAGAGTATCTAACAAGCATCCAACAACACATTATTACATCCATACAAACTTTCGCGTTTATAATATTAGAAGGTGATAGGATGTAATCGTGTATCGTACGTAAATGGTATTTAATGTCTCCCCAGGTGAGCCCTAACGCCGTATGGGTCAAGAGGTGCGGCGGTCTATGCGACTACACCAACGACGGTTCCTGCGTCATCACTGAAGTTAACACAATTCATATACCTGTAACTATTTTATGTATTTGTTACGGCTGCCCAAATTGCGGTTATTTTGGAACCACCCAAAAATCTTTTTTAACTTAAATCTAAGTTATGTCACAGATGGACAGAACTGGAGCAAATTCACCTATAATTATGATATTAATATAAAGTGTATTGTTACCAGATAAGAATATACAACGTGAAGACAGACAAGGAGACGTGTACTACATACCCGATCATAGAGCACCTGGGTTGTAGGTGCGAAGCTAATGATGAAATAAATGATATAGCCTAAATGTTATGAATTTTTTTATGTTTTACGAAGTTTAAACTATTTCTGTACACACTCAAAACTGTTTGCACCACCCTACCCCAATGATGCGGGATTCGCATCCCGACCAAATCAACGAAGAGGCCAGGTGGCCAAAGTCTGCCGGGCGCTGCTGGAAATACCTTCTGGTGCGTACCAGAGTCGCCCGGCAACGGACCTAAGAGCAGCCGGGGCCTTGTGGCGCGGAATAAAAAAAAGGTATAAAGCTACGCCGCACGCGACTAAGGGCGTGAACATTACTTACAGTAAAATGAAAATAATTAAAACAACAGCCTATCAAAATGATATTTTGCAACACGTACGCAATAAACAGTGTACATACAAAAGAGTAGCTTTTATCTGTCCTGAGTTACAAGTACTAAGTGGCTCTGCTAGGGAGTATGCTCCGGAGCAGAGCCACTTTCAATACGCATTATGGTTTTATCTAGCAGTTAGTACAGCGATAACGGTATAATTGACTGAGGGAGCGAAGCAAGCGAAGTCTCCGTTTCAACTTGCAGACTGGGGAGAATTTCTTTCGTCTGTACCTCTACATCTATCTACGGGTTCTGTCAGATCATGTTTGAGGGCGTATTTATCAACCGATTTGCATGAAAATTGACACATGTCATTTCACATTCAAATGTTATTCATTGTAGGCAAGGAGTGTGCCTTGCCTACAATGAATAACATTTGAATGATATTTTTTGGATTGGATGACTAATGAAAGAGTAATAAAGAAAATTGAAGAAGAAATTTTCTAAACAAAGCCGCTCCCGAAGTCTACGGCTCACAGAACCACTAGTGTATGTACATTATGTACATTCACGTACATCATTTTAATATACTACCATATCAGAGCACAACACCATTAGATAGAACAATGAGCGGTTGCATAAACAACTTTTTGATTTCAGTATCTATTTTGCAAGATATTCAACTTTATAGCGCATTCTTTTGTTAAAACAGGGCGTCCCCTTCCCCCCTTTAATATATATATATATATATCATCATTCACCGAGCCTTTTCCCAACTCAGTTGGGGTCGGCTTTCCAGTCTAACTGCGATTCGGCTGAACTTCGATATTTTCCGTGAAGCGACAGCCATCTGACCTTTACAACCCATGGGCGATATCGAAGTTCTGTAGTTAGACCGGTCGGATTTTTGATTTAGGGCTCCAACTACCCCTTACGACTGCCATAGATGTTAGTATGACAACCGGGACCGACGGCTTAACGTGCTCTCCGAGGCACGGAGGGATCTCAATGTCTTAAGAAATGGTCACCCATCCTAAGACCGGCCTGAGTCGATGTTGCTTAACCTTTGCAATGTGTTAACATTGTCGGTTACCACTAGACCACGAGCCCCTCCTAGACCACGAGCCCCTCTATATATATATATATGGCTGTCTCGAGCAATCTGATGTAACGGATCAGATAACTCTCAGCAATTACAATCACATTTTAATTCAAATATGCTACTACATAATGAGCAGTATGGATTCACAAGAGGTCGTTCTACCATTCACGCAGGGGTAACGCTTCTGAAGCATATTTTCAATGCCTGGGAGAATAAGCAAGATGCCATTGGTATATTTTGCGATCTCTCCAAAGCTTTTGATTGCGTTGAACATAATACCCTATTACGGAAACTCAATTATTATGGTATCAGAGATTCGGCACTGGACCTAGTTGCCTCATACCTCAGTGATAGAATACAACATGTTGATATCAATGGTAGTCGGTCTTTAGGGGCTTCTGTAGCTATGGGCGTGCCACAAGGATCAATTCTAGGTCCGTTTCTATTTTTATATTAATGATCTTCCGTTCTATGTACAGAACTTTTGCGACATTCTATTCGCCGATGATACATCACTTATTTTTAAAGTTGATCGCAAGCTGAGGAATTTTGACGAAGTAAATAGTTCACTTGCACTAGTTCTGGATTGGTTTACAACCAACAATTTACTTCTGAACGCAAAAAGACGAAGTGTGTTAGATTTAGTATGCCTAATGTTCAGAACTACAGTACTAATATTATTTTGAACGGTGAACCCTTAATGAACAACTTATGACTTTGCTTTACTTTTGTTTATATTAAAAAAAACCGTCACTGATTATTTGAAATTATTGTAAATTCGTCTCATTGATTTTTAAATCTTATTTTTACATTTTACAAAACTTATTGCGTAGGAACAAGTACATAATCTGTGATTTTTTTTCCTAATTATAGTAATAATCTATTTTCTATTAGTATTTCAGTTTTCGAGACTTGAAAAATCAATAACTTTGATTGCTACCAATGTTTTTTGGAAAAATACGAATTGAAACTAGATATCCTTTTTCAATCTGTGACAAAATGTAAAAGGAAAATAAGTATTTTTCCCAAGATCTTAGTGAGTGGAAATCCACGGTCTCTACGTGTCCATAGTAAAGAGGCGTGGTTACATACGTTGTACAAAACCAAGCTCTGCCCTCTGTATCCTAAAAAAAAACCAAGTCACTGACAGAAAACCCGACTTCCAGTTATTACAGAAACGGAAAATGGAAAACGTGGTGTATGGTTTTTAATGAATGCAGTTACACGCACCGGACGCAGGTCCATTGAGCAAATTGCGCCGAACGCACCGCAACCTCCCCTTTCTTTCGCCGCCGCGCGCCGGTCCATTGTCCGGTGAAAAAAACAGGCGTGTAAAAGCAGCCTAAGGGCTCGTTTAAGGAGACGCGGCGCGTCGAGCGGTGCGATCCGCGAAGCGGGCCGCCAGAAACACAAACATACGGCAATGTTTGAAGCGTTCAAGGAGAAGCGTCTTTGCAAACGTTTGTTTGAGTTGTAGCTGCCCAAGTTACGAGCGACGCCGCGTCGGACGCGGCAAATGTAGCGACAGGTGACGCCGCGGAGTACGCGGCGGGTAAACCAGCGAGTTTCGCAATGGCATGAGTTGCATATTCTCCAAATTGTTCGCGTTCGTCTGCTGTGAACCTGGGTTCCGCTCTAGCGGCAAATAAAATACTTTTTTAGTTATAATTATCTTCAAGCAAACTATATCAATGATGTCGTCCATGATTACAAACAATACACACGTTTGCTCTTTGTAACTAGTCGAACAAGACTGGAAGGACGGCGGCAATAAGCTGCGAGAGTCGCAGCGGGTGTCGCACTGAACGACGCCGCATACAAACCTGCATCCCACGCGGCGGGCGCAGCGCAGTGCGAAGCCACGTCGCTCGCGTCGTTCGACGCCCCGCGTTTCCTTAAACGAGCTCCTGTATTTCTATATGTTTGAGTTTGCGCGTGACACGACGCGGGCCGCTTCACGCGCCGCCTCACTATAAACGGTTAAATCGCTCGACGTGCCGCGGCAAGCCACGCCACACGTGAAGCTCGACGCCCCGCGTCTCCTTAAACGAACCCTAACTGGTAGTCAAAGCGTAGACCACGCGTGGTGAATCAAGTTCATCTCTCGAGCTTGCAGTCCTCATACACAACGAAGCATTCGAAGCATCAACACGTAGATATAAATCAATAATGGAAAAGTCATTATTATGTTTTCTACTGACCATAGCTGTTGTAAATTGCAAGGGTTATAGTTATATTCCTCGCAATCGGTCCACATTAGTGCGTAAAGGTGAATTTTAAAATGATAAGAATAGATTATTTATAATATAAGAATAGATTATTTATTTACATTTATAGGTACTTAACTAAAATTATTTTCAAATATTGGATAGAAACAGGCGTTACTTGGCGAAAATCCATGACAAAACAATGGTAAGTAAAAATTTTTTTAAGAAAAAACTTTTTAGCATTAATTAATAGCATTAATTTTTCGCAGAATCAAAAGGACAACAAAACGTCGACAATTGTTTCGCCTCTAAACGAGGCATTATCAAGACTGTCTCAGAGAGAACAGCTGTTCTCTCTGAGACAGTCTTGATAATGTCTCAGAGAGAACAGCTGTTCTCTCTGAGACAGTCTTGATAATGCCTCGTTTAGAGGCGAAACAATTGTCGACGTTTTGTTGTCCTTTTGATTCTGCGAAAAATTAATGCTATTAATTAATGCTAAAAAGTTTTTTCTTAAAAAAATTTTTA
Source organism: Nudaria mundana (assembly GCA_963556515.1). Lineage (NCBI taxonomy): Eukaryota > Metazoa > Arthropoda > Insecta > Lepidoptera > Erebidae > Nudaria > Nudaria mundana. Next base: position 1,418,526 of record OY748288.1, read on the forward strand.
CTTACCATTGTTTTAAAATTATTTTATTTCAGTTGCATGTACAGCTAAGATGGATCAGGATAGAAATGATTTAATAGATAAGGCAATATGCGGAGAACCTAGAGAGGCATTCGTATATTTGAATATGAATACTCCACATGAAGAGGTAAATGACGTATAAATGACACACAAATCTTCATTTGTCAACTTCCTTTCATTAGGTACTTAACCCTACTCCCTCTTCTAATATTATTTTAATGTACTTACTTAATATTTCGTCAATGTAAGAACAGAGTTTGCCCGCAAAATTTGCAGCACACACGATTGAATTGTTGAAATTTTTCAAAAGCATTTGTGTCAGTCTCGGTCCCGTTGTTGATTAATAAAACTGGAGAGTTTTGCTATTAGATAGTCTTTCTAGAAATATTTCAATTATATTTTCAGATACAACATAACTTTAGTTAAAATTTGTAAAACTATCCATATTAAAGTATTTCTAAGCTATGGCGTACCACAAGGTAGTGTACTTATGCCTATGTTGTTAGCTGAACTTGTGAACCTTTGTCTTCTCGTTCTGGGACATTACCAGGATAAAAAGTAGTCTATTTTGTTATTATGATGTACGTACTTACGTAAAGAGTATCTAACAAGCATCCAACAACACATTATTACATCCATACAAACTTTCGCGTTTATAACATTAGAAGGTGATAGGATGTAATCGTGTATCGTACGTAAATGGTATTTAATGTCTCCCCAGGTGAGCCCTAACGCCGTATGGGTCAAGAGGTGCGGCGGTCTATGCGACTACACCAACGACGGTTCCTGCGTCATCACTGAAGTTAACACAATTCATATACCTGTAACTATTTTATGTATTTGTTACGGCTGCCCAAATTGCGGTTATTTTGGAACCACCCAAAAATCTTTTTTAACTTAAATCTAAGTTATGTCACAGATGGACAGAACTGGAGCAAATTCACCTATAATTATGATATTAATATAAAGTGTATTGTTACCAGATAAGAATATACAACGTGAAGACAGACAAGGAGAGGTGTACTACATACCCGATCATAGAGCACCTGGGTTGTAGGTGCGAAGCTAATGATGAAATAAATGATATAGCCTAAATGTTATGAATTTTTTTATGTTTTACGAAGTTTAAACTATTTCTGTACACACTCAAAACTGTTTGCACCACCCTACCCCAATGATGCGGGATTCGCATCCCGACCAAATCAACGAAGAGGCCAGGTGGCCAAAGTCTGCCGGGCGCTGCTGGAAATACCTTCTGGTGCGTACCAGAGTCGCCCGGCAACGGACCTAAGAGCAGCCGGGGCCTTGTGGCGCGGAATAAAAAAAAGGTATAAAGCTACGCCGCACGCGACTAAGGGCGTGAACATTACTTACAGTAAAATGAAAATAATTAAAACAACAGCCTATCAAAATGATATTTTGCAACACGTACGCAATAAACAGTGTACATACAAAAGAGTAGCTTTTATCTGTCCTGAGTTACAAGTACTAAGTGGCTCTGCTAGGGAGTATGCTCCGGAGCAGAGCCACTTTCAATACGCATTATGGTTTTATCTAGCAGTTAGTACAGCGATAACGGTATAATTGACTGAGGGAGCGAAGCAAGCGAAGTCTCCGTTTCAACTTGCAGACTGGGGAGAATTTCTTTCGTCTGTACCTCTACATCTATCTACGGGTTCTGTCAGATCATGTTTGAGGGCGTATTTATCAACCGATTTGCATGAAAATTGACACATGTCATTTCACATTCAAATGTTATTCATTGTAGGCAAGGAGTGTGCCTTGCCTACAATGAATAACATTTGAATGATATTTTTTGGATTGGATGACTAATGAAAGAGTAATAAAGAAAATTGAAGAAGAAATTTTCTAAACAAAGCCGCTCCCGAAGTCTACGGCTCACAGAACCACTAGTGTATGTACATTATGTACATTCACGTACATCATTTTAATATACTACCATATCAGAGCACAACACCATTAGATAGAACAATGAGCGGTTGCATAAACAACTTTTTGATTTCAGTATCTATTTTGCAAGATATTCAACTTTATAGCGCATTCTTTTGTTAAAACAGGGCGTCCCCTTCCCCCCTTTAATATATATATATATATCATCATTCACCGAGCCTTTTCCCAACTCAGTTGGGGTCGGCTTTCCAGTCTAACTGCGATTCGGCTGAACTTCGATATTTTCCGTGAAGCGACAGCCATCTGACCTTTACAACCCATGGGCGATATCGAAGTTCTGTAGTTAGACCGGTCGGATTTTTGATTTAGGGCTCCAACTACCCCTTACGACTGCCATAGATGTTAGTATGACAACCGGGACCGACGGCTTAACGTGCTCTCCGAGGCACGGAGGGGTCTCAATGTCTTAAGAAATGGTCACCCATCCTAAGACCGGCCTGAGTCGATGTTGCTTAACCTTTGCTTTGTTAACATTGTCGGTTACCACTAGACCACGAGCCCCTCCTAGACCACGAGCCCCTCTATATATATATATATGGCTGTCTCGAGCAATCTGATGTAACGGATCAGATAACTCTCAGCAATTACAATCACATTTTAATTCAAATATGCTACTACATAATGAGCAGTATGGATTCACAAGAGGTCGTTCTACCATTCACGCAGGGGTAACGCTTCTGAAGCATATTTTCAATGCCTGGGAGAATAAGCAAGATGCCATTGGTATATTTTGCGATCTCTCCAAAGCTTTTGATTGCGTTGAACATAATACCCTATTACGGAAACTCAATTATTATGGTATCAGAGATTCGGCACTGGACCTAGTTGCCTCATACCTCAGTGATAGAATACAACATGTTGATATCAATGGTAGTCGGTCTTTAGGGGCTTCTGTAGCTATGGGCGTGCCACAAGGATCAATTCTAGGTCCGTTTCTATTTTTATATTAATGATCTTCCGTTCTATGTACAGAACTTTTGCGACATTCTATTCGCCGATGATACATCACTTATTTTTAAAGTTGATCGCAAGCTGAGGAATTTTGACGAAGTAAATAGTTCACTTGCACTAGTTCTGGATTGGTTTACAACCAACAATTTACTTCTGAACGCAAAAAGACGAAGTGTGTTAGATTTAGTATGCCTAATGTTCAGAACTACAGTACTAATATTATTTTGAACGGTGAACCCTTAATCTTGTAGAATCAACCGTATTTTTGGGTATTACTCTAGACAGTAAATTACAGTGGAACGCCCAAATATCGGGTCTTGCAGGGAAACTTAGCTCTGCGGCTTTTGCTATTAGTAAAGTCAGACAGCTCACGGATGTAGAAACTGCCAGGCTGGTTTATTTTAGCTATTTTCACAGTGTCATGTCGTATTGAATTTTACTGTGGGGCAAGGCAGCTGATATAGAGATCATTTTTATACTCCAAAAGCGAGCTATACGTGCGATTTATAAACTGAATGCACGAGTTTCTCTTAGAGAAAGATTTAAAGAAATATACATTTTAACAGTTGCATCACAATACATATACGCGAATATATGTTCGTTAAACAGAATATACATTTATACAGTGTGAACAGTGACATACATGCAATAAATACTAGAAATAAGCATACATTGGTTGGGACGTATAATCGTTTACAGAAGGTTCATGACTCCTTTGCAGGATTTGGTGTGCGTTTTTATAACAAAATTCCTCTAAACATTATGAACCTTCCTTTTAATAAATTCAAAGTGGCTGACACACCTCCTAAAAAAGGCATATTTTACTATTAAAAATTATCACTCGAGCTACATAGGGGCTACTTCTGTTTGAAATGTTGTTTTATAGCTGAAACTCACTTATTATTGTTAAATCATTATTATTATGATATTGTAAGGTATGGGTACTTTGAGAATATGTGGCACCTTTAACTAGTATTTGACTTTTTTTGTGAATAACAGAGATTCATAATTTTTAAGTTCACTTGGTCCACACATGGTCACGTACTGCCCTTGCCCTCTTTTTATTGTTGTAACAGAATCATTGTATTTACTGGCGAATAAAAAGAGTGGCCCTGAGTTTTTCTTGCCAGGTTCTTTCCTCACAGGCTCTACCTATTGCCTTGCGAATCTGGCGGTAAATGTAAATGTAGAAGCATTTTCTTTTTTTGACGTTCTAAGTGTTACTTTGTGACCTACATGAATAAAGATATTTTGATTTTGATTTTCTGATAGTTCAGGAGTTATAGAGGCTATCATGGGTGACTACGGAACCCTATTTTATGCGTGGCTCGACACGAACTTGGCCGGTTTTATTTATTATCATAAACAGTTTCGATACTAATGCACCTCATTAATGGGGATTAGAAAATAGTAGCCGTAGTCGCCATATTTTACTTCTAACTACTTACATCCATCCAAAGATTGAATAAGGCCACCATTTGTATTTAATAAGATAAGATAAGATAAGACTTTATTTGTTCTCTCACATACTTAGATAATACATGGCAAAACTTGGCGAAAACTATGGGCTATCTAGGTAGGTACTTTTTATCTGAGTAATGAGTTCACGTGAAAATTGGTCATAAGAAAACTATATCACGGCCAGAGCCGCGGTATTCAACTAGCCATAAATAAAACCCGTATTTAATTTACCTTTTTATTTACAAAAAGTGTAATTCGACAAACCGGCTAGATGGTAAACTTAGGAAGTCGATATGAGGCTACGTCTCTTCCAATCCGAAAGGTCGCATCTACAGGTCGCGTCCTCGTCGAGCGGGAATGTGGCGCACGATTCCTTGTCAGTCTTCAAGTCGTATAATCTTATCTAAAAACGTACGTTATATTAACATTGCATTACATTTCATAAGAAGCGAGTATTTTAGAGGAAGTTAGAAGGTTGTGACAGTGAATTAAAAAATTGAGAAGCAAGCGATGCCATGGTCGGTATGAACATGGAAGAAAAAAAGAAAGTAATGTGTTTAGAAAGATGCAATAGAATATAGAGGGTTTTAGAAGTAGAAGCACATTAATATGCCTTTCACATTGCATTAGATTTAATATATTAGAGGAAGTTTGAAAGTTGCGCCAGTAAATAAAACAAGTTAAAAATATGGCCAAAATTTCCCATATATATTAGAGTTTTCGAAAGTTTTTTCATTAAATCTAAAAAAATGTCACATGACATGAAGTTCAACATAATTATAGAGATCTTTGACCATGCTGAGTTGATTGCAGCTCGTCTTGAGTCTCTAACAATTTTTTCGTTTTGACCTCGACCTTGAGGTCAGAGGTCAAAGGTCATGTTCATTTTAGAAGTCCTTGACTGCTGAGTTGATGCAGCTGGTCTTAAGTCTCTAACTATTACCGTTCTCGATTTGACCTCGTTTTGACCTTGACGTCGACATCAGAGGTCAAAGGTCAAGTTCGTTTTAGAGGTCTTTGACCATGCCGAGTTGATTGCAGCTGGTCTTGAGCCTCTAACTATTACCGTTACTGATTTGACCTCGTTTTGACCTTGACCTTGAGATCAGAGGTCAAAAGTCAAGTTCATTTTGGGGGGTTTTCGACTATGCTAAGTCGATTGGCGTTTACACTGAGTCTCTAGTCTCTAACTCATACCGTTCTCGAGTTGAAAGTTGCTTACGGACGGACGGACGGACATTACTGTTGTATAAGAGATTTTCGTTTCGAAAACTCTAAAACTGAGAATCAAGCTGGTATGGGCATGGGAGCATAGAGGAAAGTAATGTGGTTAGAAAGATGCTTAGTATGGATGTAAACAGTTTCGAAAGTAGAGCTAGGTCCAAGAAAAGATGGAATAGAATGCTTGAAAGAGAATATGACTAGGAAATGAGTGACTAAAGAGACGACTTGTGAAAAAGATGTGCGGAGGAGGAAGATAAATTGTGCCGACCACAAATAGTTGGGAGAGGCAGGCAGAGGATGATTGCATTAGATTTGAGAATATTCGGGAACGTTGTTTATTTCTCAATCAAGCCGAAACATTTGAACAGATTTGGATGGTGGACCACGTCTTCTTTTTATAAGGAATCATAGTCATAGCAGTCATAGGCAAATGTAGATAGATTCCTGCTAACATTTTTTTTAATCAGCCTGTATTGTCCCACTGCTGGGCAAAGGCCTCCACCAACTCCTTCCAACGTACTCTATCTTGCGCCACCTGAACCCAGTCTTCGTGGTAGGCATCCAGATCGTAGCGCCATCTCTGTCTGAGCCAACCCGGGTGGCGTCTTCCATCTTCCGGTATCCATGTACTAGCGGCCCTCGCCCAACGGTCAGGATTCATCCGGCTTACGTGGCCCGCCCATTCACCCATTTCAGTTTTGCGGCCTTATTGCCGCAAAACTGAAATGGGTGAGTGGAAACGCAGTTCGGTATTTCGGACCTTGTCTATCCCTTTAATATTTAGGATGCTGCGTTCAATTGACCTTTGGCAAACCCTAAGGCGGAGCTTTTGCTTTTTGGTAAGTGACCAGGTTTGATTGACGCAATTATATTTGGTTGTTAGCTAGTATTGGTATCGGACAAACGACAGTAAATGAACAACATCAATGAGCGCAAAGAGAGATTGTAACATTATTGCACTCCACACGTTGGTGGAGTGCTCAGCGTGGGCGAGTCAACGCTGGGACCTCGTAGTAGGTATGGGCGTAGATACTCTCTCGCTGGAAACCATGCTTCAAGCCATGGTCTCCAGCGCGAGTAGGTAGAACGTGGCCATCTCCTTCTACGAGCAAGTCATGCTCGCGAAGGAGGCGGCTAAGAGGGAGAGGTAGCGGACCCTCCCCGCTGAGTTCCGCAGTCAGTGGCCAGGGCGCCACAGACTCATTTACGCCCAGGACCATAGACCTTACAGAAGCGGGATAAAACCCGACCCAACGGCGCGGGATAAAACCCGACCAACCCCAGCGCAAAGACCACAGTGGTGGCCAAAGTCCGCCGGGCACCACTGGATATACCTTCTGGTGCTTAGCAGAGACGCCCGCGGAAATGGATATAGGAGCGGCCGCGGTCTCTTTGATGATGAATTCTAGAATATATTGCACGGTAGGTACTTACAGGTATTAGTAATGGGTTCGATGTGACGACGCGGCAGACGCCACTATTTTCATACTGGCAGAGACCTACACACCTCTTGGTCCACACAGCGCGAGGGCTCACCTGCGGTACAGTCCAGAAGAATACGTTACTAATACAGATACCTCATCCCATACTAGGTATAATAAATAGGACCGTTCTCTTACGGCTATCGACCCTAGCGACTGTCATTTACGTCAAATTTCAAATAGATTTTGTTAGTGTAAGATCGGACTCTCAACCTGTGTTGAGAGACCGATCTTACATTCTGCTGTGTACCTACATACGTTGGGGTGTACCTAATTATTCGGCAGACATGATAATTTCGGGACAGACTCAAAACTTCGGTAATAATTAGGAATAAAAAACCAGCCAAGGGCGAGTCGGACTCTCACACGAAGGGTTTCGAACGATTATCTATAAAAATGGCAAAACAAAGTACGTTTGTTATATGGGAGCATTGGGAGCCCCCCTAAATAATATTGTATTCTGTTTATTAGTATTTGTTGTTAAAGCAGCAACAGAAATACATCATTTGTGAAAATTTCAAATTTCTAACTATCACGGTTCATTAACTTTGATTTTTAACCGACCTCAAAATGGAGGAGGTTCTCAATTCGACTGCTTTATTTTTTTATGTTTGTTACCTCATATATCGGGCATGCAGTCCTCAGCTTATGAAGCTTCGCCCCTGAGATACAGCCCAAGACATACGGACGGACGGACAGCGAAGTCTCAGTAATAGGGTTCCTGTTTGAACCCTAAAACCTATGATGACATAAATATATCTTAACATAATCGTGTAAAAGACGAGATATATACGGAGTTCATGTATTTACTATTTGATGCGCAGTATTGATGTCGAGATATTCCAAAACCCACTTTGGTTGTCCACATTTTGACTTTTCTATAATGACATTACGCGCATCTTCACTTTCACGTGTGCATCCAACTGGAATAAGAATAATTAACTTATTTTTTAATAATGTACTTACCAATTTTTTTTACACAATACTAATATTGCTAACGGGTTCTATCAAACTGCCTACTGCAGGCAGGGAATGTACCTGCTGACTAACGGACAAAGCTCAGGCAAAATAATATACCCAAAAGCGGCAATAGGCTCACACCCTCTTACGTGGGATACGATTTAGAGTGAAGCGGGATCCCAGATATGTGAGGAACACAGAGCATAATACTAACTGTCAGGCAAGGGAAGGTTTCTACTGTCTATATCATATGCCATACGACTGTCGAACAAATCAGCATGTGCCAAGGCGACAACAAGCACGAAACAAAACAATTGCTCCATAATCATTTAGTTGATCACTTTATCACTTCTACCACGTGTTGATGCTGCGACTGCTTGTTAAGTATGGGGTAGGCTCGTTAACTTGATTCATCACGTATGGGCTACGCTTTAAATCGTCACGCGTGATGTTAAATTGAGTTCAAGACTATGTATACCGTTGATTGGTGGCACTTGGTGATTGAACAAAAATTCGAGTGTGCTTTAGACCACACGACTGAAGTCAAACTTCTTCACGAAAAAATATTGTGTACTCACACCTCTCTATCTCTCTGGCCCCTACAGTGATATGGGTACGAAAAGGATCTCTCTCAACCTTTTCGTAGGTAACGATCTAGTAAGATTAGTGTGCCGAAAATATTTTGCATAAAATGCAATTTTGGTACATGAATTTGGTGGAATGTAAATTCGTCACATTTTTTAAAATCACAACACGATTTAAAAATAAATTAACCCTTTGCTATGTGTAAATTCGTCACAGTTACTATACCTACTGAAAGTCATATTGTAAATTCGTCACAAGTTCCGATAAAGGTTAACCTTTAGCCGCAGTTTTACGACAAATAGGTAGGTACCAAACGTGACCGGAGCCATCCTACCTAAAACAGAATAACGACCGAATACTGAAACGTCACTCAAATATTTAGAGGCTGTTTAAATGCTCAAGCAGCCCTTAAACTTAAATTTTGCATACATAAACGTCACTTTTGAGTATCTAAATATTTGAGTGACGTTTCAGTATTCGTTAGTATACAGGATGTTACATAAGGGTTATATCAACCTGAAGACACCCCCATCAGCTTGTCGTCCAAAACGCATTTCGACATGTGGCGACTGCCAAACAAGAAAAAAAAAAGTTCATCAAAAAATTTAAAAAGTTAAATATGCGTTATTTCAAATCAAAACAAACGTGTCCCAACGCTAGTGCTTGACATGTGGTATGTACAATGCCTTTGGCGGTGATCACACTCAAATTGACAGTACTAACAAATTAAAACACTAAACAACTATTTACCTACTGCACTGCACAAAGTACTAAATGCAATTGAACTGACCTGTGACCTGATTACATTATTTTAAAGAAAATACTAGGAAACTTCAAACGGCGACCTTGATGCGAAACAGAGACAAAATGTTCTTACCAGGAGAGAGGTTTTTCAGCGGCGCGCATTATTTGTGCTACCTACTTGATGTCGATGACCGTATCAGCTGATTTTAGCTAGTGTTGATTAAACAAGAGTATTTTATTCGGTAACAATGTTTTATTTATGAACTTTTTTTTTCTTGTTTGACGGTCGCCACATTTCGAAATGCGTTCTGGACAATCAGCTGATGGGGGTTTCTTATAGAAGGTGACAGGCTGAAAAAAACACTCGAATTGAGAACCTTCTCCTTTTTGTCGGTTAAAAATAATACAACAGATGTCAATAATGTTTAAATAAAGTATTTTTATTCATTTCATTTAACTAGATATTTAAGTAAAAATATTACGAGTAAGTTATTACAAGTAGGTAGATACTAACTGCAAAAACATATGGATTCAGTCTTTCTTTCAGCACATCAGAAAACTCAGCGGTAATATTTAAAAAGTCATAATAGAAGTCTGGGTGGCCCTGGCCGACTTAAGCCAATCGAGTTTTTAACCATTGAAATCGCAGAAAATGTCGGCAATAGCAAAGTTTTCAACCAATGATCAGAAAAGCCGCGGACGTCGGTTCATTACCTATTTAATAACGATATGATTTTTGGATATAATAACTAGAAAGTACCGGTAGGTGTCTCAACATAAATATTTAATTCGACCTGGGGATCGAACGTTTTTAACATTTTTAACTATTTATATGGAAATTTATGTGCAGGAAAGACCGCAGAAAGTCTAGCCGATGACATTCGTTTTTGCGATTCATAATTTTAGACTATTAATGTTTGTTTGATTAAAAAGAATACTATTTATCAAATTTAGAAATAGAAATAACTATTTTTCTAGTGCACTGTGGTCACACACTTACAACAAATGACAGAGTAGGTAACATGATAACATTGGGGATTGGAAGCATGTTCACTCATTATGAATGAGCCATGGACGTATGAGCATACTTTCAAACCCCAAAGTCAACAAACGCGCGATTAATAGGACACACAAATGCACCAAATTTTCTTTTATGTTAATAGTAAGTAGTACCGTCAGCATATTATATTGAGAATGACATTCGCGGTAGACTTCGTGTGAAGACAAACCGAGTCAACTTTTCAAATATTCTCGCTGAGCGAATTAAGTATTTACAATACAAGACTTATTTATATTAATTATTGCTTTATACATTTTGATCTTATATGACCTTACAAAGACATGACTTCTTGTGTACAGTTTGCGAGGACTTATCCCTCCCGGAGGTTTGTATTTGTGTGAGTGACCACGAAAAGTAGAGTAAAAACTCTTTTTGTAGCTGTGTGTACAACACATGTGTGTGTAAAAGAGGTCACATATACGTTCACGTACACTGCACTCACACAAATGCAAAGCTCAGCTTCTCCCTCGCGACTGTAATATTAGGATTTTTTACATATGCACATTTTAATATATCAGGGCTGAACATACATGAAAATTAGCAATAACGGCAGATATTTATGTATAAAGGAAATGAACTGTATTCAGGCTTCACGTTATGGAAACAGTGGTTTTTTTTTTTCATTTTATGTTCTTCTAAAAACACAAAGAATAGTTTAAATTCACAGAACTTGCTAAATACAAACAAATAGTTTTTTTAAATAAATTAGATTACCGTTTTGACACATTGATGACATTGATTGTCAATTAAATTTCTATTGGGACTTTTTTTTTTTTTTTTTTTTTTTTTTTAATTCCGCGGCCCAAGGCCGCGGCCGCTCTAACGTCCGTTGCCGGGCGTCCCTGGTTACTAGCAGAGGGTATGTCCAGTGGCGCCCGGCGTGTCCAGTGGCGCCCGGCGTGTCCAGTGGCGCCCGGCGTCCAGTGGCGCCCGGCGTTCTATTGGGACTTGGATTTTTGCGGAGCGCGTGGTTGGTAGCCTTTAAGGTTACCTCTGGCGCGGGGCAAAAATTCAGGTCCAGACGCTCAATTGCAATACCGAACGGTTTCCTTGTACCGCACCGCGAACTAATTCAGAGTAACTAGTTCTTCTGTGCGGGAAAAATCAAGCATTACCTTGACATTGGCGAAATCATCGATGAACATCGATGGAGCCACGTTTTTGAAAACAAAGAAGAAATTTCTAATTACATTTGTTTACCTATTAATTTATACGAAACTTCATGAATATATTAACAATATCATGCCGCTAGTATAGAAAATTGTGCGCCTATTTATTTATATTTTTATATCTAATGGAGTCCAACCATCTATCTATAGAATTCGTAACATTTCTGTAAGTAATTAATTAATAGCACGTTATGCCGTCGGTCCCGGTTGTCAGACGAACATCTATGGCAGTCGTTAGGGGTAGTTGGAGCCCTAAATCAAAAATCCGACCGGTCTAACTACAGAACTCGATATCGCCCATGGGTTGTGGAGGTCAGATGGCAGTCGCTTCACGGAAAATATCGAAGTTCAGCCGAATCGCAGTTAGACTGGAAAGCCGACCCCAACTGAGTTGGGAAAAGGCTCGGTGAATGATGATGATTTTTCATTCAAGTCCCTTGGAATGGAAAAATGAGGAAGAAATCTTCAGGGAAGTTTTTAGAAATGTGCAGATATCAAACGACTAAAATATTAAAGGGAATGCTCTGACCACTGAGCTACGATGACTCGTTTCATCGATGTCATCGTAGCTCAGTGGTCAGAGCATTCCCCTGTTAGGGAAAGGCCGTGTCCTGCCGAAGACATCAGTTTTTGTAATATATTCATAATTAATTTATAATTTCTTTCTTAATATTTTAAGAATAGTTAAGCAAACATTGTTTTGAAATACAAAAATATATCAAACGACTTCTGAATGACATTAGTAACATATTAATAGTTATGTTAAAAAATGAGTTTGTTTTTCAGTCGGTTCTGTTGTCGAAACTGAGTCCAAAATTTTATTTTTTGAAATGGTGTTATTTTCACGGTGTATATGGCCTGGCGTTTCGACCGAATTACATCGGGCCGTGGTCACAGGCCGATTCCAAAAAAAGACATTAATATAGTTGTATATTCTGTCTTTATATAAACTTCTTATCTTTTTCAACAAACAGACATATGTTTACGACTTGCAACATACATAATACTTGCGCACTGTACATAAAATGAAGAGAAAAAAAACGAACAAATGGTTTATTAAACAAATTGAAGTTATTTAAGCTTGCTACTTATAAATAACACAATTTACATATAAATATTAAACTAAAATAATAAAATTAAGACATTTATATAACATTTATTTTGTTGCCAGTCTTAAAAATTGGTATTTTGTGATACATCGATCACATACAATGACATTAAACACTATCACAGCTAAATAACGGGAATTAAACGTTATAAATCGATAAACCGATAATTGTAACCGAAAACCGAAACATAATGAACACAACACTAGACGTAGTACCCCGTTGTTAACCGAAATTTAAAAACGTAAATTCATTCGATTCAACAATTTTGGATGATATAAGCCGCGCAAGATGACAATGGTATTGACGGCCATGTTGGTGACTTCATAATGACGTAGTTCATATTAACTTACAATACTATTTTGTTAACCGTACTTTTCACCGATTGATGACGTCACGGAGCGGTTACTATGACAAGATTCTATCCCACTCACATCTTGCGCGGCTATTGAGACTATTTTTTTCTAATTAGCTCCAGGGCCTTTCCAATTGGAGTGGCCGCAGGGTCGAGTCCTGCCAATGACATTCGTTTTAGTGATTTTTTAATTAAATGGAGCTAGTGAGAAAATAATAAACGGAAAAAACGTAGAAGCATTTCTAGCGCTCGTAAATGACCCAACGCAGATTGTGCCGATTGTGTCGCGAAGGTATGTTCGGTTGCTATTATGTCCCACGTTGATCATATGCGTTGTTAGCCAATCAGAGACGTACATTGACAATAGAACCAATCATTATTTCTAAACAGTAATCGTTGTTCATAGAAAACAAAAAGTATCGTGGGCCATTTATTTTAAAGATTTTGTTTGAAATTACGCTTTCATGTTTTTTCTGTTCACCGGAGAAAATAAATAAATAAATAGAACCAAATGCGGTTTTTTAACTATAATTTAGACATATTTTTCCCGGAGTTTAAGTTCATTTTTACTGAAAAACGCGTGGGAAGTCAGCATAGAACATTCATTTCATAATGGCTCCCCGAAACGTTCAATATTAATTACTAAAGACTATCACAGTTAGACCGCACTTATATTATACATAGCTGTGAGCCTTTCTAAGAAGATAGCATCCCCATTGACGTCAGTCCGCACATCTCTGTCCTGTTGCCGTAGATCAGACATACTATTAGGGGAACTTCCACCAATAACGCCACTAAAGTCCTTAGTTTTCTCCACGTGGGTGTAGACATGCATTTTACCATCGGTATTTTCTCTAAACTCGGTTTTATCGATATCGACATTATCGATTAACACGTTCCTATACATCGGTCGAAGTATCGCCAAGTCGCGGTCTTCAGTTATAGTTTTATATGTCAGTACGTTTTCTAAATTGTCTTTTATGTATGTATTATCACTGTATTGTTCTTTTAACTTTGGATATTGATCTCGAGAATCGAACATTTCAACGTTACTAAAATTATTTTCTAATTGATAAACAGTTATGTTAGGAACACCTTTCTTTGATTGATTCTTCTTGGGTTTAGTGTTTTGTGATTTTTTAGCGATATTTTTAATATTGTTAGGCAAATGTGTAGGCATCTTAGTAGTCGATGCTACAGCGATTTTCTTAGCAGATTTATTTTCAACAGATTCTATTTTGATAATTCTTTTTTGTTCGGATTTCTCGATGGGGATATTTAGCTCATCTTTAATGGTGTGTATAGTTTTCCCCATCAGTTCGTTTTGTCTGATCCGCACTTTGTCGTGGACCAGCATGTGCCTGCGAAGGTCTGCAGCCACTCGGAAACACTTCCCACACTGTTCACATTTGTGAGGTTTGTCGCCTAAAACAAATTTTAAGATACATTATTAAGAGTTGAAGCAATTGATGTAATAATCGTTATTAAATCAATAGTTGAAGTATAAAACTTGACTTCCTTCATACATTATTTAACTAACATAGTCATCATTTCATGTCACAATTTTCATTCAAGACACCATATAACACCTCTTTTTGGTCAGTCAGTTAAAAGGTAAAAATGTAACGAACTTACTAGTGTGAGTCCTCATATGACTCAGTCGGTACGACGAGGCGCGGAACGTCTTGTTGCAATAGTCGCACTTATAGTTCCTTTCTCCCGTATGAATCCTTCTGTGAACGTTTAGTGAATACTTGCGAGCGAATTCTTTACCGCAAAACTCACATTTGAACATTTTCTGTAAGTAATTATAAGCAATTATTAGATTTATATCATATCATATCATATCATGTTTAACAACTAAATACTAGGTAGGTCGGTAATATATTAAGGAGAAATAGAGCAGGTCCCAAGTATCTACCCTGCGGCACACCAAAGGTTTCTAGTAGATTCTAGTACAATTATTGAATAGACCTGATATAAAACGCCTTTTCAAGTTCTAAATATAAAAAAGGGCATTTGTGCAACTATTTAGTGGGGTATGGATGGGTTTGTACTTGCCTCTATATAAACCTATACTAATATGTAGTTACTTTTCCCGTATCGGTTAGATTGTTCATGCAACACGGCCAAAACGCCATAACTAAAGCCGAATCCGAATGTTAATATGTCCCGATTACAGGTTCTTAAGTTCCCACTGGGAATTGGGAACCAGAGAACTTTATGTATACTTACTAAGTCGGAATGTATGGACACTTTGTGGTACTTGAGATCGCTCCACTGTCTGAAGTCTCTGCCGCACGCGTCGCATTTGTATGGTCGGTCGCCGTTGTGTACGCGCTTGTGGATCTGTGACCGATATTGTATACTCATTACTTACTATTGCAGTTTTCGGAATATTTACCATGTATTGTTTAGAGTTTCTGATATTTGAAGCGGCGCAGTCGACTAACTCGAAAGAGGGTAGATGAAAAACTTAAAACATTTATTGGTTAATGGTGAGGAACTATAGTCAATTCCTCCGTGATGTTGCAACTTGGATCAGGGCCGTTATATCGGAAACTCCAAACAATACAATGGTAAATATTGCACAAACTATAATGGCAATGTCAGTGACTACATAGTTTAAATAAGATCTATGAATATTGTATACTAGATAGTGGGCCGGGATCGAAACCACGTCATCGAAACGTAAGACCAACGTCTCGCCAAACCTTATAATAGTAACAAAGATAGAGGAAGAGAAAAAGAAAAACGAGAAGAGAGAGAGAGAATAAGACAGATATTACAAACCTTAAGCGCATTAACAGTATAGAATCCTTTCCCACACTCCCGACACACATGCTGTTTGCTATTATGTGACAAAGTATGATACAGTAAACTATTTCTATGCTTAAACACCCGGCCACATTGTAGACACTCGAACCTTTTGCCGGTTTTCTTCTTATTCGGAGCGGTGTTTTTACAATTAACGTCATCATTGACAGGTGCATCGGGCGGTATGTCTGGCGAGTCGGTGATTATATTCTGTGAGTAATTGCAGTCTTGACTGGTTACTTCACTTTCTAAGATACGCTGGAGCACTTCCTCTGAAATTTAAATAGGGAGTTAATTGTTCCTACTTTCACAAATGGTGGCGATTTAATCGTCAAATTTTACGTCAAGCACGTTTATAGAAATAAACCTCATATTATTGACAATACGGTTGAGTTTTGGATATTTTTAAACACAGCCGTAAACAATATCTCGTTTGAACCTTGCCGTACAGGCAGAAAGCAGCAAGTGCGTTATCTATACATAGTATAAAACAAAGTCGCTTTTCCTGTCTGTCTGTCCCTATGTATGCTTAGATCTTTAAAACTACGCAACGGATTTTGATGCGGTTTTTTTTAATAGATAGTGTTTCAACAGAAAGGTTTTAATGTATAATACATGTATAACATACTAGAGTAATACCAATTATTTTAGAGGTTTCTAATGTAATGCCGTAAATAAACACATTTTTTGCGCTTTCATTGCAAACGCTGACGAAACCCTACGAGACAGATCAAAATAATGTACTACAGTATTGTACACCATAGAAAGGTCTACAAAAAAGTCCGCGATAGCATATGTCTATCTCTTAAGGATAACGCACAGTAACCATTTAATTTTTTTTGTAAATGACAAAAAATTATGTGTCATTTGCCAAGCTATTTTTACTAATGCAGTATTATTCCTTATCTAATTGAATACTTTACATACGTTGTGCATTTAATGTAGACCAAAATTGTCATTCAAACCATATAATTTGGACGAATGACTTAGAGATATCTCGTGATGGAAAAAAAATACGAGCGCGGCGACGCAGCCGGGCTGTGGCCAATGACGGCAGTGAACACACAGAGATTTTAAGCAATACAGCATAAATCCTTATCCAATTAAGTACCTTAAATACATTTTGCTTTTAATATAGATCAATATGGCCCTTTACAGCATGTAATTTAAATGAATATTTTTGAAGATATTACAAATTAATAGGTTATATCATAGGCTCTTTCATTAAAAATTCATTTTCATTCATTCAATTCATTCGACATTTTTTTCGAAATTCATAGTAGGTACCTTCGTTGGATAGGAATTAGAATAAAACAATAGAATTATAGCCAAAAAGCGGTTTTAAGTAATGTAGGTATTTAAGTTCAAAAAAAAAAATGAATAGGATAGTATAAAGTCATATCTGAAAGACGTCGTCGTTCAAACATAGTTCGTAGTACAGGGAATGCCCAAAGAGCACGTTCAGCTAGAGACGAAGATTCGTCAAGGGAATGTGAGGCTCGGCTCAGCCAGCTTCGGGCTAGATATAGAGCTGAAGGAGTAAGAGAATCCTCAGTTGAGCGTGAGGCTCGCTGCAGCCAAGATCGGGAAAGTCATAGTGTTCGGAGAGCCAGAGAATCGTCTGCCGAGCTTGAGGCTCGCCTCAGCCGGGATAGGGGTAGGCATCGATTACAGAGACCCAGAACTAATTCGTGGGTAAATAAAGAAAATTCTGCCATGAATTACGATCCATCGATTCCTTACAAGGACGATCGATAGTATCAATTGATAGCATGTCAGTAGTGATTGAACATTGTTTGGCATTGAAATTCAAAGACGAATCTAATTTCACAATTCTAATACCACAGATAAAGACAATCATTCTACCACAGATAAAGACAATCATTCAACCAATGCAAAGCATACAAATATTTGCATTGAGATATTTGAATTTTAAGACTGACATGCTACATAGCCTACATTGCACCCGTGCGACGCATGGGCGGGTCGCTAGTTAAAAATAAAGAAAAAGAAAAAACATACGTGCTTGACCTGAGACTTTGTCAATAAAAATCGATCGAAGCCGACTATTATGAGCAGCGCGTGCGCATGTCGCGAACCATAACATATAAACAGTATCTATCCAATTCGCAGTGAACAGTCCCCAGTTTACCTTTGAGCACCTTGAGTTGTGAGGCGTCCCGCGGCGGGGTCGGGGGCGGCGGGGGCGCGCACACGCCGCAGTAGGCCGCGCCCGCGCACGGGGAGCCGCGCCCGTACCTAGTGGAGGACATGTGCGTTAGATATGCGATCTCAAGTCGATCATTTATTGTAGTCCATTTCAGATAGGAAGCGTCGGGTGACGTTTGCCCTGTTCGGGGAGCGCACATTCACCCTACTAGCGCCCTACGGTTGGGCTTGACGTATGACGTCATCGCGGCGAACACGGCCTCGTAGTGTAGTGTGGGAGGTGTGAATTTGCTCATCGGTACTCTCGCTCTTACCGCCATATAGATCGATATATCGCCTGCTGCGATCTTTCAAGGTCAGCGTTCTTTTTATGTGACGTGAGGTATACTTACGTTACGCTTCAGCTATCTGAGGCGTAACTTAAATAACGTCGAATACCAGGGCCGTGTTCGGGGAACATTTTTTCTTAAAAAGGTGTGACGTCTTTTCAGAAGCTCGGTTCGGTGATGTCATACTTCAAGCCTAGCCTTGCTGTGATAGAACATAAGCGCACTCCGCGGACATAAAGTAAACGTCACAGAACTCTTTCTATCTAAAAAATATAGTAGTAGTTACCAAGCTCTCGTGTTCTCTTGATGTGCATGCCCGTTTTCGACAGTTAGATGCGGCAGCAAATTGGCAGTGTGCACGTGCTCGTGTTCGTGCACGTGCTCGTGCTCGTGAACGTGCCCGTGTTCGTGCACATGGTCGTGCTCGTGCACGTGGTCGTGCTCGTGCATGTGGTCGTGCTCGTGCATGTGGTCGTGCCCGTGCACGTGGTCGTGCTCGTGCACGTGGTCGTGTTCGATCACGTGGTCGTGCTCGTGTATGTGCCCGTGTTCATGCACGTGGTCGTGCTCGTGCGAGTAATGCGACTCATCTTCCACAGCTACGTGTATACCCTCCATAAGGTCTTCTGGTTCGCTGAACTCGCCCATGTCTTCTAACTGCAACTTAATAATCATAAAAAATAATTATTAAAATATTTTTGAACATTCTCACACGAACGTGCATCGTATAGCCCAAATTAAGCTGATTTAGGCTTGTGCTATGGGATCTAGACGACTGATAAACATACATATTATATTTCTAAATACATACATACTGTACATACAAACCACCCAAACTCCGAAACAAACATTTGTGGATCGCACAAATATTTGATTCGACCCGGGGATTGAACCTGGTACCTCAGGAACGGCAGGCACAAACTCATATCAATGTGACACTGAGGCAGTCGTCGTCGACTTGTATGACTACTGTTACACCCGTATTCACAAACGACACTATGAGGAGTGCAAGTTGTACATCATACTTGCGTGAAAGACTTGCATAATGGAATAGCACCCTTACTGATGATGCCGAATCTATCTATCTATTTTTCAGTTTGTCTTGCTGAAACTCAATTACGACTGGACCGATTTAGCTAATTTTACAAACTCAAAGAATATTTACAAGGTTAATTTGAGGCGGTACAGACTCCGATCATAGTGGTCAGAGAGCTGGTAACATTTTTGGGCAGGTGTTTGAGGCAATCTAAATATTTGTCTGATGAATCTTCAATATCCCAACATAGAAACGCCAATCTGGCTGGAGGGTAGCCCCGCGGATAGACTTCCCAGAGCCTCAGCAGGTGCACTGCGTGTAGATGAGGATTACTTGGGAGATTTAGCACTTTCTTGAATTTATATTAGAATAGATTACCTTTCCAGAATGTGCTTCTTTGACATGAGCTTCAAATTGCTTCTGTCTTCTAAACGATTTGTTACATTTCATACAACTGTACAAGTCCAACTTATCAAACGGCTCATACAAATCTGCAGTTTTCTCCACCTCGGGAGACACAGTGGGCTCTTTGTCCATACTAGTCATTGAATATTGAATTTTATTTGTTGTGTAGATTGATTTATCGTTTGTGGTGTACAACACATGCTTGTCTATGGTTTGTGTCATGGTCTTTGGCACGGAATTTTCCAAAGATAACTCAACTATGGAGTCTGGAAGTATTGCTACGTTGTCTACTATACAGGAATTTGTTATCTGGAACAAGAAACAAGAGTTTGTTAACAAAACTTCAGTTTTTATTTACAGTACACTAGTTAATGCCCACGATTTTGTCGATTCGAGATATCGAAGGTTCTATTACTGCTGGTAGATGTCGCTGTACCGATGTCGTAACTCGCACTTTTATATGATCACAAGTTTTGAATTTTTGGATTAGTGTCTCGGTCAGTTGCCTTTTCAAGAGAAACTTTCGACCAATGTTTCTCTTCAAAAGGGAACAGCCGCTAGTTCGAGTTTGGCCCACGACTATCATTTTTGCGATTCATAATGGTAAATATTGTTGGACATTGTCGGGACAAACTTTGTGTGAAGACAGATACGTTTGTACCGAAATCTGGATGTTTCCTTTGTATAATATATGTATGTATTTACAAAACAAAATGTATATAAGTATTGATATCAGTTTATCTAGTACTCATATCACAAGCTCTGCTTAGTTTGAGACTAGATGGCGTTGTGTGCATTGTCCTAACGTATTTATTTATTTATTATTACATGCTCACACAGTCATCTAGCCCAAACTAAGCTATAAGCTTGTGCTATGGGATCTAGACAACTGATAAACATACGTATATATTACTAAATATATACATAGAAATACCCAGACTCCGTAACAAACATTTGTGGATCATACAAATATTTATTCGACCCGGGAATCGAACTCGAGACTCCGGAGTCGAAAGCCGATGCACTACCGACCAAAAAGGAAAAACGGAACCCTTATAGAATCAATTTGTTGTCCGTTTATTTGTCTGTCAAGACTTTCTTTCTCAGAAACGCGTATCAGGTGGAGCTGTGCAAAAAATCAAACTTCGAAGCCAACGCAATCAACTTTATGCTGCAAATTTTCGACACTTGCTAGGGAATCAAAAACTATCTCATGAATTCAGAATCTTGAAATTTGGTACGAAGGAACGTCTTATAGCACCGATAAAGGAAAAATTGTATGTAGGTTTGTAGCCCTCTGAACGACTCCGTCCACTTTCCTAACTCGTCTACTTCCTAAGTTGACCAGTTTCCTAACTTGTCCACCTACGATTCCCAAATTGTCCACTTCCTAACTCGTTAATTTTCCTAGTTTGTCCACTTCCTAACTCGTTAATTTTCCTAGTTTGCTATCTCATGAATTCAGAATCTTGAAATTTGGTACGAAGGAACGTCTTATAGCACCGATAAAGGAAAAATTGTATGTAGGTTTGTAGCCCTCTGAACGACTCCGTCCACTTTCCTAACTCGTCTACTTCCTAAGTTGACCAGTTTCCTAACTTGTCCACCTACGATTCCCAAATTGTCCACTTCCTAACTCGTTAATTTTCCTAGTTTGTCCACTTCCTAACTCGTTAATTTTCCTAGTTTGTCCACTTCCTAACTCGGCCATATTCCTAACTTGTCCATTTCCTAACTCGTCATAGTTGTAGCATGTACGGTAGTTGCGCGAGTCCGATACGCATTTTGTTTGCCTTCTTTTCTCAGAAACGTTTGCTATCTTTATTCCTTAAAAAATATCTTATCTATTACCTTATCTATGCCCAGATCAGTGACCGGGTTCTCTATGATGATAGTGTTGTGCGGCTCGTAGTGTTGCTTCAGATGTTGGTAGAATTTGTGTTGTTCCTCGCCGTAGAAAGCGCCGCACAGCTGACATATCAACACTGCACGTACCTGGGGATTAAATAAATACTATATTACTGTCCTCGCGAACATTTAAAACATTAATTGAGCCGTTTCCCCCCTTTTCTCATCCAATCAAAAAACTTTCTTGAGACATATTAAAAAAAAACACCCACGAACAAACTTCAAATTACTGAAATGGCACCAAATAATTGGTGGAACGAAACCGAATTGAAATAGGACCAATCGGGAAGCATTAAATTTCAATTAAAAACAAGTTTGTTAAAACGTGGGACTAATTTTGTATCTATGTATTGTAAGGTACATAGGTAAAACCTTTATACTTACCCTTTTCATAAATTGACAACTGTTTCGAAAAATATGTAAAGGAAAATGTCATATCATATAGCGTATAGCAAGCCCACACTATATAGTATAGCATTCACACTATGCTCATAGTAAATGTATGGTGTGCGATATTGTTGAGCTATAGCTCAAGCATATATGCTACGATGCGATATATTATAGCGTTGTGTTAACGACGCTTGACACAATAAGACTATAATACTCTGACATACATTAACAACTTCATGTCCAGCCATGTCGTGTGCGTCTTCGGGCCTCAGGTCCTGATGCTGCACCGCGGTGACGAAGTTATCCGGGAGTATTTCCTCTTGTTGTCCATCTTCTGAACAGTTGATCACTACTATATCCTACAACACAGTTGAATAGAATACCCGTCGTTGAATATAATTTTAGCAAAAAGAAAATGGCTTCAAATTGTCGGAGGACCAAATAATTGTCGTTATGGGACCACAAATGCACACGGGAAACATCAGATCTCGGTTCACTAGTCTAAAGTCATTTAGTTAGAAATAAAAACAATAATAAAAGTAAATAATTCTCTAACTGCAATGAAATAAATCAAAAATTTAAAGATTTTTGCATGATTTCGATTGTCGCGATTTTCGTCATTTTAATAATATGTACATTCAGTACTGTGTTGAGAGTAACTTAGAGATACAAATACATAAATCAGCTATTTCTAGTTATATGTAGGATTGTAGAATTATTATCATTTTGGAGTTATCCTCTTTCACTTATGGAAGTTTATTTTTGGTTTCAATGACATTCATTTTCCCTCTATAAGGAATAGGGAAGTTGGTCGACGAGAGCTGTCTGATCATGGTACAGGTAGACATTTAGTACCGTAGTTGTCAACATTGATAGAATAGATAGTTCTGTCATAAATACATCTGATTCGGACTCTTCCAACGAATCATCCATGTTTAATACAGACGACATCGATTAGAACAGGGAAATAAACAAATAAAAATGTTTTAAACCCTCAAAACTTTGTTTAAATTTTTTCTCTCGTCTCATTGGTCAAAGATTTTTGACAAATGACAAGGTCAAAGCAGCAGTAGACGCATATTTTGACTCTAAGGAAGAATGCGGGGGAAAATGCGAAAATAACGCGAGGTCTACTGTTCACAGAACCACTAGTCTATAAGTCATCATCATCTCAGCCTCTTATGGCGCCTACTACTGGGCCCAGGCTTCCCCAAAGGACTTCAGATCACCCACAATTTGCTAGTATCTTTGGTCCCACGTAATAGGGGGCAAGCCTATTGCCATCACCGGACACACATATAATGGGTTATGTCCAAAATGGCCAAATTAATGTAATAAAATGTAGCTACGGTATTCACAAACAGCGATATCGTGATTCATTTGAAATCAAAGTTTCACGGCCAAGTATTATAATTTAGCTCATTTACTGGCTGCAATATAAAGTATCTAATTTTAGTACTGAAATAAAGTCGTCTTATCTTACATTATACGATGCTACATGCTGCGGTGTACACACTCCATTATTTCTTCTCAACTTTCTAGATATTCTCTTCTTGTGAGGCAAACTCTTCTTATTCTGCTGTCTACAGTGTATCGGAGATGCGACATCTTCTAATTCTAATACTGATTCCGGGGTCTCTTCTGTCATAGGAGGCACCTGCGTCACCTGTTATAGAGAATAAGATATGTGGTATTTAACGCCATCTAGCATAGTGGTGTAGAACTACGTGAGAATCAATTGTCCTGCATCGCGATAGCAAGAAGGCCACGGCTCAATTTTTCCTTTTTCTTTCATTAATACAAACATACATATGACGCCATAATTATAATTTGGGGACATGGTTTGAACAGAACATTTACCAGCAATATATATATAGATGAAAGAAAGATAATCGCTCGGACTGCTGATAAGCTGTTTAGTGGTATACAAGATCTGTCCTGTGTTTAACCCTGAAGGGGTAGGTAGAAGTATTCAATATGCTCACATTTACAAAATACATATGTCTTGAATGTTATACTAACTTTAAGGGACCCCTTAGTCTTAGTGTACCAGTCTTCGGGAACCCTCTTTATTTGCTGCAGCGGGGGTAATGGTGGTAGAGCCGGTACTTCCACCACTATATGCTCTTGGCTGTGATCCTGTAAGTATAAAACATACATGAATAAATATCTTTTAAGAATAACTCACTACAACATATTTTATGCAAATCAAATTCGGTCTAAAATAATTATTTGCGAAGCTAGAAGT
Source organism: Nudaria mundana (assembly GCA_963556515.1). Taxonomy (NCBI): domain Eukaryota; kingdom Metazoa; phylum Arthropoda; class Insecta; order Lepidoptera; family Erebidae; genus Nudaria; species Nudaria mundana. The sequence goes on from OY748288.1 coordinate 1,442,913, forward strand.
TATTAAGGGCGACGGGAGCTAAACTAGTATAATTTATGCTTTCGAATGTCGACACTTAGTGGAACTTATAAATACATTTTGAATTTACATATACTCAATCAAAGAATCAATTTCGTTTATTCAGTTTAGGCACATAAAGAGGACATATGAATGTCAAATTTTTTACAATTTTTTTTAAGCAATATTACAAAAATTCTAAATTAAGTACATAAATAACCATTTGTAAATGATTCTTTCACTGGTTCAGTAAGTTTGTTCTACTGAGAAGAGAACTACAAATTCACATCACATTCACAGTACATTTCAAAATATATTAAGGTCCAAGTCCGTATAATGTATGTTCCAAATTACCACGAAGAACTCTTCCTTCCGACCCCGAACAACCCATGCCGGGCAGAGATGCCACTCCCACACAGTGCATACCATGTTCGCGAGAACTAAACGTTCGTTTCTCTGCAGAACAATATTGGCCTGGAACGCCCTGCCTGTGCACGTGTTTCCTCCAACATATAACCCTGGGTTCTTTAAGCGAAGCGTGAAGAGGCACATCAGTAGGTCGTCAAGTTGTATAGTACCACTCTCTATAGTATTGTGTGCTGTGAGAGTGGCCCACGATCGCTAGACGTCGTCACGACTTACCACCAGGCGGGCGGAGTCAATTTGGCGAACCAAATATAAAAAAAAAAAAAAAAACCACTCGGAAAATGTCGCGGGCGACCGCTAGTACATAATAACCGCGTAACACTATCTGGACTCGAATCAGAACAATTAGACAGAGCTTATTTACACAAGCAATACTTACCAATGTTTGGCCATTGAAGAGCCTCATAGAACTATCCAGGATAACTGATGTATCTACATCGGACCGGATGGTTTGTATCTATTAACAACAAGAAACAATTATGACAACTATTTCAGTATGAATCGCAAAAAAGAATAGTCTCGGGCCTTATCAAACGCTCAAGATGTTAAAACTGCCTTTCCCAGCTTTAAAGTACCCGTGAAACAATACTGCTGACAAACAGACACGGCTCTCGAAAATATACTTCTGGGAAACGACAATAGGCTCGCAGGGAAAGGGAGACTAGTTATCACGGCGAACTTTGTATCGCCTCAAATATAAAAAAAATAAAAATATATATACAAAAAAAATATATATATTTTATTATTTCATGCAAATGTAGGTAAATTGATAAACGCGACGGACGGACAGACAGACAGACGGACAAATTGTCGTATTAAATATATAGATGTCTACGACTAAAAGAAATATTTCAAATGTATTTGTTAAATAAAGAATTCCAAAAGATTCGAGTATTATATTCTGGATTGAATATAATATTCGAATCTTTTGGAATTCTTAACTTACTTGTATTTATTTTTAATATACAATTTTATTAAAATACTTGACAGTAAATAAAAGTGACGTCATAGGATTCTATTTCAATACAATTTTCTACGAGCCTCACCATTTTAACATTTAATAAAAAGTGATTTGACTTGACATTCAATCACCGTATTGGCGAAATCTGAGCGTAATAAGCGCCTCTGTCTATCCCTTTGGGAAGACGTGATTGTGTTAGTGTAAGTTTACAATCAAAATACCTTATGATGTGGATGTTGCAGTTGTGCCCGAGATTGTTGAGCGAGATGTGCCATTATGGCAGCCAGCCGGCAGTCTGGGTCCAATAGCTCTTCCCCCCATTGTCCTTCAACTACCTGGTCACTGACTGTTACTTGTCTGGAAGTAAAGAAATAAATAAGATAAATATTATCGATGTCGAAAGACGCATATAATCGCAAGATTCTAAGGTCGATTTACATCAGACGAGCGAATGCTCATTCTATCCCCACTCTATTAAATTCTTCTAATGTAAACAAACTTAGAGCATTCTTTCGTTGTTCTATTGCGTTCTTGGAATATTCTAAGAATGCTCGCTTCGCTTGATGTAAACGGCGCTAGAGCTTGCGAACAGTTGCTTAGAACGTTCTTGCGTGTTCGGACGTGCTCGCTTCCCGGAGCGGTCTCTTCGATGCGTTCTAGTGTTCTTGCGAATCCAATTCATACAACACATACTATAATTAGATTTAGTTATGGATTGGTCTCAAGAAAAATGTCTTTTAATGATAGAAGCCTACCAAAATTTCAGATGTCTGTGGGATCCGACTTTTAAACACTATAAAAATACAACTCTGAAACAAGATGCTTAGTCTAGAGGGATTTACATCGAGCGAATGCTCATTCTATCCCCACTTTTTCTAGGTTCTCGGTTCTCATTCTTGGTCGTTAATATTTTGATGTAAATACTGAAAAGGAGCATTCGTTTACACTAAAGAATGCTCTAGTTCTAGCTCTAGCTCTTTGTTCGTTTGGTTTAAATCCACCTAAGTCGAATCGTATTAAAGATTCCGAGCTAACGTCAAAAAAAAAATTCGATACCTTTATTAAACTGGGTTATAAAAACCCTTATGAGAGTCAAAAAGAATTATTCTACATGTACTTTTACTGCCAGATTTACAAAGCAACAGGTGGAGCCTGTGCGTAAGAATCTGGCCTCATGGCCACTCTTTTTTAAATTGTCATTTACATACATTATTATTTACATTATAATTTTACAATTGTTATAAACAAATACAATGTAATTAGAATATTCTCATTATCATAATCATAATCATCACTTCACTATCACTACCTCTACATATTATAAAACAAAGTTCCGTCAGTATATATGCTTAGATCTTTAAAACTTCACAACGAATTTTAATGTGGTTTTCACCAATGGATAGAGTGGTTCTCGAGGACGGTTTTTGTGTGCTTGTATAATTTGTCAAACGGGCGAAGGAGCGGGCGTCCGCTAATTAGTAAATAAAAGTGTATGTTCACAAACATACACTTTGTGTGGAGGAGAAAGACTTGTTGCACCAACCCCACATAATTGGGAAAAGGGCAGCTAGATGATGATGATGAGATTTACATATATAATATTGTTCTCAGTCTATCTGTTTGTTTTGGTTAATCTCTGTATCTGATGGCCCAATCACTAGCAGATAGATGGGACCTGCAGACAAACTCTTGGTAAGATAGTTAAAAAATATATATATATTCACAAGTTACTTTATGGGCAAATGCTCACCTGGGTAATGTGGTCGTGTAAGTTTGTGAGTGCATGACAGAGACTCTGCCAACCACATCATCTTGAACAGTAAGCGCCAATGCATTGGCATCAACATGTACTGCCTGTAAAAATAATATTTTTACAGGGAAGTAGAGACTCAAGTCATTTAAGCAGCATGTAGTAAACTCACTTAAAGATAGATAAGACCTTAAAACACTCATAAACTTATTTAAAGAGGACAGGGCAAAGGCTTGCTCACTATAGGGTTTTGCAAATGGAACTCTTACATCATTCACTGAGCCTTTTCCCAACTCAGTTGGGGTCGGCTTTCCAGTCTAACTGCGATTCGGCTGAACTTCGACATTTTCCGTGAAGCGACTGCCATCTGACCTCCACAACCCATGGGCGATATCAAAGTTCTGTAGTTAGACCGGTCGGATTTTTGATTTAAGGCTCCAACTACCCCTAACGACTGCCATAGATGTTCGTATGACAACCGGGACCGACGGCTTAACATGCTCTCCGAAGCACGGAGGGGTCTTAATGTCTTAAGAAATGGTCACCCATCCTAAGACCGGCCTGAGTCGATGTTGCTTAACTTTTGCAGTGTGTTAACATTGTCGGTTACCACTAGACCACGAGCCGCTCCATTCCCTCCAATGGAACTCTTACATTTTCATATATTTATGCCGCTCAAGTTAGTATCTAGTAACAGTTAGTAACTGACAGTAGGGGTTAGTAGAGGTGCATTACATACCAACATTTTGCCAATATTTTGATTGGTCCCACATAATATGGAGTCTAACTTTACAAATCTATAACCGCTCTGTACTGCTAACCTAAATTCAAACTGCCAGGACAAGTATTACTAACATGCCACTATATATAATCTCTGCAGTCCAAGCAAATAACATTCTATGACCTAGAAGTGTTTATAGGAAGAACCAAAATCAAGTTGAGTGGAATAGTTTCAGTTTATCAGCACCAACTTATATCGAATCCACTAAAGATACTGTTTAGATATTATAGCTGCTGCATCATTAGGTATAAGACAACATATTTATTAACATAATATTACAACTAACAATAGGTAGGTAAGTATTTACAGTGTAGAATATCGTGAACAAAAGATACCTTCAGTGAACTTTTTAATGAACTAAGACATCAATAATACTACATGGTATTAATTCATGATGAACTTAGTGTGTAATCAACAAGCAAACTAAAAATTATGATAAAATTTTATCACCAAGAAAATTTTATTTCTTACCTCATCCGTTTGATGTGTATTAATATAATGTGTTACAGCTTCTTCCATACTTCAAAACTTTGATAGTAAAACTTTAATTGAGTAATATTTTAATAAAGAGATAGCTTGTTTTCATCTTTTGTGGAACTTGGTTAGGTAGCTAGGTATGTACCTATTTTATTTGACAGCTGTGGCTGCTGCTTGTGCATCGCTCAAGGTACACTCACTTATATTTTAAGGTGCGGTCCTACAGAAACCAAATATAGGTACTGAAAGTCAAGAAAATAGCTTAGTTTATTACTATAAATAAAAAATATCCGACAGTGGGTAACGATTTTAGATAAAGAATACTTTTGTTATAAAACCTAATCATCATTTTTTATCATTATTCATTAATATTCAATGAAATCGTCAGCGATTATTCGATATTTTATTTAAATCGACTACATACATATCATTCGATATGTGCATTTACACTGACCATGGTGCCGTGATCATATGTTAGTTATGTCATGTCAACTACAAGTCACAAAGTCACAACCAGTGACAGACAACAACCTCAATCAAAACAAATGTCAAAAGTTGTTTTGATTCACTTACGCACTCAAGATTATTACTTTTCTTTTCGAAATACTGCTCGAAAATTAATATATTTAGTCGGATTTTATAATTTTTAACGACTGTCAGTTATTCTTATAAAAATATGTTCCGGAGCACAGTGAGGTCTCGTGTAATTTGTAAGAGTCATGACGTAAGTTTACTTTATTTTATTCATAATTTGGTCAAAAATAATAATACCTATGGCTATATATATAGACTATCTCATTCAAGTGAAATGTAGGATAGCAGTGACGCCGATAGCTGGGTAAACCAGTAAACGAAAATGTTCCGTTCACAGGGGTAAACTACTATTTTTGTTAACACTGACCTTGGTATTGCAGTATCAGAGATGTAAACACACAAGTAAACTGGATGCTATAAGAGACAAGTTGCGAGAAGGTCCAAGTTTGGCCGAATTCGTTTCAGAGGACCGTCCTAAAAACTGGGATGAATACGAGGGTAAATTAAAACGTGAAAAAGGTGAAACAGAGAGATTAAGGTTACCACCCTGGTTGAAGACTACCATCCCTACAGGTAATAGTTTACTTATCCTACTAGTCCTTATATTTGGTTCCCTATAAAAGATCAATATAAATACTCCTTATACTAATTTATAAAGAGAAAAGGTTGATCGTTTGTTTGTTTGTTTTGTATAGGCTCGGTATACAGAACCAATTTCTTTTTCATTTCCTTTCATTTCCCAGTATGCACAATAGTGGGATAAAATATAACATATTTCCCACGGAAATTGGTAATATGAAAAGTATACAATGCTGGCGGGGCAGCCGTAATCACCAAGTTTATTACTAAACTTTAATAACTACAGCAAAGTGATGAGCAAAATGACATATTAAATGTTTCTATCTTTTGGGAGATAAAGACGTGATTTAGTATGTGTGTTCAAAGGTTGCCTGTAAGAAATCACTTTTTAGTGATAAGGCCATTTGTACATATTTAAACTTGGATATTTTATTATGTATGTTGTATGGCTGTACAATAAAGTTTTATTCTATTCTATTCTATTCTATTCTACAACCCATAAATTTGTTTATGTTGTTTCATTCAACTACGAATTCATGTATTAAGTGTTATTTTATAAAATACAATATGTTGAAATACCACATAAACTCAAACAGGTCATATTTTAACCCAAATTTAAAAAACCAAATGCCACTTAAAAATCGCATTTGTTTTATCAAAAACAATATTATCATTGTGTCCTCATTAATTTACATAAATAAATAATCTACAATATTATCTTATTGTTTAAATATTTGATCGTCTGCTACTTGATACATTTCTATGTTATTTGTTAATCAATTTCCAGGATCAAAGTTCAGTGAATTGAAGCAACAACTCCGAGGCTTAAAACTTAGTACTGTGTGCGAGGAGGCAAGATGTCCGAACATTGGGGAGTGTTGGAGTGGTGGCAAGCAAGGCACATCAACTGCTACAATAATGGTTGGTAGTTAACATACACCTTTTAGTACATATTACTAAGACAGTAATAATTTTTTGACATTTTGGTAATTTGAGTATCTAGCTAGTAACTGATTTAGGGTAGGAAACTTAATAATAATGTCCTATAACCTAACTTAATAATAATAACCTTAAAATTTATTAAGGTGTAACTCAAATCACCTTCGACTGTGTTATTTGTAGCTGTAATTTTTACCAAACTAAAATCTTTGGACCGGTAATTTAACCTCAGTGATTAAACTTGACACTTACAGAGATAACATTTTACCCTAGTGATTAAACTTGACCCATACAAAAGTATAATTTTACACTAGTGATTAACATAACCTCTCACCATATAACTGATTTCTTCAACAGTTGATGGGTGATACGTGTACCCGAGGTTGCATGTTCTGTTCAGTGAAGACATCTCGCCGTCCGCCGCCACTGGACCCTGACGAGCCCAGGCACACAGCTCATGCTATCAATGAGTGGGGCCTCGGGTATATCGTGTTGACTTCTGTGGACAGAGATGGTGAGTGGCTTCCACTATGAAGTAACAGATAATTACTATACTAACATGAAATCACCCCTGTTTCCTCGAAGGGGTAGGCAGAGGCAGGTTATACGCCCACTTGTTGCCAGTAACTTTGTTAGTACCAGAGAGTTTGTCAGTAAGAGGCGAGTCTATAGCCGCTTATCGGGAAATTTTATGTTTCAAGAGCCTCGTCGAATGGATCGTTGATCGGCAGGTGTGCCACTTGCAGCGCAATAATAGATTTAAATAGAAAATAAGTTTGTAATATCTATTTCACACATAATATATGTGTAAATTACAGACCTTCCTGATGGCGGATCGTCACATATTGCCGAAACCGTCCGAGAAATTAAAAGACAGTAAGTTGATTTACCTATTAAACTTTATCGTTTTTAAGGGCCCCACTTAATACTACGGGGGCTAAGAAATTCCTGAATGTCACGTAACTGTTACAACTTGAACGAATCCTTCATAATATGTACATAAATTTCCAGAACTCGCTTGCAACATGTCAACCATCAAATCCTAAAAATCACGTATTTTAAAGTAATGGAACAAATAAATAGACAAAATCCTAGCAAATACAGAAACAGGAATGTGTTCACTGTTCTGTGCAACTTTTTTGCATTTTTTTTCGAGTCAACTGCTGAGTCTTTACTCAGCACAGCTTCGCTCCTGCATGGAGTACTGCTCACACCTTTGGGATGGATCCGCCCGCTTCCAGTTTGAGGCCCTGGAAGCTATTGACAGACGCGCCAGAAAACTTATAAGCGATGAGGCGCTCTCAAGCAACCGATTTCAGAGCCTCGACCATCGCCGTCTGGTTGCGAGTCTGTGTGTCTTCTACAGGTTACATTTCGGAGTGTGCGCAGGAATTGCATGAATTAATTCCACCAGCACCATTCCATCATCGGACATCAAGGCGTGGTCTGAGGTTCCATCCGTATGTGGTCGATATTCCACCTCTTCGTACCTCTCGATTCGCTTCTTCTTTCATCATGCGAACCGCTAAGGAATGGAATTCCCTTCCAGCGTCATTGTTCCCCGATACATATAATATTGGGATTTTCAAGGCAAGAATAAATAGGCATTATTTGAGTTTGCGTACTTCATCTTAGACCGCATCGTTACTTAACATCAGGTAAGATTGCCAATCGTCAAAATGCCAGGTGTCAAACGCACTCAAATTTATGCAAAAAAAAAACAAAACCATGAAGTTCTATTATTTCACTGCCAGACGTTTTGGTTGGATGAACAGTCCTAATATACATATAATATTATCACAAGCCCTGTTCAGATTTAATAAAAATAGTAACTAGTGAAGCGTGAGCATATGAAATTCTCTGACTAACCCAGATTTTTTCCAGAAACAAAGAAATCTTAGTGGAATGCCTAGTGCCAGACTTCCGCGGTAAACGCGACAGTATAGCAGACATCGCCCACTGTGGACTCGACGTGTACGCTCATAACATTGAGACTGTTGAGAGACTCACACCCTTTGTGAGGGACCCTAGGGCCATGTGAGTATTCTCATTTATTGCCCCTAGAATATTCGTGTGGCCCCTCGTCTTCACCAATATTTAAGGGGCCTTAGCAAGCTTTTATGGGCTACACTAAAATTTTACTGGACCAAGATTTTATCGGGCCTACCAAAATTTTATGGGGCCTGTCAAAATTTTACAGGGGTCTCAAGGTTTTATGGGGCCTATCAAAGTTTGACGGGCCTCGCCAAGATTTTACCGGCCCCACCAACATTTTACGGTCCCCACCGACGCCCAAACTTAACTGCAAGTGGTGTGCCCAACAACTAAAGAGACCCTCGGAATCATAAATCTCATAAACCAAAAAATATCTAGAAAAGTGCAGCCATTTTCACATGAGGCTGGACTAAACCAATACTATTTTAAATTATGTACATTAAGGATCTTTGTTACTAATTTGAATCTACATACTTAACTTTTAGGTACAGACAAACTCTAAAAGTGCTCCAGACAGCCAAAGAGATCAACCCGGACCTTATCACAAAGTCTTCAATAATGTTGGGCCTCGGGGAAACTGATGAACAAGTCGAACAAACTATGAAAGGTAAGTCAGATTGCACGTAACATTGGCTAGTATTTAAAAAAACACACAATGTCATGTCAAACAAACATTCTCAAAGGGTTAGACAGGGGTGTTTATCACTTTGTGTATGTATGTCCAAAGTGTAGGTAAAAATCACTTCGGCAATCAATCAATCCAAAAAAATTCAAATAAATTATTCAAATATTTTTACAGATTTACGTGAATCTGGAGTCGATTGCCTTACTCTTGGGCAATACATGCAACCCACTAAACGTCACCTCAAAGTGTTTGAATACGTGACCCCAACAAAATTTAAACATTGGGAACAGCGGGGCAATGAGATGGGATTCCTGTATACGGCAAGTGGACCTCTGGTCAGGTCCTCATATCGTGCTGGAGAATTCTTTATAACGAGCTTGCTGAAAGAACGAAAGGTGAAAAGTTTGTGACCCGAATAGTCAAATATTAGCTAAATTGTGTATTTATTATATTATAATAAATGGAATAGTATAAAGCGTAAGTTTATTTGCACTAATCTCAAGAAAATTCTCTTTAAATTTAATATTTTTTCTAATTCTCATTAAAATTGATCACTTCAATGCAGGCAAAATAATCTATTGGCGCTCTTTTTATTCTGAAATGTCAGAAAAGCGCGCCAAATGTTTGCCAACTATTTTAGTCGATTATTTTGTGTCTATCTGTATTTAGTCGATAATGTTTTATTTTTTGGGTAGCGTTTGAAGCAAAATGTAAAAATAATTGTACTTAGGTTTGTGTATATAATAATATTACGTTCCTAGAGGCTCTTATAGTCAGAGAAGTGTTATAATGAATAATCGATGGTTAGATATACCTATGTACTACATTTTGTAGAAAAAGAAAAAAAAAAAAAAAGTAAAAGTAGGTCCTCATTTTTGTTGTTGATTTGTTAATAAAATGTTTTAAAAGTAACAATGATGTATTGGTTATTAAGTTTCCATCACCTTGTTGCTCCCTTACTAGGTGTCATTACTTAGAAAGTGTGCTGATGATCTTCAAACATCTGCTCTGCGTCGTCAAAAAAAATCCGCATCAAAATTGGTTCATTCGTTCGGCTGCTATGATGGCACAGAGAGACAGGCTAAAGGGAGAAATACACTCTTTAACACGTTAACTGCCACGTAGCTCACATATAATTAAAGAATAAAGAAAAAGTTAGTACGAGACGACCATAAGTATCCGACTGCAGGGCGGGTGGCCGGAGGGGTGACCGTTTGGCGCCAAAATAACGACTAAGCATTTTTTTACATCTCAGCGCCACGTAGGGTACGGGTGACCTCATGAGGTGTTTTGAAGTTATTTCATAAACCATACATGCTATTATCACAGAACATAGACAATCCATATCTTACTAGACTATATTGAAAAACGCATGAATTTATTTTTTTAACTTTTGCCCTTTGTATGGCTGGCAGTTAACGTGTTAAAACGATATTGTAGAACAGTGTTCAATAGATCGGGTATTACGTAGGTAATTTTGTTTAAAACAATACGATATTTTATATCTCTGTAACAAACAAGCCGTTTCAAGCTGTGTACATACCTACCCAAATTTCATGCTTTACACCCCTTAGGTATATATTTTTCGGGGGTACCAATACTTTACTTAGCTTTCTTTACCTTAGGGGTTGCCATACGTCACGGTACGCCGGGACATGTCCCGGTTTGAAGCACGGTGTCCCGGCGTCCCGGCCGATAAGCAAATTGTCCCTATTTAAAAATCATAGTTTTATATTAGAGGGCTGGACTTGGTAAACAGTAATATGTCAACACATTTCGGGATCGCGGACTCTCGGCGTTGACAGAGAAAGAGCGCATCAAGACCTCTGTGGACCTCAAGGCCCTCGAGATACAGGGGAAGCTCCGGTGCAAGACCACCCGCACCGGGGCTCGCCCACTCCAGGTCTCCGGCACCTCCAGCGGCCCCAAAGCTGACGCCCTAGTGTCTAGGCTGAGAGACACGCTGGACGCAGAAGCCGTCCGCGTCTCCAGACCTACTAAATGCGCAGCAATGCGTATTTTGGGCCTGAACGACGCGGCCACGACGGATGAGCTAATCTCCGCCGTCGTGGAGGCGGGTGGCTATCCCCATGACCAGGTGAGGGCTGGAGAGATCTCCTTCAGCCCTACCGGTCATGGAACGACGATCGCGGCGGCACTTAAAATTGCGGGTGGACGGAGCCTCCTCATAGGGGGATTCTTCAAGGCGCAGGTGCTCCTCCTGCGTGCCCGGGAAACCAGGTGTTTTCGGTGCAGGATGGTGGGGCACGTAGGAGTGCAGTGTGCAGAAGACACCGTGGGTGATCGGTGCTTCCGTTGCAGCCGGCCCGGTCACAAGTCCAACGCCTGTGACGCACCGCCTCGCTGTTATAGATGCGAGGCGGAGTTGAAGACGGCGGACCATCGGGTCGGCAGCCGTTCCTGCGCCGCTTCGAGGCCAAAGCCTCGTCCATTGCCTGAAGGCAGCGGGGGTGTCTCTACTGCGCGCCCAGATGTGATAATTTTATGTTTGTTGATTACATAATGTGCTAATTTAGAAAATGATGACAGATACTTATACTTAATACTTTAAGTTAATGTTGATTTCGTAAAAGTATTTGTAATATTATCAGTCTCAAAAGCATGCATTGAGTTTTACAAGTAAGTAAAGTCCCCAAAAAAATGCTATATTTGTTGATTAATTTATTATATTTTGTACTAAGTACCTAATTAAGAAAAAATGGCATGCTTAGATGACGACATTACCTAGTCCAGCCAATAGTTTTGTTACAAATGAAAATGCAATTTTTAAAAAATGATGTACCTAACGTAATATTATTAAAATTTATACCTACATATTTATTAAAGTCTTAGCAAAAAATAAAAATATATTATATTCGAAATGGCCACCTTTGGCTTTTATACAGGCCTTTAATCTGTTTGGCCACGAATCTATGGATTTATGCACTGTTTCCAAGGGAAATTTTGCCACTGCTTGGTCCAAAGATTTTTTAAGAGACTGTCCTCTAAAACTGACCATAATTTATAGTATAAAGGGTTATAAAGGTCTGGGCTAGATAAGGGCCGGTCTTCAGCTCTTATAAAGTCCGGAACGTTGGTTTCTAGCCAGACTTGGTTAGTTCATGGCTTGTGACCAGGAGCAGAGTCCTGCTGGAAAGTCCACGGTATATTTTTAAAAAGTGTATTGCTGAGAAGTTTCACAACATGATCCAAGACAGTATCTTGACCGACGGCTCCATACCCACTTTGTGCAAGGCGATCATTGCGATCCTATTTTCATTAAGGGCCCAGATCGTGAAAATCACCGAAAAGAGTGTTACGATTTTTCATATTTAACCTATTTACATATGATTAATAACAACGATAATTTGTATATATTAAAATGAAAGACCAAAAATGATGTTAGTGCTAATTTTAACTCTTAAAACCCTGTAGTTGTTATATAATAAACGTCAACAAACGCACAAAATTGAGAAAAAATTCGAAAACCTGCCTTCGTATTTTTCAGATTTAACCCAATAAATCAACACAAATTGATAAAAAGAAACACTTTTTGAACACTGAAAAAGCCAATAAATATAACCATGTACTTTTTTTTGTACCTTTACAAACAAAGACTTCCCCTTTTAAAGCCCTAAAATCTAGATATGTTTTACGTAAATTCTCCATAGAAAAATGTATGCAAATTCAAACGCGTCCCGATAGAACGATCGTCGCAACTAATCGCCAGTGCGCCATAGAATTTCAAAGTGACTCCACGCGTGTCGGATGCTACAGCAAAATTACGTGTTGTGAATTTGTGTTTTTTGTGAAAAACTGTAAGTACAATATTTTTATAACTAATTTACTTTCAGTAAATAGAAAGTACCGATATAATGAAAGTCTGAAAGAAAACCATGATGGAACTAGATATAAATCGTAAGAAATACAAAATTATTTACTTTGTTGCGTAGGTCATTTTATGAACCTTGTAAAGTAGGTATCAATTCAGGCTTGAAACAATCAAAGCCCTGCCCACCTTATTTTCTCGAGATATGAACTGGCGGGGTATATAGTTCTCTGCACGACATACATAGATTTTTCAACATGATAAAGGCAATAGGTATCATAAACGTAATTGGTAATCGAGGGTCTCTTTTCGCAGGATAATTTGCTGAGTGCCATGCCAGCGAAAAGAAAATTTAGTACGCATTATAAAAACGTGAAAGCCAAAAGATCTCGGAATAAAATATAAGTTCCTCCCTACTTATTTATTTACCTGCCTACTTGACTACGTCTTGTCCTAAATACCTAGAAAAAATTTACTAGATTTGTGTTAGTGTCAAGTAAAAATCCTAGTTTTATTACTTTTATTTGTGTGTATGCTTATCATGTCTTAGTAGTAATAATAATATAATCTATTTGCATTTTGAACAGGGTAGGTACATTACAAAGCAAATAGGTACAATGATTTAGATCGCCTGATTCAGACATATACCTACAACAGCATGTAAATATTGATTTGACATGTAATTAGATAGGTACACAATTAGGTATGTCAGTCTAAGAAGAAAAATTACAATGTCCAGTAGGTAATAATTACGTAATTTCAATATCTATATAAGTAATAAAGTCAATTTCTATAGGAACAATTTTCATAATAATAAATTTTATTACATAATATAGTATTAGTTTTCATATATTTATGTATTTCAAAGCAATGAGTTTGCTTACACTATTATTAGTTACAGTATTATTAGTTTTCATGTTCATCATGTCTAAATATGTGGAAGTGGAAGTAGGTATGTTTCCTATCAGAAATTGCACGGGCGCGCGCGCGCCGTGCCTGGCGTAGGGTTGTACAAAAATTACAAAATAAATAAAAAGTGGATATTGATGAATAATATTTCCAGTACTGAAAATGAAGAAAACCTTCAGGCCGAGACTCCGAGCAACACTGCTACGCGCTGTATAGAGGTAAGTTGTTATACGTAATTCTTGTAGACTTGTTACATAAATAAACAAACTAGCTAGTGATGGGCGAAGACAAAATCTCAGTACCTACAGTTTTTTTTTTGCAATATTTATTATTTTCATTGTGAGACAAACACATACTTCTCAATTACTTTCTCAAAAGAAAATTCACGTTCAAATCTCGTATTTTACCAAAATCAAGAATTTTTTTTGTAAAATATTATCTTTTACGCGACTGGTGTACGTATGTATGTATGTATACTAAGTAATATATCTTTGTGGCACGATAAGTTCAAAATTATTGAACCGATTTTAATGTTTTTAGTATCATTAGAATTGTCTTCTAAGCCCGAGTGACATAGAATAAGTGACGCCATAAAAAACCAATACGTATAGCGTAAAGGAAATTTATAATTTCTGTTCATCACGAACATAATATTGTATGAATTCTTTTGCACTTTTATATTTGTCTTCGTCAGTTATGAATATAAATAAATAAACAATAAAAATGTTAAAACCCGACAGATTAAAAAATGAAAATGTGTAATAAAAATAAATAACAACACCATTGTAATATAGCGTATTTAGCAGTCGGGGCCTATTTCTAAAGAAATATTTAGCTAGTCAGGAATATCTTCGAGCCTGTGAGGATTTCAATGGGTCTCAACTGTTGAATTCGATTTATTACAATAGTGTTCTTATTTATTTTTATGTAACATAATTCAAGACCGTAGACTTGTTTTCTTTTTACCTTTTGAGTTTTTATGCATATAGTCGGATTTATTAAATTTATGACGTGATAACGTCTTATAAATCGATGAACACCGGCAACACGCACAAAAAAGTGTCACATTATGTCACGCTAGGGTCAAGCGAGAGCGCAGTACAAGCGATGGAGAATAATATTATGACGTTATCCGATAAAATTATCGTCCTAAACCGACTTTACAAGCAACCAGTTTTTTATTATGTTTATTTATTCACTTTCATAATTGACGAAGACTGATAAAAACGTTTAAGATTTTGATCTAGTGTTCTGTGTTTCAAAGATGTATTCTAAGGGAGTTCTTAGCTATGTTTGAAGAAATTTGGCCCATACCTTTTGAATTATTTTTTATAATAAAAATCAAGCCATTATCTTTCTTTACAGGAACTAGTTATTGACAACCGTCAAGAGGGAAAGGTGGATGAAGTGGAAGTTGGGCGTAGAGTAGTGGATATTTCTTTTTTTTTTAAAGCTCTTCAGGCCATAGGGGACCACGGTCCAATGGATTGTAAGTTAAGTTACCTCAGTATAATAGGTGAAGTAAAAGTTGGTCTGGACTCAAAACTCATCATAAAATGTAGTATGTGTAATATGAAATTTACTGTGTGTTTGGTTGAAAAGAAAGAAGATAGCATGGAAGTGAATCATCAAATTGTGTCTGGTATCATATCATCTGGTGGGAGCTACTCTCAGTTAAAAACATTAAGTGCCGCAGTAGCCCTACCAATCATGTCACCTTCATTGTACAATGAAATTAATAATACGGTTTGCGATTGGTGGGAAAAGACAGCAGCACATTCCATGGCAGAAGCTGTCAAGGAAGAAGCGGAGTACGCAGTGTCTATAGGTAGTGTTGATAAAAATGGTACACCATTAATATCTGTTGCTGTTGACGGTTGTTGGAGCAAGAGATCTTATGGTAAGAATTTTTCCGCCTTATCCGGCGCAGCTGCGATAATTGGCATTAAAACTAATAAAGTATTGTTTTTTGGAGTTAAAAATAAATACTGCGTAGTCTGTGCACGAGCCGCAAAGAACAACAGTCAGCCCCCGGAACACCATTGTTTCAAGAATTATTCAGGATCATCTACCGGGATGGAATCGACCATAATAGTTGAGGGGTTTAAACGTTCCTTTGTTGATCACGGTGTAATTTATAATAAATTTGTAGCAGACGGCGATTCCAGTACTTATAAAAAAATATTAGATTCGCGTCCGTACGATAATTTAATAGTAGAGAAAATTGAATGCAAAAATCATCTTTTACGAAACTACTGCAATAGCTTGGAGAAATTGTCGAAAGACACTAAGTATCCTTGCGAGTTGCGGAAATTCCTAAAAGAAAGGTATTTGCGTTTAAGAACGGGTGTAAAATGCGCGATTAAATATTGGTGGGATCAAAATCAGTCACTCGAAGAAAAAATAAAAAATCTTAGTGAAGATATTCTAAATGGTCCACAACACGTATTTGGTAATCACCAACATTGCAAGGAGTATTTTTGTAGACCTGACACTCGTCGAATAGAACCTGTTGGGTTACTTCCAGCAATTGTTGGATGCGGATTAATGGACGCGGTAGAAATTTTAAGTAAAAGACTGTCATATCATTCTAGAAGTTTAATTCATAATTGCACAAGTAATATAGTTGAAAGTTTTAACGGAGTAATTGCCAAATTAGTTGGGGGTAAGCGTGTAAATTATTCTTCCCGTGGTTCTTATGCGGGCCGATGCGCAGCTGCTGTTGTGTCTTTTAATACGGGATCGATTCATAGTAAAACTCATGAAGTCATATTTAAATCTAGTCCTAATCCTTTGATCGCGAAAGTGGAAAAACCATAGAAAAATCGTAGAAACCGTTTAATTGCTAAACCTAAATTAAGATTGAAAAAAAGCCACAGCGCTGTATCGAAAGACGCTCACTATGGACCAAACTGCGAAAAACCTGATCTGAGTCCAGAATTATATGAGAAAGCCAAGTCATCTTTTTTAGTTGATTTAAAGTTGTCTTGTGCTGAAAGAGAGGAGCTTGAAAGGTCGACCCATTTGCAAAGAAGTAGTGCTGAGTGGATGAGTACAAGGAGAAAATTACTAACCTCATCATCGTTCGGGGAAGTTTGTAAAAAACGAGAGAGCACAAGTTGTGCTGCTCTTGTTTGTAAAATCGTTTATGGTAGTAATATCTCCAGTTTGCCTGCTGTACGGTACGGTATCGAAAACGAAGAAACTGCAATTAGACAGTTAGAAATTCAAGAGAATATTAGTATACAAGGTTGCGGTTTGTTCGTCGACGATCAATATGAATTTCTTGGTACTACACCAGATGGCATTTATGCAAACGGTTTAATTGAAATTAAGTGCCCACATTCTTTAGCTGGCATGACTCTTGATGAAGCAATGGCCAAACATACCTTTTGGGTTAAGGACAAGGCTTCCAAGGGTTATGTCATAAATAAAAATCATTACTGGTATTTCCAAATTCAGGGACAGCTACATATGACTAAAAGAAACGTTTGCATGCTTGGCATCTGGTTTGGTGCTACTGTACCTATGAAAGTTTATATTATAGAAAAGGACGACAAATTTTGGAAGGAGAAAATGGAGATGAAATTAGTTAGATTTTATTACGATTGCCTCCTTCCAGAATTAGTTGATCCTCGGCAGTCACGAAGCATGCCTATTCGTGACCCGCCCAATGTCATAGAGGCTATGAAAGAGAGGAAAGAAAGAGCTTTACGTGTTTTGAAAGAGAAGAACGTCTAATGATTTTGAAAGAGACTGAGGTAACTTAACTACCCAGCCGGTCGATTCACGTAAACACGCCAGTTCAAAAGTCGTTTTAACTTAGAAACTTAGAAATCGCCTTTTGGTTTTCTGTTTTTAACGCACTTACTTATCTAGTCTTGGATTGTCATAAATCTTCCAATAGCTCAATTTCTATACAATTCCTATACGATTTTGAAGAGTTACCTGGTGTAAACCCAAGGTCCGATCCTAATGAAATTAAAATGTGACCACACGGGATCACCAGCTTTCAAATAAAAAAAAAAATCATCAAAATCGGTTCAAAAAATACAGCGAATTGAGAATCTTCTTCTTTTTTTAAGTCGGTTAAAAAGTGTGCGAAGTGACATTTTTAAGTCACTACGCTACGGTTTTTATTACGTGAATCGGGCAGCTGGTAACATTTTCATTCTGATAGGTTTTGCAATAGCAATTGATTTTATCATCAAATTAGTAGAAATCAGAATTTGATCAGTAATCATTAAAATGAAAAAAACATTAGAAACTCTTAAACTCATATTTTGTTATTGTTTACTTTCGTTTAATTAAGTATATGAATAATTTATAAATTTCATGTTTGTTTATAACTAATTTTTGTACAACCCTAGCACGCTTTTTAGGTGGCGACTCATATTTTGTTTACTTTTAATTATATGAACCATTTTTATACTTGTGTTTCATTTATTGACAATTTTTTGTACAACCCTAGAAGATTTTTTAGATTGCGAGGTGATCGTAAGCAAAAAGTATTTGAGTTTACGCAATAGGCACATTTCCTTGCGTAGATATAAACACTAGCGAGGAAAGGCGTGATGTTATTTCGACCGTACTTCCTACTGAATTTGCAATTATTTTATTGAATGAAAATTTTACGAAATAATAATAAACTTTGGTAGTAAAATTACAAATAAATACATAGGTACTCGTAGTTGGAATTTTAGGTAAGTAGAATACAAAAAGGTCAGTCCGGACCTGCTCTTGATTGTTTATTATAAATAGAAAATCATAAAAATTGTGTCTCAAACTACTCTTATTTATTTATCTAGTAATTAGGATCATTTTATAACGAAAACTACTCTTGGAATATTTTACAAATAGGCAGTCGTTTATTTCCAATAATTCAACATTTTTGTTATGCTGTAAATATTCAACTTCAATAACAATAACTCAACGTGGAACGTTTGTCGCAAACATTTTCAAAATCGCGCTCTCTGGGTCATTCACCCGCCCGTCGGATGATTCGGGCAACAATAGCGCTGCTGTCGCTCAAAATCGACTTTATCCGTGCGCGGTCTGGGCCCTTAACACTCCATTCCATATTGTAATTCGAACACGAAAAAAAATTTGTAATGGCGCGAAATCGAAAGAAGTTTTTAAAATAATATACGTGTTCCAAATTCAAAATAATTAAAAAGTTGAAAAAAAAAGAAAAGTTTTAATGTAACAGTATTTATGGCCAGACTAGTTATATTTGATGATTATATTTTGTGTTAATTTCAAAAATGTGCCATGTATAAACCAGAATGTTATATTAAAATTATAATAAAAGTTCCTATTTTTGTCCCGGTCTGAGTCCCCACACTTATGGCAACACTTAGGGTGTAGGTAACCCGAGGCGCCCAGCAACGGAAATAGCGACCGCGGTCACACGGAATTAAAAAGAAATGGTGTAGGTATGGACGCAATATTATTCGTTGAGCTGAGCGAAGCGAACGACTCGTGAATTTGTTCGTGATCGAACTCTTCCTAAACGACTCGACCGATCTTTTTGAAATTTGGTACGGTCATAGTGACCATCACCGTGAGTGCATATATCTGAATTCATAAAGATCGGTCCAGTCGTTTAGGAGTTCGACCCGGATCGACAAACTCAGCTCAATTATTGCAACAGCATAATGCATTGCATACCTAGTTACATATTAGTTTGCCAAAATACTAAGAAAGAGTGAGCCAATCAATATCTACACAAGTTACATGTACCTAATACCTACAGCGGCGGCCCATACGCATCACTGGTCGCATTGGTAGCGAAAAAACCAACACCGCGTGTACTGCATACTGAATACCTAACTAATTTAACTCGTGACTTTTATAGATGTGAGATGAAAAGATACATCGCTCAAAGTGGATGTGGCAGTTTTTACATTCCTAAGAGGACGGAGTTTACAATAGGTACCTACCTACTATTCTCTTCATGTTTTCGTGTCGATGAACAACTGTTTTTTTTTATTAAATCGCCTTTGCCCAGTGGTCTGCGACGCCAATCGCGTTTGCTGCCCTGGTATAGGTACCCGAAGACGACAACTTGTGGCTCATGGTTTGTGGTTTCTAACCACACTCTCACTAGATTCAATGTACCTTCCTATACCTACCTGGACAGATTCTGATGTAAGGAAGCGTCTCCAAGTTTTTTATTTCATTCAATTTTCAAGGATATGAATGCTAAAGGCACATGTCACACATGAAGGTGACAGATGGACGGACTGACGGATGAACAGCGGAGTCTTATTTATAGGGTTCCCGTTTAACCCTTTGGGTACGACAACACAAAATAGGGTGGTGTCTGTGGCGTAAGCGTATGAGGCGGGCTGACCCCAATTGAAGTGGGACTAAGGTCAGGGAGAAGAAGAAAGGTAATTTATAGAGGGGCTCGTGGTCTACTGGTAATCGATAACGTTCACACATTGCAAAGGATGGCTGACCATTTCTTAAGACATTGAGACCTATCTGTGCCACGGAGAGCACGTTAAGCCGTTGGTCCCGGTTGTCATAAAGACATGTAGGTATCGCATTAATTAGGGGTAGTTGGAGCCCCCTAAATCAAAAATCCGACCGGTCTAACTGCAGAACTTAGATATCGCCCATGGGTTGTGGAGGGCGGATGGCAGTCGCTTTACGGAAAATAGTTCAACCGAATCGTAGTTAGACTGGAAAGCCGAACCCAACCGGGTTTGGACGACTTACGTTCAGTGTTTGGATTTTTCTAAAACACTTGAAGCAGCTGTTCCTATCTTTTCATCCTCTTGATAACTTTCGAAAATTACGCATAGCAAAATGTGCCTAACCTGCCTTACCTAAACAAACTCATAAATATGTTACTGTAACATGTTCACTGTGCTCACTAATACCATATCTATCACATAATGATGTTACCTCCATGGATTTGATGCACGTATGGTCAGCAAACGGCGTATGTTTGCTCTGGGGCGGGCTTTTTGTCCATCCGTGCGTTCCGCCACTGTTTAGTGTAAAGAACATCGAAATGTCAATATTCTTGGGATGCAGTACAGGTTAAATAGCTCGGCTCGTGGGGAGAATAATATACTGCATACTTAGGTAGGTACCTACTCAAGTCATAACAGAGAACATAAAAAGTACATAACATCATTAGTTTACTACTCATATGATAAGTACCTATGCTACTCCGTCCTAACCTGGTGAAGTTCCATCTAATAACCTCTATACCATTTCACCACCTCATGTCATAACGTCCCACGTTAAGTAGGTACCTGATTTGTTTGGCATCTATCTACCTTTCTGATTTGTGATCTGCACTTTAGAACTTGTTTACTCCAGCGATAGTCGGTGCTAGTCTTCTTATTGTGGAGACGTTCTTTGACGGAGTAGGTAACTATCTACCTTTACCGGTAAGTGATACGAATACAATCCCGCAGAAAAACTACAAGTTCCCTTTGCCACTTGTATATGGCAATGACAAAAATTAGACTTCATAAAGTTGGTAATTCGTTTGTAGGCAAATGTATAAAAATTTATAATAAAATTCCTCAGGATTTGGTTGACATGCCTCTTAATAAGTTTAAAATAGTAGTTAAAAAATGTTTGATGATGAAAGGCTACTATAATGTAGACGAATATCTTAATGATAAAAATGCATGGTCACCCTAATCTTCTGTTGTTAGCCACTCGTATAATACAATATAAACTAATTGTAACAATGTAAACAAAACAATATTAAAAAAGAAAATGGATAATCTACCTGAGTTTCTTGCTGGTATCTTCTCAGGAGAACCAACTTACCGAACCAGCGAAAGAATCACTTTCTAATGGTTATTTATGTACTTACTTAATTTAGTATTTTTATAATATTACTTGACAAAATTGTAAAATTTTGACTTTCATATGTGCTCTTTATGTGCCTAAACTGAATAAATGAAATTGATTCTTTGATTCTTTGATAGTTCCTCGAAGTTCATCTATTACAGTTTATTATTGTAGTGTCTCGACACTTTCACATAGCCTTTTCATCACCTTATGGTCTTGCATATTTTTCATTCATTGTTATAACTTAAGTAAGTAAGACAGCAACAACAATAGGTACCTACCTACAACACTAAATCACGCCTTTATCCCTGAAGGGGACTATAGAGGCGTTCTTTACGCCCACATGTCGACAACCACTTTGTTAGTTTCACAGAGGGTGAGCCTATTCCAATGCCAGCCATGCAGCATCTTTCTGCAAATGGACCACCTGTAGTTATTTATTTTCGTTAGTTTATTAAACCGGCCAAGTGCGAGTCGGACTCGCGCACAATGGGTTCCGTACTAAACGGCAACAAAATCACGTTTGTTGTATGAGAGTCCCCTTAAATATATATTATATTCTGTTTTTTAGTATTAAATTTGTTGTTATAGAGGCAACAGAAATACATCATCTGTGAAAATTTCAACTTTCTAACTATCACGGTTCATTAGATACAGCCCAAGTCAGACGGACGGACGGACAGCGAAGTCTCAATCTCTCAGTAATAGGATTCCCGTTTTACCCTGTGGGCACGGATCGCTAAAAATTACTTAGGGCTCGGGGATGTTGATGTACCCAGTTTAAAGTAACAGTAATTTAATAAACAAAGCAACTTAATCGTAACAATTGAGGGTAGACATTCCACCATATTGCGAGCCGCGGTAACGCCAATGTACCGCGCGTCAGAACTCGTCCAACGGTAAAATTGTCGGTGCACTGTCGCGTCGTGATTCCGCTTTTGTTATGAGTAATTGCGGCTTTAGAAACTGTTGCTTGCTGGTTGAAATTTAGGAATTTCTAACTAAGTATTCCTTGTATTGTTGAGAAGTAGAGAGCTGCTCACAAATGCATATCGACTAGTTGGAAACACAAAAGTTTCTCGTTGTTAATTACTACGGTAATTACTACCTAAGAAATGTTTCACGACAAATAGTATGTGTGGGCTAAATACACATAGATACTACTAATGAAGTAAAGTATCACCGATATGAGAGTCCAGTCCATAAACAAAAGAAAACCGAAGACTACTTTTTAAATATTTTTGGACATTCTCACACGACGTTATCTAGCCCAAATTAAGCTAATATAAGCTTGTGCTATGGAATCTAGACAACTGATAAACATACTTATCTATTTCTAAATACCTACATACATTTTCAGTAGCTATATAAAACATAGATTACTTAGCTAATTCTATTTACAGGTACCTGCATTAGGTGCCTATCCTCTTAGTAAGTAGGTACTTTCCATTAAACTATATCATTCCAAAATCACGCTCTACATAATTATCTACCTACCTACCTATTTCATAAAAAGAGTCTAATCTGTAAAGGCTGGTTTACATTGGTCAAGCTTTTAGTACAGTGGCGAGTGCAGGTACAGTGGCGAGTATTTCGAGTCTGGACAGTGACTGTTTACACTACGGCCAGTCAAGTGTCTTTCCTCTGGCAAAATGGACGAGTCTCGTCAAAAAACACGTCTGATGAAATACGAATGATCGCCGCAACATCTATGTCTCTGCATTTTAAATCTGCAATATCTCCCAAAATATTAATTTAAATTACATGCTGTAAACGGCCATATTAATCTATAAATGCACAATTTATTTAGGGTACTGTCTGATCACTGTCCAAAAAATATAAAGCCATTCTATTCGGATCCACTTGCAAGCCAGGTTGCAAGCCAAGTTGACTCGCTACTGTCCGATTGGTTTACACCACTGTCCTTGTTCACTGTACTTGGCTACTGTACTAAAAACTTGACCAATGTAAACCAGCCATTAAACTATATCATTCCAAAATCACGCTCTACATAATTATCTACCTACCTACCTATTTCATAAAAAGAGTCTCATCTGTTAGGTGGTGATACTTTTACAAATTTTCATGTGGTTTTTACTCTTCAGCATTAAAAAATATCAAATGGTTCGTGAGAAAGGTTTATTTTATACCTGCTTCGGCTAGGCTAGTGTAAAATCAAAGCGAAACAATGACAGATTAGGTACTTGTAAGTATAACATCCAGAGATAAACAATGTTGTACAGAATAGCAAATGAACATCAAACCGATTCTGTTTCCATTACGCACTCACAATAATATATTTAAAACGCTCGAATTTGCCACGTTTGAGCGACAAGCGGTAGATAGGTGGCGGTAAGTGCGCCGTGTGCTTGTTTCCCACACTGCTCATCAAGAATGCGATCCTGAATTTTGAGCATTTGAGCATACTAGTACCGTTCCGAAGCCTCAAAACGTATTTCATTCAATATATCACTCGTATAATCTGTTTTTGAAGTATGTAATACACAACAGAATTATTTAATACTTAGGTAAGTAGGTACCTACCTCAATAAGTACCTACTATTTAAGTAAAATCTGTTGAAAAAAGTAATCGTTTGAATATGAGTAGGTATGTAATCTTAACAATTATATTTTAGGCTCTACGTGACTCGTTAATATTGCTATCATTGGTCACAGTGTTGGATTTAAAAAATTGATAGGTAGAGCATTGTGCTCAGTACCTATATGAGATATACCTTCTTATTTTAAAACTGATTTTCCACATGGGCAGGTACCCAAAGATATGAGAATATAAGCAGGACACGAAACACAATCATAAATTTGTCGCTGTTCACAGTTTTACATAACTAAAGTAGGTAGGTACTTACCATGTTGAGTCTAACATTATGACAATAAATATTTAAATTATTAATTTCAGTTTCATGAAATAATGATAAACACTATAGCAGATGTCTATGTCTGACATCTACCCTCTAAAACTCTATTGCTTCGGTTCTTGGCACATGATGCTGTTGATTTTAGGTACTTGTTTTACAAGTTAATTTATGTTGAGGTTGTTATTGTAATTTGTCCGTCCTACTGGCCAATTACCTACTTGTCATAACATAAATTTGTATAAAGAAAAGTAAAAGGCAAGTTGTCTGTCTCTACTGGCAAGAATTTTCTCTTCCGCTAGTGAACATGTCGAACGGTAACTTGTCGAACGGAAGTTCGATTTTTGCTGAGCGCGTGGCAGTTGGCTTTTTAGGTTACCTCTGGCGCTCCGCAAAAATCGGGTTTCCAGACTCTCTCATACAGAACAACGTTTCTTGTCCTGCACCTGGAGCTAGTTAGGAATTTAGAATTTAGAAGTTCTTCTGTGCGGGACTATCTATCAAGCATTACTATAATTAAGCATTACCTTGATATTGGCGAAATCATCGATAAATATCGATGGAGCCACGTTTGTAAAGAAAGAAGAAAGAAGAACTTGTCGAACTCGAAAAGTCTCTAAAATAAAACGTGCATTCCAAGTATGTATCTGATTATAATTTCTATTGCGCGAAAAACAACTACCTAACAATTTTTACGGGAATATAATCTTTCTCAACTAATATTTGGGTGTAAAATTTATCCTCATCTGCGCGTGGTACATCTGCTTACAGACGGACAAGGATCTGGGAAATTATACACCAAGTTCCCGGACGAACAAAGTGACCTCCGAAAAGTGATTGTAATAAACTTTTGTATTCCTTCAGGAGTGATTCTAACTATCCGATTTAAAAACTAAAAACAAGTTTCCTGACTTTTCCATTTACGAGGGCGACTAGAATCGTATTTTAAAATATAATACGCTTTTATTTTGGAGAATTCCGCGAATGGCTCAGGGGAGAGAAAGCTAATTTCAATTTCATTTAGTTCTGGCGCGATTCCATGCGCTGGACATAGAGTAACTTGCATTTATGGTAGACGCGATACTTGGTAATAAATACCCTGGAACACCACAATAGATGTATCCCAGATATTTTTAAGGAATACGCTTAAAATGTCCTACCTACTATTCTCTTCATGTTTTCGTGTCGATGAACAACTGTTTTTTTTTATTAAATCGCCTTTGCCCAGTGGTCTGCGACGCCAATCGCGTTTGCTGCCCTGGTATAGGTACCCGGAGACGACAACTTGTGGCTCATGGTTTGTGGTTTCTAACCACACTCTCACTAGATTCAATGTACCTTCCTATACCTACCTGGACAGATTCTGATGTAAGGAAGCGTCTCCAAGTTTTTTATTTCATTCAATTTTCAAGGATATGAATGCTAAAGGCACATGTCACACATGAAGGTGACAGATGGACGGACTGACGGATGAACAGCGGAGTCTTATTTATAGGGTTCCCGTTTAACCCTTTGGGTACGACAACACAAAATAGGGTGGTGTCTGTGGCGTAAGCGTATGAGGCGGGCTGACCCCAATTGAAGTGGGACTAAGGTCAGGGAGAAGAAGAAAGGTAATTTATAGAGGGGCTCGTGGTCTACTGGTAATCGATAACGTTCACACATTGCAAAGGATGGCTGACCATTTCTTAAGACATTGAGACCTATCTGTGCCACGGAGAGCACGTTAAGCCGTTGGTCCCGGTTGTCATAAAGACATGTAGGTATCGCATTAATTAGGGGTAGTTGGAGCCCCCTAAATCAAAAATCCGACCGGTCTAACTGCAGAACTTAGATATCGCCCATGGGTTGTGGAGGGCGGATGGCAGTCGCTTTACGGAAAATAGTTCAACCGAATCGTAGTTAGACTGGAAAGCCGAACCCAACCGGGTTTGGACGACTTACGTTCAGTGTTTGGATTTTTCTAAAACACTTGAAGCAGCTGTTCCTATCTTTTCATCCTCTTGATAACTTTCGAAAATTACGCATAGCAAAATGTGCCTAACCTGCCTTACCTAAACAAACTCATAAATATGTTACTGTAACATGTTCACTGTGCTCACTAATACCATATCTATCACATAATGATGTTACCTCCATGGATTTGATGCACGTATGGTCAGCAAACGGCGTATGTTTGCTCTGGGGCGGGCTTTTTGTCCATCCGTGCGTTCCGCCACTGTTTAGTGTAAAGAACATCGAAATGTCAATATTCTTGGGGTGCAGTACAGGTTAAATAGCTCGGCTCGTGGGGAGAATAATATACTGCATACTTAGGTAGGTACCTACTCAAGTCATAACAGAGAACATAAAAAGTACATAACATCATTAGTTTACTACTCATATGATAAGTACCTATGCTACTCCGTCCTAACCTGGTGAAGTTCCATCTAATAACCTCTATACCATTTCACCACCTCATGTCATAACGTCCCACGTTAAGTAGGTACCTGATTTGTTTGGCATCTATCTACCTTTCTGATTTGTGATCTGCACTTTAGAACTTGTTTACTCCAGCGATAGTCGGTGCTAGTCTTCTTATTGTGGAGACGTTCTTTGACGGAGTAGGTAACTATCTACCTTTACCGGTAAGTGATACGAATACAATCCCGCAGAAAAACTACAAGTTCCCTTTGCCACTTGTATATGGCAATGACAAAAATTAGACTTCATAAAGTTGGTAATTCGTTTGTAGGCAAATGTATAAAAATTTATAATAAAATTCCTCAGGATTTGGTTGACATGCCTCTTAATAAGTTTAAAATAGTAGTTAAAAAATGTTTGATGATGAAAGGCTACTATAATGTAGACGAATATCTTAATGATAAAAATGCATGGTCACCCTAATCTTCTGTTGTTAGCCACTCGTATAATACAATATAAACTAATTGTAACAATGTAAACAAAACAATATTAAAAAAGAAAATGGATAATCTACCTGAGTTTCTTGCTGGTATCTTCTCAGGAGAACCAACTTACCGAACCAGCGAAAGAATCACTTTCTAATGGTTATTTATGTACTTACTTAATTTAGTATTTTTATAATATTACTTGACAAAATTGTAAAATTTTGACTTTCATATGTGCTCTTTATGTGCCTAAACTGAATAAATGAAATTGATTCTTTGATTCTTTGATAGTTCCTCGAAGTTCATCTATTACAGTTTATTATTGTAGTGTCTCGACACTTTCACATAGCCTTTTCATCACCTTATGGTCTTGCATATTTTTCATTCATTGTTATAACTTAAGTAAGTAAGACAGCAACAACAATAGGTACCTACCTACAACACTAAATCACGCCTTTATCCCTGAAGGGGACTATAGAGGCGTTCTTTACGCCCACATGTCGACAACCACTTTGTTAGTTTCACAGAGGGTGAGCCTATTCCAATGCCAGCCATGCAGCATCTTTCTGCAAATGGACCACCTGTAGTTATTTATTTTCGTTAGTTTATTAAACCGGCCAAGTGCGAGTCGGACTCGCGCACAATGGGTTCCGTACTAAACGGCAACAAAATCACGTTTGTTGTATGAGAGTCCCCTTAAATATATATTATATTCTGTTTTTTAGTATTAAATTTGTTGTTATAGAGGCAACAGAAATACATCATCTGTGAAAATTTCAACTTTCTAACTATCACGGTTCATTAGATACAGCCCAAGTCAGACGGACGGACGGACAGCGAAGTCTCAATCTCTCAGTAATAGGATTCCCGTTTTACCCTGTGGGCACGGATCGCTAAAAATTACTTAGGGCTCGGGGATGTTGATGTACCCAGTTTAAAGTAACAGTAATTTAATAAACAAAGCAACTTAATCGTAACAATTGAGGGTAGACATTCCACCATATTGCGAGCCGCGGTAACGCCAATGTACCGCGCGTCAGAACTCGTCCAACGGTAAAATTGTCGGTGCACTGTCGCGTCGTGATTCCGCTTTTGTTATGAGTAATTGCGGCTTTAGAAACTGTTGCTTGCTGGTTGAAATTTAGGAATTTCTAACTAAGTATTCCTTGTATTGTTGAGAAGTAGAGAGCTGCTCACAAATGCATATCGACTAGTTGGAAACACAAAAGTTTCTCGTTGTTAATTACTACGGTAATTACTACCTAAGAAATGTTTCACGACAAATAGTATGTGTGGGCTAAATACACATAGATACTACTAATGAAGTAAAGTATCACCGATATGAGAGTCCAGTCCATAAACAAAAGAAAACCGAAGACTACTTTTTAAATATTTTTGGACATTCTCACACGACGTTATCTAGCCCAAATTAAGCTAATATAAGCTTGTGCTATGGAATCTAGACAACTGATAAACATACTTATCTATTTCTAAATACCTACATACATTTTCAGTAGCTATATAAAACATAGATTACTTAGCTAATTCTATTTACAGGTACCTGCATTAGGTGCCTATCCTCTTAGTAAGTAGGTACTTTCCATTAAACTATATCATTCCAAAATCACGCTCTACATAATTATCTACCTACCTACCTATTTCATAAAAAGAGTCTAATCTGTAAAGGCTGGTTTACATTGGTCAAGCTTTTAGTACAGTGGCGAGTGCAGGTACAGTGGCGAGTATTTCGAGTCTGGACAGTGACTGTTTACACTACGGCCAGTCAAGTGTCTTTCCTCTGGCAAAATGGACGAGTCTCGTCAAAAAACACGTCTGATGAAATACGAATGATCGCCGCAACATCTATGTCTCTGCATTTTAAATCTGCAATATCTCCCAAAATATTAATTTAAATTACATGCTGTAAACGGCCATATTAATCTATAAATGCACAATTTATTTAGGGTACTGTCTGATCACTGTCCAAAAAATATAAAGCCATTCTATTCGGATCCACTTGCAAGCCAGGTTGCAAGCCAAGTTGACTCGCTACTGTCCGATTGGTTTACACCACTGTCCTTGTTCACTGTACTTGGCTACTGTACTAAAAACTTGACCAATGTAAACCAGCCATTAAACTATATCATTCCAAAATCACGCTCTACATAATTATCTACCTACCTACCTATTTCATAAAAAGAGTCTCATCTGTTAGGTGGTGATACTTTTACAAATTTTCATGTGGTTTTTACTCTTCAGCATTAAAAAATATCAAATGGTTCGTGAGAAAGGTTTATTTTATACCTGCTTCGGCTAGGCTAGTGTAAAATCAAAGCGAAACAATGACAGATTAGGTACTTGTAAGTATAACATCCAGAGATAAACAATGTTGTACAGAATAGCAAATGAACATCAAACCGATTCTGTTTCCATTACGCACTCACAATAATATATTTAAAACGCTCGAATTTGCCACGTTTGAGCGACAAGCGGTAGATAGGTGGCGGTAAGTGCGCCGTGTGCTTGTTTCCCACACTGCTCATCAAGAATGCGATCCTGAATTTTGAGCATTTGAGCATACTAGTACCGTTCCGAAGCCTCAAAACGTATTTCATTCAATATATCACTCGTATAATCTGTTTTTGAAGTATGTAATACACAACAGAATTATTTAATACTTAGGTAAGTAGGTACCTACCTCAATAAGTACCTACTATTTAAGTAAAATCTGTTGAAAAAAGTAATCGTTTGAATATGAGTAGGTATGTAATCTTAACAATTATATTTTAGGCTCTACGTGACTCGTTAATATTGCTATCATTGGTCACAGTGTTGGATTTAAAAAATTGATAGGTAGAGCATTGTGCTCAGTACCTATATGAGATATACCTTCTTATTTTAAAACTGATTTTCCACATGGGCAGGTACCCAAAGATATGAGAATATAAGCAGGACACGAAACACAATCATAAATTTGTCGCTGTTCACAGTTTTACATAACTAAAGTAGGTAGGTACTTACCATGTTGAGTCTAACATTATGACAATAAATATTTAAATTATTAATTTCAGTTTCATGAAATAATGATAAACACTATAGCAGATGTCTATGTCTGACATCTACCCTCTAAAACTCTATTGCTTCGGTTCTTGGCACAAGATGCTGTTGATTTTAGGTACTTGTTTTACAAGTTAATTTATGTTGAGGTTGTTATTGTAATTTGTCCGTCCTACTGGCCAATTACCTACTTGTCATAACATAAATTTGTATAAAGAAAAGTAAAAGGCAAGTTGTCTGTCTCTACTGGCAAGAATTTTCTCTTCCGCTAGTGAACATGTCGAACGGTAACTTGTCGAACGGAAGTTCGATTTTTGCTGAGCGCGTGGCAGTTGGCTTTTTAGGTTACCTCTGGCGCTCCGCAAAAATCGGGTTTCCAGACTCTCTCATACAGAACAACGTTTCTTGTCCTGCACCTGGAGCTAGTTAGGAATTTAGAATTTAGAAGTTCTTCTGTGCGGGACTATCTATCAAGCATTACTATAATTAAGCATTACCTTGATATTGGCGAAATCATCGATAAATATCGATGGAGCCACGTTTGTAAAGAAAGAAGAAAGAAGAACTTGTCGAACTCGAAAAGTCTCTAAAATAAAACGTGCATTCCAAGTATGTATCTGATTATAATTTCTATTGCGCGAAAAACAACTACCTAACAATTTTTACGGGAATATAATCTTTCTCAACTAATATTTGGGTGTAAAATTTATCCTCATCTGCGCGTGGTACATCTGCTTACAGACGGACAAGGATCTGGGAAATTATACACCAAGTTCCCGGACGAACAAAGTGACCTCCGAAAAGTGATTGTAATAAACTTTTGTATTCCTTCAGGAGTGATTCTAACTATCCGATTTAAAAACTAAAAACAAGTTTCCTGACTTTTCCATTTACGAGGGCGACTAGAATCGTATTTTAAAATATAATACGCTTTTATTTTGGAGAATTCCGCGAATGGCTCAGGGGAGAGAAAGCTAATTTCAATTTCATTTAGTTCTGGCGCGATTCCATGCGCTGGACATAGAGTAACTTGCATTTATGGTAGAC
The DNA here is from genome assembly GCA_963556515.1 of Nudaria mundana. Classification (NCBI taxonomy): domain Eukaryota; kingdom Metazoa; phylum Arthropoda; class Insecta; order Lepidoptera; family Erebidae; genus Nudaria; species Nudaria mundana. The sequence continues at coordinate 1,474,404 of OY748288.1, forward strand.
GCGATACTTGGTAATAAATACCCTGGAACACCACAATAGATGTATCCCAGATATTTTTAAGGAATACGCTTAAAATGTCTGGCATCCACCTGTTAAACGATAAGGCTGGCGTAATCATAGACCACTTATCATTAGGTACCTACATATACATAATTATATAAGCGATTAACGTCTTCGTTTACTGTTTACCAATTTTAACAGGACTTTCGTTGGCAGGATAGTGGCTTAGACTACTTTTCATCCTGGGAATGTGTTCCTGTGGGAATGGTAATCAGGGAGCTAGAAATACAGTACTAACTGCAAAGCTGTGAGCTTGGGCACTTGTCTCATACGAAGTTTCTCTTTTAAATAAGGCTCAAAAGTGCATTCTCATTATGACAATGCAATAACTTGACTGTACGCTGATGACGCTTAGACAGTAGAGGTTTTATTTATCTGTGCAAGGTCCTGTGTTTTTTTAATTCCGCGGCCCAAGGCTACGGCCCCTCTGACCGCCGTTGCCGGGCGTCTCTGGTTCACACGCAGAAGGTATTTCCAGTGGCGCCCGGCGGACTTTGACCACCCGTGTGGTTTCTACGGGGGTTTGGTCGGGAAAGATGTAACAAATACCACCAAATAGATCTCTGCAATCTAATACAGTCTAGTATAGACTAAAGCTGTCACAACTTGTGAACTTATAAAATACTCATCAACCGACTTCAAACTACCGAAATGGGACCAAATAGTTGTCGGAATGGGACCAAATTGATATGGGACCATATGGGAAGTAATAACCTCCAATTTAAAAAAAAAAAACAAAATCTGATCAAATCTTCACCCAGTCCTAAGATATAAGGTAACAAACATAAAAAAAAATATGAAGTCGAATTGAAAACCTCCATCTTTTTTGGAAGTCGGTTAATAATTATAATAATGGTGACACAACTTATAGAAGGCATATGAAAACAAGCACTCGATAGGCACAATACTTGAGTCACTTCTATAACTGTTCTATGCCAAAGTGCAGTTCGCCATAGAACTCTCGGGAGTGGTCGGGTTCCGTAGGCAGATTACACCCTGTCTGAGCCCCAATACGCAATTTCATTGCCAGTGGATTCCGCATTTTTATCGACGGATCTATTCCAGCATTTACTACCAGACCACTTGGAAATACTTAAGGGATTCATTCTTATTAATGGAGATGATAGTTTCTTACATTTTTATATTTAAAGTACCTTTATGTAATAAAGATATATTAGGTACTGAGTGGCTGTTCCTTCTGTCCTTCCACTTACGGACAAGAGGGTGCATTGAGGTTCTACCAAGATTTTAGGGGCACCTGCCGATCAAGCCGATTACGCAGGACATATAATTTGGCGAAATGTGTGGAATATAAAAATACATAGGTACCTAGTATGCCTATACCCCTCTGCTTAACCCTTCGGGAACACAGGCGTCATTTAATGTACGGAAGAGAATTTTTATTTTATTTTTATTTGATTAGGGACTACAAACAGTTACGATAAAATTTATAACAATAATTCAAAATTAACATTTTCTACAAGTATGCAATATCGCAACCCACTGCGTTATCCGCAGATGAATACAAAGATTTGCAGAGGGTGCCATTAGTTACACTGTTAAAAATTCTGTAATTTTACATGCAAAAAAAATACATAAACCTGTAAAATTCCCTTAAAATCTGGGAAACTTACGGAAAAATATGAAATATTACGTAATTTTCGTGAATTTTTCATCTTTTCCTTAAAATCGCTAATTTTCATGAAGTTTTACATAAAATTTATGTAATAGTCATGTAAATATATCTAATAGTCATGTAAATATATGTAATAGTCATGTAAATAGTTATGTAAAAATACAGAAAGGTTAGGGCAACGAAAGTTGCCCAAGAATTATGTAAAAAAATTTAACAGTGTAGACATACATTATTAAGTATAGCGATCATAATAACAATACATTTTTAAAATATTAATATTTAGTACAGTAACAATTAGATGATTAGAATTTTTTTATAATAATGTGTTGAATTAAATGAAATTAAATTATATTAAATTATGCAATAGCAAGAAGAAATACCCTGAATACAATTAAAATAAACTACGTACATATTGTAAATTAGTTTCAATTACTTAATTACTTAATTAAGAGTTGAAAAAAGATGAATAGTCATCTTTATACATCCGGTAGATCTAAGTGATGGTAAGCTTGTAATTCTAGATATCAAAAAGCTCAGTATTTCAAAAGACTAATAAAATCTAATACAAAGCATAAATAAGTTGTGAACTAAAGCAATAATTTCTGAAGTTGACGCGACTTAGTTAGTCGTTCGAGTTGACACGATACAATTTAAATTGTGGTAAATTTTGTGAAGATATCAAACCTCCCTAACTCTAGATGATTCATATTATTCTCCGTCAAGACTTGATTACTACGGCAATATTGTTAAGTAGACTGCACATAGTAGAGACGATAGTCACACGAGTTTTTCGTAATACATATCTACTTATAATATGTAACTAATTCTTTATGAGTTTTCAGAACTGACTTCATGGAAAAGAACACTATGAAAAATTAAATTTGAATTTGAAAATGGAACTTGTGTAATATTGCTGCCTGTTCGGTTAATTTAAAACAGCTGGATAAAATAAAAATAAAATGTTTTTTTTTATCCTTGGTTGTCAAGCCTTCGTCAAATAAGGATTCCCGCTAAAATAAAGACACGTTACAATAAATAAATATGTTAGGATCGCCACCCGTCGTCCTTACAGAAGCAGGCTAGAAGGGTTGCGTGCTGCGGGGCCTTTGCCCCATAGCACGCAACCAGATTCACTCACTGACGCGGGATAAAACCCCAACGACGCGCGACCTAAGCCCCGCAGAGACCACAGAGGTGGTCAAAGTCCGCCGGGCGCCACTGGAAATACGCTCTGCTTGTAACCAGAGACGCCCGGCAACGGACGTTAGAGCGGGCGCGGAATTAAAAAAAAAAAAAAATGACAATTCACACAACGCCATCCTTGTCTCAAACTAAGCAGAGCTTGTGATATGAGTACCAGATAAACTGATATTAAATACTTATACTTATACAATTTATTTGTAAATACATTTTTTTAATCCACGGCTTTGGACCTTGGCCGCACCTACGTCTATTGCCAACCGCCTCCGGTAAGCACTATTCTATTCTATTCCTTCTAGCCTGCTTCTGTACGGTCGGTGGGCGTTGCTAATCCATAGTCCTCAGGTCCCCGATCATGGAGGTGGCCCGATGGTCCTGCGCGTAGTCACAAGCACACACGCGGAACTCAGCGGGGAGGGTACGCGTAAATACATACATATTGTACATAATGTACTTATTTTTGCTACGTGCCGTCTTGTTATCTCAGTTGGTCTGACACATTCCCTTTGTATAGGGCTAGCTAGTTAAGCATACTCATTGTTTTACAAACCAAATTCATGATATACATAAAAACACGTCTCTTTCCTCAAAGGGGTAGGCGATATTTTATGTGTACCTATATCATATCGCATATAATGTCGCCTCACACGTATAATAAGGCCACACATTGTCCTTATGATTTCAGTGCTAAAATGCAATTTAAGCAGAAATTCAAGTATATGTTAAGAGATACATACATTCAAGCATAAATCCCTGACAGTGTGCAGTCTCCTTGTCTCAACCACCTCGTTAGAACTTGATTAGAGACACCACAATGCGATAACAAAGAGGGGTTACAAGCCAAATTTCTGATTATCTTGCTTATTGCTTGTACAAGTTTTTAAAGAAATATCCTATAATATTAGAAAATATAATTGTGTATCAGGAAAATAATGGCGAGGGTTGCGTCGCCGAATAAATTGTCAATTTATACCGCATTAGCGGGCTTACTTGTTTGTTTCAAACCATTGTTTTTAAACGAATGGCTTATCAGATCGGGCGTCTGTCTGTTCAGAAAAGATTTTTTTTTTTCATATGAGGGGTAGTTATATGAGTCCCGCTTTTATTTTTTAATAGTTATGCAGTCCAGATTTTATTATTAATATTTGTAAAAAAATTAAGAAGTCGACTTCGAGGTTCGAACCTTGACACAGACAATATATAAATAGTTAGTGTTTTTCTATCTACCTATATTTCATATTTACAAGTACAAATAGGTACCTATTAGATTTTAGCCAACTTATTTAATTCTATAGGTATTTAAACTATCATGGTCATTAACACAACGATTAGAATGTTCGGGATATTTACCATTTAACATCCATCTATCAACCGCCATTACTCCAGTTCTTCCGCGATCATGGCGCTTGCAACAGCGTCGAAATATCGGAGACTCGATAAAATAATGTTACATGGTAAATATCTCGAACATTCTAATCGTAGTTATTTAATTCTGACCAAAACCAGATGTCCACAATAAGTTAAAGTTCAGAGCCGATCAAAATTCGCATATTTACTTGACAATGGTAGTGCAATCACAAATGCATTAGTCCACTAGAGTCGAACCAACCCGGGGCGCCTATGCAAACGTACTCGGTTCGGTAATCGAACCGGCCGACCCGTCTGAAGTGATTCTATGTAGGCACTTTACATATATTCACTTATGCCATGACCACAACTGCATTCCCATTATGTAGATTTTGATATCGGCCAATTGAAGTTACATTAATTTTTCACTCCAACAGAATAGCTGTAGTTATTTTGCTTTTTTAGGGTTAAAATAGTCCAAGACGCCCAGGACTTTAATTGGCTCTGCCATAGCGGCTGGCACGTAAGATTTTGTTGCCTTTCATCAACATTTCACCGCAAGGCAACAGCTTTCGATTATTTTTCAAAATTACTACGAGTATAATATAGCTGCTACTTTTTATTAAATTCATATGGCCATTTTGGACATAACCCATTATGAGTGTGCCCGGTGACGGCATTAGGCTTGCCCCCTATTACGTGGGACTAAAAATACTGGTAAATTGTGGGTGTGTAATGCACCTCCGCATACCCCTTCGGGGATACAGGCGAGATATGTATGTGTGTGTGTGTGTATGTAAAATCCTAATAGTTTCGTCATGTCTATCCGTCCGTCTGTCTTCGGCTTTCCTCCTAAACGGTGTGTGCTAGAACCATGACATTTTGTATGGATATGTGTACTTACCACGTTGACAAAGTGCTAAGAAAAAATTATGAAAAATTTTTTTTTTTGAGTTACCTGCCCTACACGTAACCAAAATGTGTATTTTAATCTTGTGTCTATCCCGGAGTGTGGGATATGATTAGATAGGTCTTCGAAAAACGTTGAGAGGTTTTGAACGTTGATATATTTAACTTTATAGCTAATTTTTTTGGTAAAACCGAGCGTCCCTCTAAAGTCTAAACGGCTGGCTCGAAAAATCTGAAAATATTTAGGATGGTAGTCTATGTACTAAACTTTCAAGGAAAACTATAACGGATTAGACAACTTTGTTAGTTCAGGAGTTATGGATGGTAATATGGGTGACTACGGAACCCTATTCAATGCGTGGCCCGACACGCATTTGGCCGGATTTTTTAGTCTATAGTCCCTTGCTTTTCAATCTGACAATTGCTTCCTCTGGGGAAACGGGAAAACACGGTTGGGTAGAGTTGCGGGTAACCATCAACACCAAGTAAGTACCTACAATAGCTGAGAAAAATAGCACGAAACACTTCTTTAATATGCAATATCTCCCACATTTAAAAGAAAGTGGCGGTCATTTGCCAATGTATGGTGCGTGTTACTTTTTGAAATACTTAAATTAGAAATAATGATAAAGTTTGTTTTGTATGTTTCGCAATTTCGCAAGGAACTCAAGTGGCTCCCAATCCGTCTTGGGAGAGAAACTCGGATATTATGTCTCCTTTATAATATCCTACATAATCCGGCTTATCCTTCCTACCTGCGGGAGCGGTTCTCCTACATGAACACTCCCGGTACTCCTTGTAGATCTCACCTCATGTACCGCCTAAACTTTTCCTCCCAAAAAACCGATTTCTACTCCTATTCCTTTACCGTTCATGCGGTCAGGCTGTGGAACTCACTACCCCCTGATATACAAAGCTGTAAAACTCTTCCTCTCTTTAAAAGTATAGTCAAAACACATTATCTGTCTTCTTTACCCTAGCTATATATGATAGTATATGTAAGTATTGTATATATAGCTCAGTATATATTTATCTATGTATTATTATAGCACCCATAGTTTATGTAGGTTTATTTATTTACTTGCACTGCACACACTTAGCCTTTTCACTCTAACTTCTCCTCTCAGGCCTGCTGGGACAAAAAAACAAGAACCAGAAGTACAAAAGAATAAAATGAGCCTATGCTGATTTTATTCTTTTGTGAAGAGATTCCTTTAGGAATAAGTAGTGCCCTTGTACTATTACAAGGGCACTACTTATTCCTAAAGGAATCTCAATTAATATGATAATAAAATGAGCATAGGCTCATTTTATTCTTTTGTACTTCTGTTTCTTGTTTTTTTGTTGTGTGTATGTACAAAAGTTATAAAAAAAAATATAGAGGTATTTAGTAAAAGTACTTCGATGGAGGTTCGATTAGTCTATTACTTTATTACGTATAATGTGAAACTCCTTGGTTGAATAAATTCTTAAAAAAAAACGTCATTTAAAACCTTAATTAATGAATATTTCAAGCAAATGTGTTGAAAACGTATTTTATTGGTAGAAGAGTATCATTTATCACAGCTAGTTGAAAACTCCTTCACAGCTATCATGATCTCGTAAACTGTAACTACAAGTTAAGACCCCAAAGACTAATGGAGTACCTTATCTCATCCAGATAACTAATCAAGACTAATACCCTCACGCCAGTAATTTAAAAGGCTGAGCCCCGCGGAACTGTACAAGACATTGATGAACTTGCTTTAGTTGCGTTGAAATTATCTCCTCGCTAATTTAGCGGTAGATTAAGTTTATTGATGTTTAGAGTTTTAGAGTTCTCTTATTCATTATTCCACAGCAGAATAGGGAAATATTACGAGTACTTACATACAGAACTTGCACTCCGACGTTAATTAGGGCACATACTTTTGTTTACAGAGAAAAGACAGGGAACATCATTCGAACGTTAGGTTTGTCCAGTAAAGTAAAATATATACCAGCATAATTTGACCAATAATTATGCCGTGTCACAAACAAAAGACAACCCTTACTGATTTACAACTTCAAGTTGTCACTGACGTCACATATTTTTTGCGGTTGTTAGGCGAGTGACATAGGCCTGGTTATTCTAAAGATTGGGTTTAAATTATTGGAAAAATTAATTTTCTAAGCAATGAATAAGTTTGCTAACATACCTAAAAGTCTAAAATAGTGTTGGGGTGGACTCGAACGACGGCTGCTCCCATTTGCAGTAGGAACGTTCTGCCAACTGACTTAAACTCCACTAGACTATGGTTGATATTCCATTAGGTATGCAAGTCTTGCATGTAGTGTAGTTAGTTGAACTGCTTCGGTGGCGTGGTCGGTAGTGCATCGGCTTTCGACTCCGGAGTCTCGGGTTCGATTCCAGGGTCGAATCAAATATTTGTGTGATCCACAAATGTTTGTTTCGGAGTTTGGGTGTTTTCTATGTATATTATGTATGTTTTTAGAAATTTACTTATACGTATGTTTATCAGTTGTCTAGATCCCATAGCACAAGCTTATGGCTTAGTTTGGGCTAGCTGACGTTGTGTGAGAACGTCCAAAATATTTATTTATTTAAGTTGCATGCAAGATTCATATGTATAGTACCGACAACTTTTATGCAAGTTCCATGAAGGTTTGTGCAAGTAGCACATGTACCGTCATCCTTGCAAGACTTGCATAATACCGCTCTTAGGCCTCGAAATATCAATATATCCTTCGGCGGTATAAGAAATTATTGTTAAGTTTGCAGCTTTTAATAAAGCACTCAATGTTTCAAGACTCCAATAAAATTGAATACTAATAAATTTATGTAAACGCAAAAGTTTCTCATAAAAATTTTGTTCTTGTCGGGCGCAACAACTTGCCAATAACGCTGTTTAAGGGACCTTTTAAAACAAGGAGGTTTGATTTATGAGGATCGAAGATTTCTCGGACGTGAAGATTTATTTAGATGACTCCGACTTCAGATTATTGGTGGCAATTATTGTGGTTGTAATTTTTAAGTCGAGTCGAGGGCAGTTTTGCCTGATCTACAGAGATTGTCATCGGTCTTGGTTGATGGAGTTTTTAGGTTTGGGTTACTGTATGGTTATTTATTTTCTATTATTACCACTCGAGGCTATTTTTTATATTAATAACTTTTTGTTTAGTCACAAATATCTTAACGCATGACCCTTATAATGGGCCAGCCTTTGTACATCTCATGTTGGATTTTATCTTATTATTTATGTGTATTACAAAGATTATTAATTATTCTTTTCACTTCATATTTTTATTGCCTACCATTATACCAAAATAGAAACATTCTATCTTGCCAGACTAATCAACCGATAACACAACACACATAATAAATTAATTGACCAATAAAATACTTTGGTCTGTCACATATTGTCATTAATCATTATATGTCAGATGTGTTTTATGAGGTTGCATGCCTCCCCGGAACGAATCAATTTCACGGACCAACGCTTCGCATATCTAAACATACGCTGATATCAAATCGTGCTTGAGTTTAATTTACAGGTTTTGTATGAGGTTCTTTTTAGATAAACTAATAAGATTTTTTAGGAGTAAAATAGCATTAAGTAAATTGAGTGAATGTTTTTGAATGGATTCTTTCAAATCGAACCGCTTAATGTGATCTGTCGTTTTTGTTGGATGAATTTTCAGTTTATTATATAACTAACTTATTCATCTCTTTTTTAACATCTACGTAGGTAAGTTGAGTTGAAACACCTTCAAGCTTTCTATTTAGTTTATTTAGTAGTATTAAGTTTAAAAAAATCCGTCGGAAATTGACCATTTAATTGTAGAAATGGGACCAAATTAAAACGAGACAACACTAGAAATACAGCCGCTTTTAATTAAAAAAATATTTTTCCACTTTCGTCCAGAGTTATGATAAGTAGTGCACATAAAAAATAAAAAACAGTCGAATTTAGAAGTACTAGTTATCCCAGCGAACTTTGTATCGCCTCAAAAAAAAAAAAACATAAGTACAGGGTGTCCCAAAACTCAACGATAATCTGGGACCGGTTGAAAGGCCAAGTTACACCAGTTCTGAGTAAAATAAAAAAAAATTCCATACCACTCAGTTCAGCGATAATAGACATTTATTCAAAAAAGTTGAAATTCGACTTGAAAATGCGACCGAGGACGCATTTTCAAGTCCTGTGATCAGCAATGTCACAATTTCGCTGTGATTTTTTTAATTTCGTAATCTTCATTAACGATGCTATTAATCGCAACTACAAATTAACGCAAAAAACATTGTTAACTTAATAAAATAAGTTAAGTTTTAGTGAGTCATGGTTCACAAAAATATTGTTAGTTAACTTTGACACTTCATTTTGAAAAAAAATTGTACTACTCTACCCTTGGCAAATTATTTCAGAAGATGGCGCATTTAATCAAGATTGTGCAACACTTATTTTTAGCAAATTGAGTTCATTTCAAAAATAATAATTGATACTTTTTTGTATTAACAAATCGGGGTTTCGAGTGTGTGTGATGAACAAAAGTGATAGAATGAGATAGTTAGTGACGCTGACAGTCTGTCAAGAATATCCTAAAATGGATCGGACGCAGTGGTTCAATTTTATGGTTTCCTCGTTCCCCCGATCTAAATCCATTTTAATATTTCATGCAAATGACTGTAAATTGAAAAACGCGGTGGACGGACTGACAAACAGACAGACAAATTGTCGTATTAAATATACCTATAGATAGTCGAATCCTTCTTTATTTTGAAGTCAGTAAAAAAGTAGTTTTGAACTTTATTTAACAAACATGAAAATTAAAACGAAGTTTAAACATTCTAGTACAGAACTGAACTACACCCTTTGCACCAATAAACCAAGACTTAGATTTATATGAGTACAGCGTGATCATAACAGGCGTTTTATTGCTCACTGACATTCCACTAACTCAACAGTTTATTTGCATATTATTCCTTTATTACACTCTCAGAATTCATATGCTAATGTCAACGAGGATATTTCTAATCCCACGGGGACCCTTACGAATGTGACCCTAAAGATTTTAACACGTTTTATGCGTGTTTCAGCGGCTTCATTTGAATATGTTTTAAGTTTTCGTATTTTATTAGGTTCCGTAGTTTACGGTTAATATAAATTTTCACGAATTATTTTTCCACAAAGTTTACGTTCAAAAACTGTTGTTAAAAGCAGAAAAGTTTCTTTTTTTATTAGACGTGTTACCTAGTTGAATGATTCTAACTATTAACTGTAACTAATCAATTCTTGCTAAGTTATTAAGGAGCGGTCTCTCATACTACAGGCATTACGTCTAATAATACGTTAATATACCTGTTATGTTGTAATCAGTGTAACTTTGTGTCACTAGATGGCGCTGTTTATAACTTGTAGATCGCGATATCTACTTTTTCCTTCGATCGACTTATGTAGGTCGTACATTTATTTTCAATGTACAATAAATTAGAATTAAAAATTACAATATACATAATTAGATATGAAAATACTATTTACACTTACTACAAACTATGCTTTACACATTAAAATCTACACTATATACAGGCGTCAAAGAACTCCTCCGCCTCGTCGCCGACTGGCAATGTTCCCAGAAGGCTGGCAGCATTGCCACGTTGTATGGCAATGCTTATTCTTTGAGCTATAAAGTAACCAGCCTTCTGGTCTTGAGAAGAGTTTTGAGATGGTTTTAAAGAGTCCGCGAGCGCTCGGACCCCAAGGTCCCAGCGTCTCTACCCCAAACGGCTCAAATATGTAGTCTCCTACAAAATTTGAGTATTTGCGCCGTTTGAGGCTTTCCGCTGATGCAGCAGCAGCGCCGGCACAACCCGCTGTACTAGGAAGGTGAGAAGGCGCCAGAGTGTCAACGCACGTAGCGTCCCACACTAAAGGCCTTCCCATCTTCCATGGGAACAACAACATTCCATCAGGTCTTTTTCCATCGCCACGTGCCAGCCCATTTGGTTCACGAACTGCTGGGATACCAGCGGTGGAAAGAGCCCGACGGATTATGTCATTAAGGTTAGCGTGTCGAGAAATACGACCTGCGCTACTACTCCTACTCATACTAATTATTATGTTCAATATAATTAATAGCACAGTAGTTTCTTTCAATTACGCTCAGAACAGACCTAGTACCCACGTTGTACAATACCTACGACTGTTAATGTAATTTACTTAACTGAGTAACGATACAATTACGACATAATAACGATACGAAATCGTCTTGTTCGACGCATTAGCTTCACGCAGACTTATTTCAAAGCCGTTAATTTGTAAATAGGATTTCTGTTAAACGGTTAATTTATAACCTGCCTATTTTACATAGAGTACCTATTTCTGGATCGCATTATATTGTACTGTTGTTTACCACTTGAGAATATGACTGTACTTTAAGCACCAAAAATTAATGCGATATAATATAATTTCACCTGTCCTAAGAGCTAGTGTTGCTTAACTTTGGCTATGTATTAACCTAATCGATTACCTCTTAGCCGCGCGAGCCCCTCAATGTATTTACTTCCGCCGTGTGGTGGCCGGCAGAATAGAATAGCCCCATCCCATATCCTCCCGTGGATGTCGTACGAGGCGACTAAGGGAGTGTGCGGAAAGTACTGACCCCCTGTAACTTTTCCACGCACAAAAGCGGATGTCCCACCTAACCTAACCTAATCAACTAAACCTAAACAACGACCTCTGTCCTTGCACCAACACAATCTCGCAAACCTTTGACCTAACCAAGCAACTCCTTCCTACTCATTATGACCCCACGAACTTCCCACCAACATAATCTCGCAAACCCTCAACCACCTTATTTACAACTGCCCCAGATACACTTAACTCACTCCTCCACCACATTACCTATATCGTAAATCAACTAAAACATTCTACCGGCACATAACATCTAAACACTTCACTAACTAAACAATCAACTTGCAAACGGTTCCAGGAGAAGGCGTATACCATAAGCGCCACTCCTGAAACTAAAACCCAATTGACTCACCAAAAAAAAAAAAAAAAAATGTACTTACTTAATATACATACCAATAGGTTTGTATATTATATGTGCGTGTATGAGTGTGCAGGTGATTTTCATTTGTAATCCAGCGTAGTAATACAGATTAAACGTTGGACGTTATACGGCTGGGGGATTAAAAGTCCACAGTTCATTTAACATTTGCCTGTATAATACTCGACAGGCTTAATTCGAACAATTTGTGTTCAATTGTTACGTTTATTAAAAGCTATAGATTACTACCTATTGCCTGTGTGTAGTTATTGATAAATCTCTATGTCTATACTAATATTTATTGTTTATTTGTTTGCATTGATGAAGAAGACTCCGAAACTACTGAATTAATTTTGAAAATTGTTTTTTCTCTAATATGTATGTATTATGTATGTATCTACAGAATTCCCGCCCGATTGACAAAGGCTATTTATCCTAGTAATGTGGTCTAGAAAACTAATCACGCAGGTGAAGTCGCGGTAATCAGCTTCTTGTTGATAAATCTCTAGTATTTTATGCAGATGTAAAGTTTATTTGTTTAGGTTTTAAATTTAAACGGTTGATCGACGGTCTTAATCTATCTCTGCACTAATGCAGAGATAGATTGAGACCCTGCACAGATATTAGGCGCACCTACTTACGCAAATATGTGACTTATTTCTTGTTTTTATAACAGGTACGATAAATTGACGTCGCCCGCCTGATGATAAGTCGTGGCAACGTCTAGCGATTGTGGGCGACTCTCACAGCACACAATACTATAGAGAGTGGGCCTCTACTTGACGCTCTACTTATGTGCCTCTGCACGCTCCGCTTTAAGAACCCAGGGTTAGAAAGCTAAATACTTAAGTCAATTATTTGCTAGCGAAGTTCCCGATTAGCAACAATAGGCTACTGGCAAAAAGTGGTACTACGTACCTACCTATATAATATACTTACCACTTCGAGGAAAAAGAAAACACATCCTAAATCCCTGACGACTAAGGCTATTGAAATGTTTACTTATTACCGGACTGCGTCAGCAAGGGTTATGTGTTTGGCGCGTATGTTTGTATGTATGTTTCTCTGTTCCCCTCTACAGGCCTAACGGCTGGATGGATTTCAACGAATGGGGTTTCATATGAAAGCAAATTATCTCCCGAGTGTCACTGGTTACATAAAATGTGAAAGAACTAGGAAAATAATGTATTACTTTGATCAAGCTTTCACTATTCGATCATAGTTCCAAAAGTCTTAAGGCTGCTACACACAGTGCACACCATGCCGCCACTAACCCGGTGGCTTACAAAGCCGCCAGCTTGCCGCACAAAGAAGCCGCCGGCATGGCCGGGCTGTGCCAGCGGGTTGCGCGGGGTGCCGGCGTCATTTCATACATACATGACTGTCACAATCGGAATGATGCTTGGCGGCTATGCGCGGCCTAAGTCGGCGGCTTGATTGCCGGCGGCAGTGCCGCTCGGCATAAACCCGGCAGCACTGTGTGTAGCAGCTTTTATATGGACATAACGGAATCCCAATCTACCAATGTACATGCATGCGCATAAACAGTATACCCTGGCTTTTTGGTGCAAATTTTTCGTTATAGTATAAAGTAAAACTTGTGAGTCGAAGAAAGAAGAAAGCTATAGGTAAATAAAAATATATAATTAAACAATAAAAATACCCGACTGCACATATCCCGATATTTAACTATAAGCACGCGGGACTCCAATAATATCAGTTCAATCTCTAGATACAAAGTTAGTCCCGCCTGCTTATAGGTAAACTAGTACGGTGTCTTGCGCGGTGCTTCGCGCCGCACAACGCCATAGGTTTTGGCTTATAACTTTTGACCCCATAGAGCTAGGTCAAATTTTCGGCTTGCCTCCAGATCGAGGGCTATCCATAGAGGGGACAACCATCATTGGAGCATAAGCAATTCTCGAGAGCTAAGGGAGGACAAAAATTACATTCCCCATTTCTATATATAGATCTGGATATTATATTAGATTAAGTATCTGGTATATCTAGCTTTTATTTTTAGCTTTTATTTTATTTATGAAATTTGATTGTATACCCACAAGAACAAAAGCAAATTTGTGAAAAATAGTGATAATCATAATCTAAACTTAAGAAATAAGGATAAACTGGCTGTTCCTAAATTTAGGCTTCATAAAGTGAGTAATTCTTTTGCGGGGAACTTTATTCGAATGTATAATACATTGACAACCGAAATAGCAAATTTATCTGTTAATAAATTTAAAAAACTAATAAAACGTAAATTGTGCCATAAAGCTTATTATAGTATTAATGATTTCTTAGATGACAAGGCTGCCTGGTTGTAACACGAATTGCTCCTTTCTAAATAACTCTGTATTAGATTTAAGATGAAATATTTTGGAAAAAAGCCGAACTGAGTTTCTTGAGGGCTCTTCTCAGTCTCGTTGCATTTTGGAACCCTCGGTAGAGTCACACCAACTTTTGACGAATCTAAATAATTTTCTAAAAATTTCAAAGATAATAAACGTTATTTTATTATATTTTATTTTATATTTTATATTTTATTAATTTTTTACAAGAAAACAGTTAAAATCATACCTAAAAATTCAAACGTCTTCAAATAAATTCTAACTGTGCCTATTTTACAGGGAAATAGGCACAAATTCACAAAATATTAACATTATTAACATTGGCCCATCTACAAACGTTTTGATACTGTAGCCTCTGAATTTTCCGGCCAATTATACTTCGGTCTCGCTGGGAACTGCCGCAATAGTGAATTTGCCCGTACTTCACAGAGTCGAGAGGTTTTTCTTTGATAAATACACCTACATGCAGTTTCTGCAGTGATATTATTTATTTAGTTGTGTTTTCTGACTTAGATTTAAGTTGGAACGTAAGGGAATTTTTATATTTGTTTAGAAAGCATAGCGTGGTTTCAGTTATGTGTTTAGGAATTTAGGAAGACGACTTCTTAACGAAATGAGAGCGATCCCCGCTGTCGACAACGGCCAAAAACAATATGCTCTCAAGTCACCTTCAATGCACCACATTATTTGTGGGATACTTACCATCTCCAACAGGGATTTCCAAGCTGAGAGGAGGACTGTGAGGAGGATCCGGCCCGTTGAGGACCCTGATGATAATGTTGGTCCCACCCCAATATTAGTAGAGTTGTGAGAGGTTACAAGTAACATAACACATGTATCCCCGAGGGTGTTGGCAGAGCTGGTTCTACAAAATGTCCCTAAAATCAAAAATCGCTCTGTAATTGTAAACCAAATCTAAAAATAGAAGTACGTACTTTAAAACATATCAAATTCCATCCTCTCAGCGAAGGCGTTATTAACTTAAATTACTACAAAACAGGCGTCGTTTGTCGAAGCTCTTGTGGCTTAAAGTTTTACTATCATCTGTCGTATCGGTTTTACCTAAGTTTAACTTAAGTACAACTTAATGAGTGGAGCTCATAATTAATGCGCTTAACTTGAGTTTAGCGGTATTTCTTAATGTTCTATCTATACTTAATATTATAAAGAGGAATTGGTTTCTTTGAAGCGAATAAGCTCCGTAACTAATGATCCGATTTAAAAAAATCTTTCACTTTTCTGTAGCTACATTATCCTTGAGTAAGATAGGCTACTTTTTATTCCGGTAATGTGTTCCCACGGGAACCGGGAACGAGAAAACTATATCACGCGGGTGGAGCCGCGGCGAAATTTATTATATTTTGATCATAATATTATCAGAAACAGATTTAAGTATAGATGTAGAATTATTTATGAACTAAATTTGAATAGAATAAGGACACAACACAATATAAAATATTTTCTTTATCCCCGAAGAGGCAAAGTATTTTCGCCAGAGCCTCCTCTTTCTGTCCGCCGATGTTCGCGGGAAGATAAAGTACCTATAGGACAATCTCATTCGTTAGTTTCGGTAGATAGGTTGGAATCCTCAGCAGATATAAAGCTTGAGGTTGGTATAGAAATTGGGTATGAAAAACTATTGCGCAGGCGGAATTGCAGTATTCAGCTAGTTTCAATGTAAAATTACAGAATAATTCGCGCACAAGATGGCTCGAACATTCATCTCCTCGGCCGACCATTATAAAAGAAGGATACCGATATAAAATTAAGTCAACAAGATCCTTCGGAAAATTATTCATAGAAAAAGATCGCAAGGTGCAAAATGGAATGCGAAGGGATGAAGAAAAGGGAAAAACTTGGATAACTGCCTTCATGAATTGGAAATGTAATTTGGTCCGGTAGGTGTGTGTATGTGTGTGTGTGTGTGGGCCAATTGTTTCTCTTCTATTGCCAGATTACGATGTTTCTGATTGACGATGCGTAAAGTCCTCGCTTTTGTTACGATTTTGTGTGAGCTTATTTTTGAGGGCTTTTGTTTGTGGTTTAGATAAGATGATGTTTTTTTGTTATTTGTATTATTGTTTTTATGAAAATGTTGTGTTTTACGAGAGAGTTTTTCAACTCTCCATTCTAAAATGTTTATTATAGAAAATGTCGAACTTGGTAAGAGGAAATTACGATTTAACTATCTATACTACTATTATAAAGAGGAAAGATTTGTATGTTTGTAATGAATAAACTCAAAAACTACTGTGCCGATTTCAAAAATTCTTTCACCATTGGAAAGCTACATTCACCTTGAGAACCATAGGCTAGTTTTTATCCCGGTAATGTGTTCCCACGGGAACCGGGACCGAATAATCAGCTAGTTTAGTATATGTTAAGTTACAGGTATTTGTGTTTAAAATGTATTTACCTATAAAACCTTCTTTAACGAATTGATTTGCAAGTTTCGATGATTTCTAACTGCTACATCCACGCTTAAATTCGATATGTCAGGTTTAAAAATTAAAAAAATACAAAAAACTTAATTATTTTTAAGATTATTTATTACCTATGTCTGAGGTAGGTAACCTATTATTTATTTTTACTGTTTGGGTTGACATTTACCATCTTTAACGAACTTTACCGTTTATTTTCCAATCAACTAGCAGATACAGCTCAGCTCGCAGATCAGCAAGCGTGCTGAGGGAAGAGACTGGTGATTCCCGCGCAGGCAGCTTTCTCGCGCAAAGACTCTCTTTGGCAATCCAGCGCGGGAATGATGCCTGTATTATGGGCACTAACCTAAGTCTCCCTGCTTTACATATTTATTTTAGTTTTTAGTTTTAGATAGTATAGTTAGTTTGTTTAAGTTTTACGTAATTGTATTTTCCTGTTCCTTGTATGTATTCATTGCAGACACCTATTTTATATACCTAATTATTAAGTGCACTAAACAATGTTACTAGCGTATATAGTTGATGGTTTCGATGGTCGGCACTTGGTGAAACTTATAGTAATATATGTTAACAAAAAACACTTGTACACCGTTTCACTTTTATTTAATTTACAGGATTCAACCTGACCGGTTTCGCTTTATAGCATTATCAAAGGTTGTTGTTCACTTTACATATTTATTAAACAAGTATTTTACTACACTGTCTAACATATCTTCAAGCCATTGTTGAACTAAATTCTTAACGCATAATGTGGGTAGATACAAATAAAATTTAAGAGGCAGTGTAAGAAATTTACCCTGAAAATGGGGAAAATTCACTCATTCGCAAATTAATTATATTATTATATTATGCAATTAAATATTGAATTTAGTTAGATATTACAAATGTCAATTAAATTAAATGTCAATAAAATAAAAAAAATAAATTATGGGATCATTAAATCAAGTCCAATTAAATGTCAAATCTCATGTCAATTTTATAAAATTAAAAATTCCTATTAACAATAATAAATTCTAGTCAAATTACATTAATAATATGTCCAATAAATGAAAATCACAATTACAGGTAGCGATTAAATTCCAAATTTAGTTTAACCCTATGTCAAATCTCATGTCAAAAACTGTAGCTAAAATTAATAATAAAAATTAAAATAATAAAAAAATTAATTAAAAAAAAACCAATAACAAAACTCGTGGATGACACATTCAAGACTTAAAATATTTTAATAGAAGAACTGTTTATATCTAATTGTTGGTTCAATACAGCGTCGCGGTTGCCTATCAGTATTTTATTAATTTCTAGAGTTTCCAGGGTGTGGTCAATTTTCTACCCTTCTCACATGTGTGCAGCGCTTCCATGGTACATAGATTGCTTTCGATTCCAATGTCTAGCGAATCATTCAATAAAGAATTAGATCTAATAAAGGCAATAGCGACCAATAATGGCTATTCAACAAAACTTGTGGAGGGTATAGTAGCGCGAAAGAGATCTAGGGCAGCTCTGAGTTTGGCATACCAGGCGGATGCGCCAGTTGACGAGAGCAGCAGTGTCTAATAGATGCTCTAGATCTCTAGGCACTGTCAAACCAGCATTTTATACCAGACATGGATTGGGGTGTCTGATCGGTAATAGCTACGACAGAACGCCTATTAGACAAATGAGCGGAGTATATGAGCTCACATGTTCGGACTGCAACAAAAAATATATATAAATATAGGTAGTTTCAGACCAGAGTCTCAGAACATACCAGCGGATGGAAATTAAAAAAGACTGAATCAAATTTTGCAGAACACCTTATCACTGAAAACCATTCGTTTAACCCAGAAACAAATTTCAGAGCGCTGCACACATGTGAGAAGGGTAGAAAATTGACCACCCTGGAAGCTCTAGAAATTAATAAAATACTGATAGGCAACCGCGACGCTGTATTGAACCAACAATTAGATATAAACAGTTCCCCTCTATTAAAATATTTTAAGTCTTGAATGTGTCATCCACGAGTTTTGTTATTGGTTTTTTTTTTTTAATTTAATTTTTTAATATTTTAGTTTTTATTATTAATTTTAGCTACAGTTTTTGACATGAGATTTGACATTGGGTTAAACTAAAATTTGGAATTTAATCGCTACCTGTAATTGTGATTTTCATTTATTGGACATATTATTAATGTAATTTGACTAGAATTTATTATTGTTAATAGGAATTTTTAGTTTTATACAATTGACATGAGATTTGAGATTTAATTGGACTTGATTTAATGATCCCATAATTTTTTTTTTTTATTTTATTGACATTTAATTTAATTGAAATTTTTAATATCTAACTAAATTCAATATTTAATTGCATAATATAATAATATAATTAATTTGCGAATGAGTGAATTTTCCCCATTTTCAGGGTAAATTTCTTACACTGCCTCTTAAATTTTATTTGTATCTACCCACATTATGTGTTAAGAATTTAGTTCAACAATGGCTTGAAGATATGTTAGACAGTGTAGTAAAATACTTGTTTAATAAATATGTAAAGTGAACAACAACCATTGATAATGCTATAAAGCGAAACCGGTCAGGTTGAATCCTGTAAATTAAATAAAAGTGAAACGGTGTAAAAGTGTTTTTTGTTAGCATGTGTTACTAGCGTACGTTCGTAGCTTCGCCCGCTTGACAAATTATATGTGTTGGTGAAAACCGCATCAAAATCCGTTTTGTAGTTTTAAAGATCTAAGCATACATACATAACGAGCGACTTTGTTTTATAATATACTAGTTATCCCGACGAACTTTGTATCGCCTCAAAAAAAAAAAATAAGAATATTTTAATATTTCATGCAAATGTATGTAAATTGAAAAACGCGACAGACGGACAGACAAATTGTCGTATTAAATATATAGATGTAGTGATTAGGTTGTCAATAACAGACACGTTAAAAATTGACACTTCAATCGCCTTCAAACTACCGAAATGGGACCAAATAGTTGTCGGAATGGGACCAAATTGATATGGGACCATGTAGTGGAAGTAGTAGCGTCCAATTAAAAAAATCACAATCGGTTCTCCAAGTCCGTAGATATGAGGTACCTAACAAACATAAAAAAATACAGTCGAATTGAGAACCTCCTCATTTTTTTTTTAATTCGGTTGAAAATGTTGAAATAACTCTCATTTTCGAAGTTTCCATTTAAATTCAATAAACATTTCATCATTCTATCGGAGATTTACAATACAATGTAAATCCAACGTGTTTAGTCAGGTCAAATAGATTTCGTGTGACATAACGACCAGTAAAACTTGAGCTGTGATACAATAAGACTACTCAGTTTATATAGAAAACAACAATAACACACAAACCCCTATTCTCCTCAAATAAACCATAATACAAAGTCCCAATTGTACACATTCCATCGTTCAAGACAGGCTATCTTCGGACGGAGAGTGTAAGTATGTATGTGTAGTCCCGTAAAGCAGACGTTTTATCGAGTTATTATACGACAACGTTTTGTAAAAACGACTTTTTTTTCCTAAAGGGAATCTAAATTGGCGTAAATTTTACGATCTCTATTTGAACTGAGATGTAATTTTGTTGGGAGTTGATGGTTTCTTTTCTGTGTATGTGTGAAAAGGTCGTAAAATGCTTGAAAAGAAAAGTGTGGTTATATTGTTCACGAAGCGATTATAATAATTGGCTTCTTTGAGTTTGTACTGTCAAGGTATTTAACTAATTAATATACATATATTATATAGAAGTGTTTAGAACTACATATTTTTAGAATGAGTAGGTACATATAAAATAATATGTACCTACCTAAATACTTATCAACCGACTTTCAAAAAAGGAGAAGGTTCTCAAATTTATTCGACTATTTTTTTTTTGTTACCTCATATTTTTGGACTGTGTGAAACGATTTAGAATTTTTTTAAATTGAAATCTACTAAGTACTTCCCAAATGGTCCCATTTCAATTTGGTCCCAATACGATAATTATTTGGTCCCATTTCGGTAATTTAAAGTCGGTAGTTGTGTAAATTTTTGACGTGTATTTTTTATTAATAGTTCAAGACACCTTCGGAGTTTGGGTATTTTCTATGTATATTTAGTATGTATCTAGAAATAATTATTATAGTATGTTTATCCGTGCCTCGGAAAGCACGTTAAGCTGTCGGGCCCGGTTGTCATACGTACAGTTGTTACGAGTACTTGGAGCCCGAAAACAAAGTCAAACTTGTCTAACTACAGAGCTTTGATGTCGTTGTATAGGTTGTGGACAGATGGCAGTTGCTCTGCTGTATCTGTTTGTAATTGTAGAGAAAAACATGACTTTATGTGAAATAACCTTTATTTAAAACTATTTTCTTTCATCCGTCATTATGCAAGCTGACCTTTAGCGAATATTCCATCGGTTTGCAGGTCAGTGAGTGGTCTCATCTATCTCCCTTACGATTTACCTAAGATAGATGATACGGTGTGCTGACTGTCTGTGTAGCTGTATCTTGCTCTATAAAATGTATTGCATTTAGGTATATGTATAATGTATATGTATCTATTACGTACCAATACTATGCACAATAATGTACATTATTATATCTACATACAATATTTTTCAATCTTAACAAATTTATAATTAATATTAAATAAATATATTACATGTTTTCACTTTGCCTGAAACTTAGGTACTACTCCAGGCTATCCATCAAATCTCAAGCCATTAAAAATCTCCGTTACAAATAGCTCTTGAATCTTTAGGGCAAGTTGTTGCTAGAGTACCTAAAGATAGCCTTAAAACATTTTAAAACAAAGTACCTATGTTAAATGTTTTTCATTTCTCAGTACAGTTTAACTTTGTTATTAGGTATATTATTGGCGTCAAATCTGCTTAACCTAAGTTTACCACAACTTTCTAGGCTGGCACACGTATTAAGTTGTCAAGTAGTTAATAAGGTAAGTGTGTACGTACACTTAGCTAGTCAAATTAAAGCACTAATTTGCAAGAATGTTTGAGAAATCTAAATTGTGTTTTTTGGGTGCAAAGGGGCTCTACCAACATCTATAGGGCCCCAGCGACCTCACCTGCTAGTGGCGCACCTGCTGATAAACGGACGAGGCTCGTTAATTTACGGTACCTATGGAGTGGCTTCGGCCCCTACGTGGGTACCAGGTGGTACAACAGTGTTGGTCCGGGGGGGTACCACCGTGCAGCTGTGCTAAAGCCCCCCAAGTAACCCAGCCCAGGCTGGGTTGCGTTAGGGGTTCAGCAGCTGCACCGCCGGGCCCGGGGCGATGTATGGTGCAGCAGGCATGGGACCAGTGGGGGCGAAACGGAGTCTAGTGTGGGTGGTGTGGGTCGATTCGCCGGCCAGGGAGACCCTTAGCAACGGCGTTGCCGCGGCCGCCCGCAACACAGTCATGGGGCCCGCCTGGGGCCAACCACCCCAGGAGGCTGCCCCACATGTTGCGCATAATCCTGATGTGGGATCGCCGCTCCGGGTGGTAACCGGTGTGGGGTAGCGGCGGCCTTGCATCAGGGGGGTTTGGGAGCCCTTCCGTCCGGCGGGTCGGCTCCGACCTAACCACACGGTTCTAGACAAAGCTAGCCCCTGCGCTTTGTCACTTACTGCTGCACCAAATGTCGCCCTGTCTTCACGCTTCTTCTTCAAAATCTACAATGGCAGTGCAACAAAAAAGAAATAAACGTTTCACAGCGGCCCTAGGAAACCCCACAACTTCACATTTCGAGGTGGAGTTCACTAACGTCCGTGGACTCCATGCGAACCTCGATACCGTCCACCACCACCTTGAGACGGCACGGCCCGCTGTGATGTTCCTCACGGAGACACAAATACGCCGCCCTGACGACACGTCTTACCTGTGTTACCCCGGCTATGTCATCGAGGAACAATTTCGAGACAAAGCCGGGGTGTGCGTGTTCGTTAGGGCGGATGTTTGCTGCCGCCGGTTGCGCTGCCTAGAGAACCCCTCCAATTCCGTCCTTTGGCTGCACGTAGACCATGGCTCTATGAGCCAGATCTACGTGTGCGTCTACCGATCCCACACAGGGGATTCTGAGACAACAAAGCTCTTCCAGTACCTCAGCGAGACGGCTGATGAAGCGCAGGTGCGGTTCCCGAACGCTGACCTAGTGTTTCTGGGGGACTTCAATGGCCATCACATTGAATGGCTGGGGTCCCTCAAGACTGATCATGCGGGTAGAGCCGCCCATGCGTTCGCTCTCTCCCACGGTCTGACCCAGATGGTATGCGGGATCACCCGGATACCAGACAGGTCAGATCACGCGCCCGCTCTGCTGGATCTACTGCTGACGAGTCGCCCAGCCCAGTACAGTGTTTCGGTAGGAGCCCCACTGGGTAGTTCCGACCACTGTGTTGTTCACGCTGGCATGAAGGTGTCACCTCCTGCACGTCCTGTGCAAACGTCACGACGACTATGGCACTACTCGTCAGCGGATTGGGACGGTCTACGCGATTATTTTGCGTCCGTCCCCTGGAGCCAGCGCTGCTTTGTAGGAAAGGCTCCTTCGGATAGTGCTTCTGCTATTGCTGGCGAGATCAGTTTAGGGATGGATTATTACATCCCTTTCACTGATGTCGCCAGTATCCGCAGAGCCCGTCCCTGGTTCGGGCGAGATTGTGCCAAAGCTGTTCGACAAAAACAGTCGGCATATCGCGCCTGGATCAGGGCCCGGGCTGTGCGCGACCCAAACGTGGGCCACCTCAAAGCAGCGTACAACCGGGCCACAAAGTCGAGTAAGAGGGCCTTTAAGAGAGCGGATGCCCAGCGCGTCGCGCGGCTTGGTCAGGAGCTCACTTCCCATCCCACGGGCAGCCGTGGATTCTGGCAACTGGCCAAAGCCGTGCAATCTAACTTTTGTCAGCCCTCGCTGCCACCGCTGCGTTACCCAGATGGAACACTGGCTCACAAAGCCCAAGAGAAAGCGGATATGCTCGCAGACCTCTTTGCGGCTAATTCCCGGGTCGACGACCGTGGCCTGCAGCCCCCCGCCATCGCCAACTGTGGCCACACAATGCCTGATATTGTTATCAGGCAATGTGATGTACGGGCAGTGCTGCGGTCACTCGACACGCGGAAAGCCAGTGGCCCTGACGGCATTCCGGCGGTGGTGCTACGAAAATGTGCAGCTGAGTTGTCTCCAGTATTAACGCGTCTGTACCGCCTGTCATACTCTTCAGGGCTCGTGCCGGAGGTCTGGAAGGAGGCGAACGTACAACCGATCCCCAAGAAAGGGGATCGGTCCGATCCAGGCAACTATCGACCCATAGCTGTCACCTCAGTCATTTGCAAGGTGCTTGAGCTCCTTATAAATAAGCAGCTCATGCAATTCCTAGAGGATCACTCGCTAATCAATGATCGACAATACGGCTTCAGGCCAAAGCGATCAACGGGTGATCTTCTGGCATTCGTAACGCATGTCTGGGGTGGGGCTATGGAAAGGCACGGCGAGTCCTTGGCTATTAGCCTGGACATCGCCAAAGCCTTCGATAGGGTCTGGCATGCTTCGCTCCTTTCCAAGCTTCCGGCATATGGTCTACCTCCTCAACTGTGCAGCTGGATTGCCAGCTTTTTAAACGAGCGCCGAGTGCGGGTCCTCTGCGATGGCCAGGCTTCTCGCTTCTTGCAAGTGAATGCCGGGGTACCGCAGGGGTCCGTACTATCACCAACTCTCTTTCTTCTGCATATCAATGATATGCTATCCCTCGGGAACATTCATTGCTATGCAGATGACAGCACACTGCACGGGAGTTACTCGGTTCGTCCGACGGCGGGGCGATCTGAGATTGAGGAGGAGAGACGACGACTCGTGGCTGATCTCGACCGTAACCTCGACAGTATCTCTCAATGGGGTACCGAGAACCTGGTCGAGTTCAATGCCCGCAAAACACAGGCGTGTGCATTTACTGCGAAGAAATCCCCTTTCCTTCCCCTACCCTCTCTTCAGAATGCATTATTACCAATGAAGGACAACCTTGATATCCTTGGCATAGACGTTCGTCGAGAGCTCAATAATAAAAACTACATCGAAAGATGTATAGGGCTAGCTTCGCGGAAACTAGGAATACTGAATAAGGTAAAGAGATTCTTTACACCGGACCAGAGGTGTCTGCTGTACAAGACGCAGATTAGACCCTGCGTCGAATACTGCTCTCACCTCTGGGACGGCTCCGCGAAGTATCTGCTGGACGCTCTCGACGCTATGCAGCGACGGGCTATCCGTATTATTGGTTGTCCGGAGGTAACGGGAAGCCTTGAGCCGCTAGCTCAGCGCCGAACAATAGCTTCCTTGGCCGCATTCTACCGTATTTACCACGGCGAGTGTTCTGAAGAGCTCTTCAATCTGATCCCACCCTCTTCCTTCCGATCCCGAACGACTCGTGCCGGGCAGAGATGCCACCCCCACACAGTGGATAGCATGTTCGCGAGAACCGAACGTTTTAAACGTTCGTTTCTCTGCCGAACGATAGTGGCCTGGAACGCCCTGCCTGTGCACGTGTTTCCTCCCACATATAATCCTGGGTTCTTTAAGCGGAGCGTGAAGAGGCACATCAGTAGGTCGTCAAGTTGAGGGCCACTCTCAATAGTAATGTGTGCTGTGAGAGTGGCCCACAATCGCTAGACGTCGTCACGACTTACCACCAGGCGGGCGGCGTCAATTTGGCGAACCAAATATAAAAAAAAAAAAAAAAAAAAATTGTGCCTGTGGAAAGTAACCGAAAAGTAGAAAAATAAAATTTACTTATTTACTTGACCACTAATTTATAACGTGTACTTAAGTTATCACTAAATACTTGTAACTTATTACTAAATTAACTGTTTATTGCTTAAAATTTTGTCAACTTAATACTTGACAACTAAATATGTGTAAACTAGGCCAAAAAAATAATTTAATTGTACTCAAAGTTGTGTACTATTTAACTTATATGCGATATTGACTAAGAAGCGGCGCAAAAAACTCCACGGATGCTGATAGATACCTTCAAATGAAGACCCATTACACGTTTCAAATGGAGGAAAAATAATGAGCTACCTATAAATGAATCCACATAAACGGTGAGTGGCTGAACGTCCCAGGAGAGCTAGCGAGCTGGCTGCGGCTGATAAAATGTACTTCCGAGATTCTTTGCTACATTCTCAGTTACTTGTGAGGCTGTACACTTCAGGACATAAAAATCTGTGTCAATCCCTATTTTTCTTGCTCGGACAGCAGGGATTGTGGGTGTTAACTTTAATTCTGGCTGTTGTAATTTGGATTCTGATTATAGTATGGTTATTGATTGGCAAAAACCTTGCCCTATATTACATGGGGCTAAAAAAAACTACAGCAAAATGTAGGTGTGTAATGATTTTTCTTTGGTCATCACTGATTCTTCATTGGAGCTGCTTTTTACTGTTACGGGAAGGTTCTTATAAAAGAAAAAAATACATATTACTTATAAATATGATAAGTGCTTCGAGGACGTTATATTTTACTGTATATGTAAGTAGTATGATGTTTATTTTACTATCGTTATACCGATCCAAACAACTCTAGTCTTGTAACTATTGGTTAGGTGTAACATTCATGCCACCAATAAATTTCGGTAGTCAAAAAATGTCAAAACTTTACTACAACTGACTTCAAATTACCGAAATGAGACCAAATAATTGTCGGAATGGGACCAAATTGTAATGAGACCACTTGGGAAGGAGTCATTCAAATCGGTTTACCAAGCCCAAAAATGAGGTAACAAACATATTAAACCACAAAATATACAGTCGAATTGAAAACCTCTTCTAAATACATCACTGCATATAATAAAATAAAGTCCTTCGCAGCGTCTGTCTGTCTGTTTGCGATAAACTTAAAATGTACTAGGTACACCGATTTTCGTACTGCTTTCACTAATGGATAGTGGCTCTCAAGGAAGGTTTTAGTATATAATTTGTCACGGATGAAGTCGTGGACATCCACTAGTAATTATTATAACATTAGCACCAACTTTTGTCCCCAACTGCAAATGTACGCTTCGTCCAATATACTTAATACAGGTTTTAATTAAAGTTCAAGTTACCGTGAAAAGTTTTCCCGAATGGAAATGAAGAAATTTGTTTCAAGCTAGCCTCGATTGGTCTTAGTTACAAGTTATCTGGTTTCTATTTGTCCTGGTAGGAACTGTAATATTAAAGGTACCTACCTCATTGCGCCCTTCCCATATTGGTTAGATTACTCGGATTGAAGTTATAGCTGAACATTAGACGAAAATTAGGCCATCAGCGGAAATTATTCCTATAGCTTTTGAATTGGTACAATTATACATTGCGGTATGTAGATAAACATACTAAAAGTCCCCAAGTGTAAATACTGTGCTAAACAAGTAATTTAAGGTCAATGGTTAACTTTTTCGAAATTTGAGATTTTCTCGTAAACGGTTAGTTTTATCAAAAAATAATTTATAAGAAATTAAATAATGGCCCTAAAACGTTTTCCCTAAGTATGACCACTTTTGAAATATTGCGGTTAAAATAGTCAAACGAGTTATATTTGCCATTGCTAAACGGTAAATCGATGCTTCTCAGCATCAGAAGGCTGGCTATTTTCTGGCCCAAAGAATAAGTCGCAATCCAATGCATCGGCTCCTATCAATTATAGTTTATCTTACACGTATCCATCAAGGTTATTGAAGTGAGATAGATACTACTTATGTTGACATCGCTACCATACAAATTTTTAGGATAAAATCTCTTGTATGTTCAATAATAAAAAATAACCAGAGATCAAATATCAATAAGTCAGTCCTAATTTATTCGTACCTTTAGAATAAAATTGAGGAAACCACTTTTTAAACCCTGAACCTTAGAGTACGTTCTCACAGAAATCTCCCATCAATATAGTTTCTTAAACTTAAAAAGCCAACTATATACGAAATGCCGTTCGTTCAAAATGCAAACACATTATTTCGTATATAAAGCAGGACATTCAAGCAAGTTTAAAATCTAGTTGTCTGAAAGCCATTGGACTGTACCTGACTAAAGCTAGGTCCTGGCTACAGCCTATGGTATGACTCTGTAATCAGCCATTCCTATGCAAATTCGCTCGCTGAACCAACTATGGCTTTATATTAAGTGTTGGATTCCTATTTCGAACATTGAGTTAGACCTGTTTCTAAAAATTGCAAGAAATAAAAGCACAGAATTTGACATAATGGATCGTTTGCTGTAGCTAGAAAAGCCATACAGTCTTGTTGATTATTAGCTAAAATTTTAGGATCATCATCTACCTGCCCTTATCCCAATTATTTGGGGTCGGCGCAACAAGTCTTTCTCCTCCACACACCTCTGTCAGAAGTCATCTCTTCATTCACTCCTCTCCTTGTCATATCCTCTTTCACACATTCCATCTATCTTTTCTTTGGCCTACCTCTACTTCTTAAAGCCTCTACAGTCATACTTTGCACCTTTCTAACGACATTGCTTTCCTCTCTTCTCATAACATGTCCATACCATGACAGCCGCTCGCTTCTCAATTTTTCATTCACTGGTGCAACTTTCAAACTTCCTCTAATATACTCGTTCCTTACCCTATCCATTCTTGTCACACCACACATCCATCTTAACATTCGCATTTCCGCTGCATGCAATTGTCTTTTATCCGTCGCTTTTACGGCCAAACATGAAAGTCCATACAGGACGGCAGGTCTGACGACAGTCTTGTAAATTTTCCCCTTAAGTTTCGGAGGAAATTGGGGGTCGCATATAGTGGCTTTGACCTGCCGCCATTTCATCCAACCTGCGTCAATTCTGTGCTTCACTGTACGATCGATTTCCCCATCATCCTGGATAAGAGAGCCGAGGTACCGGAAACTGGAGCAAACTGGTATTGGTGTGCCGTCTAACACCATGGGTGTAGGACTGGAGTGACCGCCGAAATCAGAGAACATGTACTCAGTTTTGGTTCTACTGATTTTCAAGCCTACACTCTCCAGTTTACATTGCCATTTTTCCAATCTACTCTGTACCTCAGGCCCGTCTTCACCGACGAGTACAATGTCATCGGCAAATAGCATACACCAGGGGGTCTCTTCCTGTATCTCCGATGTCAAAGCATCCATTATTAACAGGAAGAGATATGGGCTTAGCGCCGAGCCCTGATGCAAGCCTACCGCGACACTGAACTCGTCGGTGTTGCCAGCAGCGGTTCGTACGTAGGTTTTCGATCGACAATACATCGCACAGATTAACTCTATATACTTCCCAGGCACACCTTTCTCTTTCAAGGCCCACCACAAAACCGTTCTGGGTACCCGATCGTATGCCTTCTCGAGATCTACAAACACCATGTGCAAGTTTTTATGTGCACGCCTATATTTTTCACACAGCTGGCGGAGTGCAAAAATGGCGTCTGTAGTCCCGCGACCAGGCATAAACCCGAACTGGTTTTGGGTAATCTCGCTTTCCTCTCGCACTCGTTTCTCTATCACTTTCTCCCAAATTTTCATACTGTGTGACATGAGCTTAATAAAACAGTCTTGTTGATGATTAGCTAAAATTTTAGGATATTAAACTTTAATCATTACGCTTGTGTCAAAAAGGTATTTCGATTCAAAAGTAATTAAATTTTCAATTAAACCGATTACAACGTGATATTTTAAATAGATGTTATATGATATTTGAATAGGGTTTTTTTAAATTTGGACTCTTGAGTATAATCAAGAGTCCAAATTTTAAAAAACATCTATTTCTCAGGCCAGTTTGTATTCAGACACACTTTTTGCTACCGTCAAGTGCCGTCAAGTATCAAACTCATTGTCATTAACGTGATTTTTAGTTCATTCGAATGTTTGGAGCCGCGTCCGCTATACGAGTAAGTGAATTTTCTCCTTTATGCAGCCACTTGACTCCAACTACAGAAGGTTTTATCCTTTGATTACACTTCGAGAAAGTTGCTGCGGATCTCAATGAGGCCCCTGGCGCGACGATAGATGAGAATTGTTTCAAAAACTTCCCGCTTACATGTCAACTTAGTGGTACGTAGAGAAAAGGTTTCGCAAACGAGTTCATTCGTAGGAAGTTCTCGATTTTGAATGAAAACTGACGATGAATTTGTTGGCACTTCGGTGTAATTACACTCAAGTTCTTAGGTATGAGATTTCGTTGTTGTTTTCTTAAATTACTATGAGATACTTATTTGTTTTTAGTCAATGGCTTCACACGCGTGGATAAGTTTCTTTGTTCCCAAATGTAATACGGATATTCTTAAAGTAATGACTTATAATTTTAAGAATAAATTTAATTTAACTATGTTAAAATTATTTAAATACAGGACAAGACAGGATACTAAACCATCTTCCGAATTCAAACAGTTGTTTCGACTCAACTTTCAGTTATAACAATATAATAATAGGTATAAAAATAAAACTTTGTATCTCTTAATGTGTGAGAATTGGAAAGGAGAAAACTATATCACGCGAGCGTAGTTCTAGTATTCAGCTAGTCTATTCATTAGGTATTAAAAATGATTGCTAAATTCATTTCAAAAACATAGATACCACGAACTTTGTATCAATTGTCAGAAGCACAATAGTGGAACACAAGCAACTCTTGTCTAGAACTCACAGCAACTTATTTCGAAGCGGGTCACGTTTGTATAGCCAACCAAAAATTGCAGCGCGACGTAACAACAGTGCCAAGTGAATTCGTTAACTAAACTTTCATATTACAGCCAACTTTCTTCCTAAATGCCGCTGTGGTTTCAACATGGTTCTGCCAAGACAAACACGATTCTATGCTACTGTCTTCTGTAAAGTTCGTTAATTCAGAACTTATATAACTAGCTATAGTTCTCGTTTCCAATCCTCATGTGAACACATAACCAGGATCAAATATAACCTAATGCAGTTAAATATAATATAGCTTCAAATAATATTCAAAATCAGTTAAGTAAATCTCGAGATTACCCTCTTCATCCTTACAGACTTTTATTAGAGCGTAGCGAGCGAAACTCTCATGGTGCAAGAAAGTTCAATCCTTTCGTGTGCGAGATCTCTGTCAATACTTTACCAATTTCAACAATTTATATATCAAATTAAACTAGATTTAACTGACATCATTCTAACGGAGCCCGAATTTTCAATTTTGGCTCTCAAAATTTTTTTTACACAAAGATATGTGATGCTTGCGGCGCTCTAATATACTACCGCGAAGCAGGGTGGCGATCTAGTAATCTATACTACTCGTAATATCATGAAGAGCTATCTTCATAATATTAGTATAGATTGCTTTAGTTCCGTAGCCAAAGTTTTTCAGTCTTTACCTATCCATTCGGAGATAATAATACTGTCACTACTTTTAAGTATAATAAACATTATTCAAATTCAAAAAAATGTCAATCCTTATTCTCTCCGACTGATAGTTTGTACTAACAATCAAAAGTAACAATAATGTAAGCCAATAATTATTTAGTTCAGTAAGCGACAAGTCAAATATTGACGCCAGAGTGTCCAACGAGGCTGGAGTGATAAGCCGTGAAGGGCCAGCCTTATTGGATCTGCACACTGACAATCACGGCCGGACACGGCCACCCAAATGCCGGTGCCGGTCCTGTGACGTCAAATGCCAAAGATTTGATGCAGAGGCGCATTTTCCGCAATTGTTTCATGATAAAGATTGACATCTAAGACCAAAAATAAACGTCAATTTATTGACCGAGCGAACGAAGTGAGCGAAGCGTATACATTTCGATCGATATATATGCAGACGCAAGTGGCTCCCTTTTGGCCGCCTCCTTCGCGAACATATGCGAGCATATGTTCAATACGGCCACGTTCCTCTGACTCCTGCTTCGTAACATGGTTTGCAGCGACAGTATATCTACGTCCGGACCCACTAAGAGGTCCTGGGGCTGACTCGCCCACGCTGAACATTCCGCCAACGTGTGGAGTGCCGTGTCTTCTCCGGAAGCCTCGCAGTAATCTCTATATATATAATAATACTTGGGCGTGACCTCACGATAAATCGAAACTGATACTTACCGAAGCAACCGTTCCCGTAACCGTGTCGCCTCTGCAGAATGTAGCAAACCTAGCACAGCAGCTGCAAGCGTCAACTTCAATCGATTAACATATTCAACCCTATGATATTATTATACAAATATAAGGATTCAACGATTGAAAACGCAGAAAAGTTACTAAACATGCTCATTTTTAATTTGTGGAGCAACACTGATGTCTTTCTCTCCTATCAGCGAGTAGCAGTAGAAACTATCTTCTCTGCATACATTTTGTAGTCTTTGCAACCGAACCTTCACTGGATTTATTTGCATTGGTAATTCATAATAATGTTATTATTGCCAGGTCGACAATGTCCAGTTCGCTTTGATTGTCCTCCCTTGTAATTGAGTTTATCTCCGAACTATTATTGATTTTTGTTATTAAATAACACGCTTTACTTACCAAGGGGTTATATTGGACTTTGCTTTTTGTTGCCGAACTAACCAATGGGATTTGTTTTGAAATATAATTATTAAAACCAATCTAGGTTTGTCTACTTCGATCAAATTAGAGTGTGTTTGTTCATCAAGTATTACTATGGCTTCCACAAAATTGAACATAAAATAACTACATTCTGTCAAAAGGCCAGGTTAAAGAGTACGGGTAGTCCGAAAGCAAGTATTCCATGAAAATTGTATTTAAACTATCGCGTTCTTAATTAATTTTTCATTTTCGGGACTTAACATAACATAAACATAACATAGCATCACGCCTTTTTCCCCGAAGGGGTAGGCAGAGGTGTGGAAACACACCCACATCTCGCCAGCTATGTTAGGTCCCATGTAAGGGGGCGAGCCTATTGCCATTTACCGGGCACAAGTTCCAGACTCTGGGATAATTATCTGGGTAAAATTCTAAAGAGAATTATACATTATCAACCAGACCCGGGAATCGAACCCGAGACCTCGAGCGTGGCAGTCCGTACATAGTACCATTGTGCCACCGAGGTAGTCGGGACTTAAACGCGTCAAATTACCTTATTTATTGCCTAACGTTTCGACTGAAAGTCAAGCCCTGACACACTGGGGTCCTGGAGTCCGACTGCCCGTCACCTTTATAGAGACATTGCCAAACGCTTAATCGATTGTATAATCAGCAATGTAGGTACTGGAGTTGATTAGACATAGTATTATTATAGATTACTTGTGCAGTCACCCCCAATCTAGAAGTAACAATACTGAATTAAATATTACTGTGTCGGAACCAAAATACTCCCCGGAATCGGCAATAGGCTCGCCACCTATTACGTGGGGGTTAGCAAATTGGCGAAGTGTGGGTGCAATAAGCGCCTCTGTCTATCTTCGGGGATAAATACGTGGTTTGTATCTGTCTGTCGTGCAAAATGTGCAAAGCGATAAATGTGATTTTTTAAACCTTAGTCGTGTCTTAGTATCAGAACACATCTGTGACTAGTTTGCTGATGTAATTTAACTGATATTCGGCTGTAAAACGATGGAGTAACAATATTCAAACAATTTTCCGTTCCGTTTGGTTGGTAAAAGAAAACACCAATCTTCCATTTCCACTATAAAAAAGAACGATTTTCCAGATTTATGAAAGACCCTTGATATTTATTTGTATGAATCAATATCTTTATTTATTTCTTATCGCCCCTGCCGTGACACGACGGCTCTCGTCCGTTTGTCTCAAAGACAAAGCTGCTTTTCTTGTCTAAACCTCCACGATAAATCCATTGGTGTCCAGTGCAGCTTATACGAAACCCCGCTGTTTGCTATACCACACAATACTACAAATAAAACCAAATAAAATTCACTCTTACCTCAAAGAAATAAAGTTTACGAAAACTGTAAATTAAGTTTTGTACGTCACAGCAAATGCGATTTGTTTTCGAAGTTGTGTCATAGAAAAATGAGCTCTATATTAAAACAATTTAAGGTTAATTAAGATATAAAGAAAATACTTTAATTAGCCTTCTATTTTTTTTAGCTTTAATTAGCTGACCCGTTGAACTTCGTGTTGCCTCACAATCAAACAATGTGTCAAAGTCAATTCTTGAAAGCACTCTAAGTGACCGATAGAAATAATTTTAAGGTCTTCGGTCTTTCGTCTAGCTCACCTTTAACTTAATTTAATTAGTATTATACTTTTATTGGATGTAAGTAATTAAAAGTTGTTGTTATTGTTGGTGTCGGATTCGTTTATGGAATTTGTGATTTTAGAAAACGCACTCAACCTATCAGCGCCATCTATTGAAATTTTCTAGAAACAAACTGAATGAACTAATCCAACACCAACACATATTGAACTAACTGTGAAAATTGTGATCAAAACTAATTGCTGTTATATAAACATATATGTACTGAGATTTATACAAGTTATGTACGTATTTGCAAGCTTTCGATTGTAATAAATAAGGATACAAATTATAAATGTTTCACAATAATATCATATGAAGTTATCAATTTTGTACACGACTGTACTCCATACAAATGTAGGGCAAACGAAAACTTATTTTTTTTCAAATTAAAGCAGCTCAAATTTATAGTCGTTCATACGACTATTTCACGACTATTTTTTGGCATAAACTTTAAATCGAAAATCGCAGGCGTTCCGTTGAAAGTTGAAGTTTTCAAATGTTCAAGTCATAATCCTCATCAGGTTACCTTTATGTCTCTGGAACCTTTGAAGGATTAAAAAGATTAAAATATGAACTCATTGCTCAATATCTAAGTACTTACCTACTATACCTACTCATAAAAAAAAAATTGTTAGTATCTGACCGTAGTCCACTGCACTGATTGAAAACTTTATAAGGCTTCATAAAGTGAGTAATTCTTTTGCGGGGAACTTTATTCGAATGTACAATACATTGCCAACCGAAATAGCAAATTTATCTGTCAATAAATTTAAAAAATTAATGATTTCTTAGATGACAAGGCGGCCTGGTTGTAACAACGTAACGAATTGCTCCTTTCTAAATAACTCTGTATTAGATTTAAGATGAAATATTTTGAAAAAAGCCGAGCTGAGTTTCTTGAGGGCTCTTCTCAGTCTCGTTGCATTTTGGAACCCTCGGTAGAGTCACACCAACTTCTGACGCATCTAAATAATTTTCTGAAAATTTCAAAGATAATAAACGTTATTTTATTTTATTTTATTTTATTTTTATAGATATTCCAATGAAATATAATAAAATACTTATAATCCACCGAGCCTTTTCCCAACGCAGTTGTGGTCGGCTTTCCAGTCTAACTGCGATTCGGCTGAACTTCGATATTTTCCGTAAAGCGACTGCCATCTGAACTCCACAACCCATGGGCGATATCGAAGTTCTGTAGTTTGAACGGTTGGATTTTTGATTTAGGGCTCCAACTACCCCTAACGACTGCCATAGATGTATGTATGACAACCGGGACCGACGACGGCTTAACGTGCTCTCCAAGGTAGTCCACGAGCCCCTCTATAATAAAATACTTATTATTTGAACTTCTGTGAGAGCTGGTTTAAGTTACCATTAGTTTGAGGTTTGATGGCTGGCTTAAAAGTACTCTGTCTAAATTTAACTACTCGTATTTCCAATTAGTTGTCCGTCCTACCGTCTTGCAGCTCAAATGTAAGTCGCCTTCTTATCTCTTGCAAAAACTATTTTTCTTCACTACATTGCATATTCACTACAACTAACCCTCATTTGCCATGCAAAGAGCAATTAGTTCTGGCCATGGGCAGTACCATTGCGGGTGACATCGAATACGTTAGGAGCCGTGACGAGACCTGACGGTACATTGAACACGAGTTGTGAAGCGACGCGACAGTCCCTCACCGACGAGTTAAGGGTTAACTGGGCTATTTTTGTAATGACTTTATAATTTCTGTGATGTAACAAAATATCCGAGAACATCATTTATTTATGAACAAATTTAAAAAATAAAAATAATAAACGGATATTAAATGGGGCCGTTAGCCCGGAATAACATAAAAACATTATTTGAACTTTATTTCCCCACTTTTCTCAAAAAAAGCTCACTATGAAAATATTGTACTAAATCAAGGAAAATTTGTGCCAAGTTTCGTAAAGATCGGATAAAAACTGTGACTGTTGTGCGTGGAAAACACATACCGACAGACAGACGGACGAAAGCAAAATTGTCCAATCTCGAAATGCAGACGCTTCGCTCGCTCGGTCAAGTAGGTACGTAGTATTTGTTCCTTAAGTTTGACATTACTTATTGGCGATTAAAAAACCTTCAGATTTCTTGCCAGATTCTTAGTAACAGGCTCTACCTGTTGCTCTGTGAATTTTCTGGTAATAAATGTAGAATCACTTTCGTAAGTGTAAATTTTGTGTAATTTCTTTGGGGAAATGCAGCAGATATAGAAACAATTTTTATATTACAAAAGAGGGCAGTCCGCGCCATTTATTGTTTAGGTATGAGAGATTCTCTTAGGGAGCGATTTAAAGATATTAATGTTTTAACTGTAGCTTCCCAATATATATTGGATAACATACTGTGTGTTAGGAAAAATATATCTAGCTATACTAAAGTAAGTGACGTTACAGACAGAAATCTACTTAATAAAAATAAACTACTCCCTCCGTGTTATCGGCTTAGCAAGGTTAGTCATTCTTTCAAAGGGGAAGGTATACGCTTTTATAATAAATTGCCTGAATCGGTCCTTTGTATGCCCGACAATAAATTTAAAAACTTTATAAATACCACTTTATGTTAAAAAGCATTTTATAAGACAGTTGATTACCTTAACGATAAAAGTGTCTGGCTTGAGCATGGTGCAGGCGCCTCCTTAAATGCCATACTTAATTGTAGCATATTTTGTACTTAGGTGACTACAAATTTTTTTTTTTTGTTGCTATATACACGCTTATTGATTTTGACACGAGACCAATGTACATTCGTCCACATTTAGTCTTAAGAAAATGTGTAAATGACTCAATTATTGAAAAAGAGTGACCGAGAGTTTTATTGCCAGGTTCTTTCTATCGGTTCTACTTATTACCTTGCGAATCTGGCAGTACATGTAAATATAGAAGCAATTATATTTTTTATTTTAAGTACTTACTGACTTTTGTAAGAGCCATTTAGTGACCTATACAAATAAATAACAAATTTCATTTCATTTCATTGTATTTGTGACATAAATTAAAAATTTTATATCTTGAATCGTTAGTCATGTAACGATTCAAGATATAATATCTTCAAATTACTGAACTTCTACCTTGTTGAACTTTAAATCTAATTGGAACAATACGTTAGTCTATTTAGATACAACAATACCAAAAGTTTATACAGGGTGTATCTGTTTAGCATTGGCGGAGTTCGCCCTGCAAGGGCTATGATAAATTCAGGGCAACAACAAACTTCACCGGATAATTACAACACTGGCGTGTCCATTCACTTGTACTTTCATTATTCTTGGTGTGTGTTTCCATTGTATGCTAGTACGATAAGGTAGGCCAAAGGTATTCTCCAGGAGACGATAAAGCGGGCCAAGACGGCGGCCCGCGAGGAGCTCCGGGAGACCCTGCAGCAGAACCCATGGGGGCGCCCGTACCTACAGGTCAGGGAGAAACTCCGACCTAGGGCGCCCCCACTGACCCAGAGTCTCCAGCTGCGGCAGCTGGAGCAGGTCATGGGCTCCCTGTTTCCGATGGCTCCGTCTCTGCCCGACGCGGATAGCACCAGTGAAGACGACGTACCCGAAGTCAGGGTGGGGGAGCTAGGTGCAGCAGTACTCCGGCTTAAACGCCGGAAAATCACTGCCCCCGGACCCGACGGCATTCCTGGCCGTGCATGGGTCCTGGCCCTCGGAGAACTCGGGCCTCGACTGATGGGGCTCTTTAGCGCATGCCTCGAAAGGGGCCAGTTTTAAAGGTGTGGAGGACGGGGTAACTGGTCCTGATCCGTTAGGCGGGGCGGCCGGTGGACTCACCGTCCGGATACCGGCCGATCGTGTTGCTCGACGAGGTGTGTAAGTTCTTTGAGCAAACTATCGCGGAACGCCTCGTCGAGCATCTCACGAGTGTGGGGCCAGACCTGGCGGATAACCAGTTCGATTTCCGTCGGGGACGCTCCACCGTGAGCGCGATCATGCGCGTGAAGAGCCTGACGGAGGAAGCAGTCTCGCAGGGCAAGGTGGTGGTGGCGGTGTCTCTTGACATCACCAACGCATTCAACACCTTGCCATGGAGCTGCGTTAGGGAGGCGCTCGTGTATCACGAAACACCTCTCTACCTCCATCGTATTGTCGGGGCCTATCTCTCGGAGAGGGTCATAGCTTTCCCCAGCTGGCTCGGGCCAGCTCGGCGAGATGTGTCATGTGACCATCGGTTACACTAAATAATATAAAGTTGAAGAGAGTGTATAATTTTCAATACCTTGGTCGTGTGTTGACGCCCGACCTCAAGGACGATAAAGACAGTGAGAGGGAACGGAGGGCGGTGTCAGTGAGAGCGAACATGCTGGCTCGCAGGTTTGCGCGTTGTTCGCGAGAGGTTAAAATTACACTATTTAGAACTTTTTGTACCTCGTTTTACACGTGCAGCCTGTGGGCTAGATATACTCAAAAAGCTTACAACGCACTCCGTGTGCAATATAATAACGCATTCAGGGTGCTGCTGGGGCTGCCAATCTTCTGTAGTGCATCAGGGATGTTCGCAGAAGCTCGGGTGGATTGTTTCTATACAACGATGCGTAAGAGGTGCGCGTCTCTGGTGCGCAGGGTGCGGGGCAGCGACTACAGCATCCTGAACATGATCGCACATAGGCTTGATAGCCTTCATGTTAACCATTGTGGTGCCATAACAGGGGGAAATGTGCGTCAATGGGAATGTTTATTACTTATTTTATTTTAATATTTAATTAATACTAACCTAGATATAAGATTTTACTAACATATATGAGCCTATTTTGCTTTAAATAAATAATTCATTCATTCATTCATTCATTCATTGTAACGTGATACGCCGACGATACCCTCGTCACGGCGCGGGGTGCAACGTACCAGGAGGCAGCACTCAAGGTCACGACGGGTGTTGCTCGAGTCCTGGATCGGATACGGCAGCTGGGACTGAAGGTGGCCTTGCACAAGTCCGAGGTTCTGTGTTTCCACAGACCTCGGAACGGTCCACCTGAAGGTTCCAGTATAAATGTGGGAGGCGTTAGCATCGGCATCAAGCCCTCGATGAAGTACCTAGGGATCGTACTTGATATCCGATGGAACTTCGGACCACATTTCCGAAGTTTGGTCCCCAAGATGACGCAGGCATCGGTCGCGCTTTCACGACTGATGCCCAACATAATTGGACCAAACGCTTCCTGCAGGAAACTGTACCTGGGGATCGTGCGGAATATGGCCCTATACGGGGCTCCCGTATGGGCGGATAGGTTGCCGGTCAGGGGGAACGTGACTCTGTTAAACAGACCACTTCGAACCTTGGCCGTCAGAACCATACGGGGGTATCGCACGATCTCCGGAGAGGCTGCATGTCTCCTAGCCGGGACCCCTCCATGGGACCTGGAAGCGAGAGCCCTTGCGTCATTGTTCCAATGTTGCAAGGAGGCGCTGGAGCGGGACCACAGGCCTGCGTCTCGAGAAATCGAGGACCAGCGGTCCCAACTCCGCCAGGATCTCATGGAGTCATGGAGGGTGCGACTTGAGCAACCCAGGTGGGGTACCATCATCATCGCGGCGGTGAGACCGATCATGGACGATTGGCTGCAGAGGCAGCATGGTGACCTCACGTACCGTGCGACGCAGATCGTTGCCGGGCATGGATGCTTCGGTAGCTATCTGTTTCGCATGCATCGTGAGGTCACACCCCGGTGTCAACACTGCGAGGTTTCCGACGACGACACCGCACTCCACACGTTGGTGGAGTGCTCAGCGTGGGCGAGTCAACGCCCGGACCTCGTAGTGGGTCTGGGCGTGGATACCCTCTCGCTGGGGACCATGCTTCAAGCCATGGTATCCAGCGGGAGTAGGTGGAACGCGACCGTGTCCTTCTGCGAGCAAATCATGCTCGCGAAGGAGGCGGCCGTAGGGAGAGGGAGCGTACCCTCCCCGCCGAGCTCCGTAGTTGGCGGCCAGGGCGCCCCAGACTCCGCGACTACGCCCAAGACTATCGACCTCCATGATCGGGGCCTGAGGAGGGCGAGATCGCCATCCGCCGTCCTTACAGAAGCAGGCTAGAAGGGTTGCGTGCTGCAGGGCCTTTGCCCCATAGCACGCAACCAGATTCACTCACTGACGCGGGATAAAACCCGACCCCAACGACGCGGGATTCTCGTCCCGACCAAACACCCGCAGAGACCACAGAGGTGGTCAAAGTCAGCCGGGCGCCACTGGACATACCCTCTGCTAGTAACCGGAGACGCCCGGCAACGGACGTTAGAGAGGTCGCGGCCTTGGGCCGCGGAATTAAAAAAAAAAAAAAAGGTACGATAAGGTATAGTATCCAAATGTTTGCTCTTGCCCTGATTGTAGAGTAGAGATACTAGGTATGCGATACATTCTGCTGTTGCAATAATTGAGCTGAGTTCGTCGATCGGGGTCGAACTCCTAAACGACTGGACCGATCTTTATGAATTCAGATACATGCACTCAAGGTGATGGTCACTATGACCGTGCCAAATTTCAGAAAGATCGGTCCAGTCGTTTAGGAGGAGTTCGATCACGAACGAAATACACGAGTCGCCTAAGAAAGAGCTTCGTAAACTCAGCTCAATTAATCGCTCATTGAAGACGTCAGAATAAGAAAGTAATTTTCTGATATAACTCGTATTAGGTTTTATTTTTTGACTATTTAAAAAGTAATAAGTACATGTATTTCTGTTCATTTTTGCTTTCTACATTTATCACCTCACTCTTCCACGGGCCCAAAGCGTACTAAAAACAAACTGTCAAGTGGCTAGTACTCGTAAGCATTTTAAGTACACTTTACTTACTCTATGGTTTAAACAATTGGCTGTAATTACATGTGTATTAAACAACGATCCTGGAGTAACTTAACATTTAGCATAATCGACCTCTCCCACTAGAAGTCGCCTATGCTTACCGTCAAGGATGTGGCGTCACTTTAAAGAATATCATTTTGTAAGATCACGTATCGTATTCAGAAATGGAAACGTCATTATCCCGTAGCGTACTAGTTCACAGCACGTGTGCGTAATGTCTCTCGCGAACTGTTTGATTTAAAGTCGCTACAATTGTGTTTATGAGAACAGTCCCCTTCCCTCCCCCTCCCCTACCATCCCCTACCCCTGTCCGCCTCCTAAATTAACACAACTACCGATGATAAAGCAACCAAGTTACGTTATTCACGGCATTGTTGGTACAATTTTGTTGAATTGTTTCGGGATTATAATTGTTTGTTTATTTTATGAACTTGTATGAAGGTAACTTTATTTGTTATGTTTTGGTGAATTTCTACATAAGTACATACAGTATGTTATATGTTACAATAAGATTTGAAATATGGTTGAAAACCTAGAAAGAGTATCTTGAAAATGTGAAGGTTAGACGGCAGTTACTTCTCTTCTAAAAGCCTCTATAAATCCTAAACTAACAAAGTTATATCATTCATCCGTTATAGTTTTTCTTTAAAGTTTATTACATTATTCTGATTTTTTTCAGGTTCTTCACGCCAGCCGTTTAGATTTTAGAGTGGGGGGGACTATTTCTATTATCATTACTTCATATTACGAGTATAAAACAAATGAGTAGTATGCGTAGATCTTTAAAACTACACAACGTATTTTGATGCGGTTTATATACATATTATAGTTTAAAAGCGGGCGAAGCCGCGGCCGTCCACTAGTTTATAATAATTTTGAGTAAATTACAAATAAAAAAAACCGCTACTCCAATTTCCATTTCTAATTTTTATTGTACCTTTGTCTACTATAAGGTACTATATTATGTAGAACGCCAGGTATATTTGACAAACAGCCGTCAAGGAAAGTAATGCCTTGTGAAATACCGAAATGAAATATGTATTAAATCTACGGCCACTGAGATTAAGCCGCTGACGGAAAGATCAGATATTAATGAGGAATGTCAACCAATGAATGCTATGCGGCGCTGAGACATAATTTTAAGTATTTTGATTATTGATCAGTCATTGAGTCAGGGCCATTGCTGACTCCACAACTAATCATTATATTTTTTATTTATTTATCATTTATTTCAGGCTACATGAAAAAAGCTACAAGATGTTATACATGGGGCATACTAACAGTTTTGCACTTCTAGCTAATTGGAACTATTTGACTTTCGAATGTTATATTTTTTTAAACGTTGCAACCTTCTTAGTAATAAAAAAAAACAATAGGCGGAAAATCATTTGGCGTAGAACGTATAACTTTGATAGCTAGATACGTAGAACTTTGATGTGTGATAAAAAACATTTGACAAATGATTTTCGCCTATTGTTTTTTTTTGCAACGAAAATGGAATTAAGTCGAAAAGATTTTAGAGCGATGATTTTTCATGATTTTAAATGTCTCTCTCTCCGCAAGACTGTGCCGCTCGTCTTCAAAATGCTTTTGGGAGAGAAACACCTTGTTTGAGCAGCGTGAGGCGATGGTTTGCTGAATTTGAGAGAGGTCGAGTTTCTTTACATGACGAATTTCGTGAAGGGCTGCCTTCAACTGCCGTCAATGAAAATAATGTGGCTACTGTTAAGCGGTTAATTGAAGAAAACCCGCGGATTACCTATGAGACAATTCGAGGACTATTGGGGTATGAGTCAAATCCAGAAAATTCTACACGAAGAATTGAAAGTTTGGAAACTTTGTTGTAGTTGGATCCCTCATGAACTGACAGCGGACCAGAAGCGGGCTCGCGTGGAATGGTGTTCACAGATGCTACTGAAGTACGACCACGGACATTCTAATGCTGTTTATGACATTGTCACAGGAGACGAAATGTGGATTTATTGTTTTGAACCCAAAAAAAACAGCAATCTTGTGAATGGCTGTTTGAAAATGAGAACAAGCCAACAAAAGTGAGGCAGGCGAGAAACGTTGGTAAAAAAATGATCGCGTTTTTTTTCACAGCTACGGGTCCCATCTGTACAATTCCACTTGAAGATCAAAAGAGTGTTAATGCCGAGTGGTATTCTACCATTTGTTTATGTACCCAAGGTGTTAGAAAAAGTTCGCGAAAGACGACCCAAAAGCCGCGCACTCCTACATCATGACAATACTTCTTCACATACGGTCAACAAAACAAAGTCATTTTTAGCTTCCGAAAAAGTACAACTCGTCACCCATCCTGCGCATAGCCCCGACCTAGCACCCTGTGATTTCTGTATTTTCCCCAAAATCAAAGATTTGATGAGAGGTTTCACTTTTACCAACTCCGAAGACGCAGTGATAGCGTTCAATCAGCACGTAGAAAACTTGCCTTCAGATATGTGGTCCTCCTGTTTTAAAAAATGGTTTGATCGCATGAAAAACTGTTTAAAATGTAAAGGAGAGTATTTTGAAAAGCAATAAACATAATAT
Organism: Nudaria mundana; assembly: GCA_963556515.1. Classification (NCBI taxonomy): domain Eukaryota; kingdom Metazoa; phylum Arthropoda; class Insecta; order Lepidoptera; family Erebidae; genus Nudaria; species Nudaria mundana. The sequence continues at coordinate 1,517,913 of OY748288.1, forward strand.
TTTGGTTTTAACATGTTGTTTTTTAAGTTACGCAAAACTTATAGTGTGACCTACGTATTAACTTATTCTACGGCCCATAGATAAGCCACAGATATAAATATTACAAAACTGTATTAGTAAATAAATCTTAAAACTATATTAGTTAGTACATAAATACCTTATAATAAGAATATATTTAAATATATTTTATTTTAATGGGTACTTAATGACGTTGACGTGCGCGTTGGGTGCGCGTATCGGCAGGTGTCCCCTGAAGCGCCGTAACTTCACCCCATTTGGCCAGAACTCGGGACTCATGACGGTGTCGATGCGGTCTGTGGGGACCCTCACCACAAAAGAGTTGAAGCTCACGTTGTGACGAGAGTCCAGCTTCTCCACCCTCAAACCCAACCCTACTATCTCTCTACTATTTTACTTTCGCAGACCCGAATACACACGTCGCGTAGCACAATATCGCAGCCCCGAATACACACGTCACGTAGTAAAATCAGCCTAAGGCCGCGGCCGCCCCTCTACGTCCATGGCCGGGCGCCCAAGGTATACACTCTGAAGAATTCCCTGTGGCCCTGGCGCCGGCGCTGACTTAGTCTAACTTATAATGTGATAATATTGTGACAGTAAATCGGTCATTGACTTTACATATATGCTCATTTCCATGAAACTTCTACCCAAAACCAGCAGCCGTCTGCGACTCTATGTACTGTCCAAACTCTACACTACTGGTTCAATTTCAATGAATCACACCGTGTTTATACAGTGCCTAATTGCTTACTGAAAATTTAGATTTTTAGTTTTATCTAATAAGGGAGTTATAGGGAATTCAAAAATGGCTTAAACTGATTCGAGAATAGAATTCGTCTGTGTCGTTTTTTTGCTTTACTTTGAGTACTGCTGAAAACAAAGATTGATTTTTAATAATTTCAAGCTTTCAGTCAGAAAGCTTGAAATTGATTTCAACATTTCAAAAATTTGATCGGCTCGAATAAAGTATCGCTTTCACTGGATTTGAAATAGGTGAGCAGGAATCAAAGAATTTAATCTACAATGAAAGAAGTTGGTGGTTCTTTGTGCGTGTCACCCGCCCCTCCCCGGTACTGCGGTGATCTTTACATAGAGCAGAGAAGATTTACGTCAATCAGCTTTTGAGGTGATATTAAAAACGGCTGGGGCTTATTGGACACCGCCAAAAATGTAGGTCAAAATTAAAGGTCCAGGACAAATTAAAAGTCCTTGTTACTTCTTGTATAGTCTAAAGAGATCTACTATCATGGTTTTTAAAAATTATATTTGTATAAAAACAAACCATTTCAAGGTATTTTTTTGGATCATAGGCATAGGACTGTTCTACATTAATTTCTTTTTTTTCTTTTTGATATATTGTGTGTATTTATTTTCATTTTAAAATTAAAAAACATATATAATTCACTTATTACTGTTCACTTATTCCGACTTTATTGTCTTATATTTCGAGATTAATCATAATCGCTTATTAGTTCTAGATCGATCTGCCGATTTGCCTCCTCCAAAGTTAGCTAATCTTTGCGACAGTTCCTTACAATTCAATATGATCCCTTTGTTGCAGGTTTCTCTTTAATAAATGCGGTGAATTCCCAATTTTGGCTCCAATAATATTGTCACCTCACCACGCCCGAGCAACTGTATTAGTTGAGTGAGGGTAGTTGACTTTCATAGCCTCTTTGTAGGATTTTGAATCGGGAAAAATACGATTTGAATAGGAGTAAAGATAAGATGGGCCTCTGAGAGTTATTGAATAAGTCTTTGATATTGAAATTTGTAAGTTCAAGTACGATACTTGGTTTATGGTTACTGATATACTTGTGGATTAAGTATTTCAGTAAGTAGTCTGTTCCCTGTTCTGTGGCACTAGCCTAGGCCTAGCACAAACAATGTAATTTTGACGACGTAAATAGTGCACTAGTAAAAGTAGTAGATTGGTTTACAACCAATATTTTGCTATTAAACGCAAAGATGACAAAATGTTTTGAATTCAGCATACCTAATGTCAAATTAGTCCGAGACGCCCAGGACTTTAATTGGCTGTGCCATACCGGCTATCACGTAAGATTTTGTTGCCTTTTATCAACATTTCATTGCAAGGCAACGGGTTTCAATTTTTTTCAAAATTACAATATAACTGCTTCTTTTTATTAAATTCATTCGGCCATTTGGACATAACCCATTATAAATGTGCCTGATGATGGCAATAGGCTTGCCCCCTATTACGTGGGGTTAAAAATACTGGCAAATTGTGGGTGTGTAATGCACCTCAGCCTACCCCTTCGGGATATAGGCGTGATATGTGTGTGTGTGTGTGTGCTAATGTCAGGAATTACGGAACTAGTATAACTCTAAACAATGACACCTTACATCTTGTAGAATCAACTGTATTTTTGGGGATCACTTTGGATAGTAAATTACAGTGGAATGCCCAAATATCGCGTCTGGCAGGTAAAATCAGTTCGGCGGCTTATGCTGTTTACAAAACCAGATAGTACACTGATGTTCCAACAGCCAGGCTTGTTTATTTTAACTACTATCATAGTGTCATGTCGTACGGGATTTTGTTGTGGGGAAAGTTAAATGTTTACTCCAGAAGAGTACTATATTTGTACTATACGTGAAATAAATTGAATGCTCGAGCTTCTCTTAGAGAGAAATTTAAAGAAATTGGGATTTTAACGGTTGCATCTTAATACATATTTGAGAATATCTTGTTTGTTAGACGGAACATTCATTTATACCTCAAGAACAATGACGTGCATACAGTAAATACTAGACATAAGCATAAATTAAAAGGAACGGCTCGTCTACTCCATAAGATTCACGACTCCTTTGCAGGACTTGGTGTACGCCTATTCAATAAAATACCTGTAGATATTATGAACCTCCTTTTGCATAAATTCAAAAAGAAAATTAAAGTACATCTCTTGAAAAAGGCTTATTACTCCATTACTGATTATTATGATGATAAAGAGAAATGGAAATGGCTTGCTTGCTCCTCACTTGAACTATTTAGGCGCGACTTTAAGGTGGCTTGTTTAATTGTACTTGTTTTTATTAATTTATTGCTTTGACAAATATGTGTAAATGTTAGCTCGTTCTGTACTTAATAATGGCCAATTGCCTGTCTCGTATTAGTGAAGTCCTAGCCTGGGACTCGGCCTTCAAACTCATACTCGACCTCCAATATTGTCTATTTGCCGGCTTTTGAAATAATGGACTATTAAAGAATTCAGAACTGATTTAAAACCAGTAAAAGTTTTCGGGACACAATATGCACTGAACAATAATTTTGTTATACGTGACTTCGATTTAAAAGAAACACTATTTTTGAAATAACTTGACAGCATGTCTCAAACTAAATTGTAGTTAAATAAAGATGAGTTTTACCAGATTGTAGCTTTGTGAGATATTTGTGCCTTTGGTAAACAAATAAAAATCAAAGACACTATTCATTTATCACAATATATTAAAATTGACGTCAGATCTACCGCAGTCAGCATCGACACATCAAAACAACTACAACACAATATATCAAAAATCAGGTCTTCATCCGCATAGGGGCAGACAGAGGCATTCATTACAGCCACACTTCGCCAATCAGTTTTGGTCCAACCTAGAAGGCTTAAACATAGAAAAACAAACTCCGAAACAAACATTTCCAGATGTTACAAATATTTGACCCAGCCCGGGCATCGAACCAGGACCTCTGATAGTGCAGTCTCACGTAAGTCGTATATCCAACCGACTATGGCAATATCTTCGTCGACTAGCCCTTTTAATCGATAACATAAAATTTGACTTTACGGAAAATTTTAAGTTGGTAAGTATAATAAAACACAAAAAACAATGGCTATTAAATACTTCTACGCATCAATAGCAAGGTATAACTCTGGAAAATTGGCTTATTTCATTTAATCAATTCCCTATAGCCGAGAATAACAGTTGCCAAGTCAGAACGAAGAGTTCTCTTACAAGTTAATTAAAATATTATTATGGCGCTCCAATCAACGGAGCCGAACGACTAAAGCTTGGCATGAAACAACTGGTTCTCAAAATGTAGGAAGCAAATGTCGTTGGGGTCGAAATAAAGGGTTAAAACAGTTTTTTCAGTGACAGTACCAGAGTTTTTCAGTGTTAAGTTTGGTTAGAATAGAAAAAATCTGAAAATTAGTTCGCTTCAGAATATTATTGAGGAAGGAGTGGGAATAATAGGTACGGATAATACCTTCGCCTAGTTTCCAAGGGGGTTTTTCGTGACAGTGTCAAGATGCCAATTGTTTATTTTTTGGGTTTTGGTATAAAACTTAGACTTATTTAAAATGGTCGTCACGGAGTCTAGAATGGTGATTGATATCGTTATGGAACTTTATGTTTTAAAACATAAAATACGGAGTAGGTTAAATGACAAGGGGTCATTGAGTGTAGCTAAATATTGAGAAACAGTGTCTCATATCTTGAGTGTATCTCAACGACTTCTTAATTCGTTTGGAAAGTATTTCGTTGTTTTACTTTAATGCTCTTTGTTGATTTTGTGTATTTGATATTCGATAGTCGTTTTGTTTCGATATTGGAAATTAAAAATGTACACAGATATTGAATATTTCTAAACAGCGGTCGTTTTGTAGATTTTCCGTTGTGATGGAATTTAAAAGGTTGTGTAGTATCGCATAGTAATTGTAAGACAAGTTTTAATAAGTATAGTAGGTATCTGGCCTTCCTGTCGCACTCCCCGATACTTAGTAACTCTTATAAACATGATAGAACTCAATAAATGATTGAATATTGCCTCTGTCTCTGATGCCTAAAAGTTATTTTTTAATACACTTACAAAAACGCCTGTTTACCCGTTGTATTATTTATTAACGCGTTTTACCAGAATCTACAAAATATATAAGGTACATAACTCTTATGTGCTGACGTTAAGCAGCGTTATTTTGTAATCTATTAATTATATTTGAGTTTAATACACCCAGGAACCAATATAAAAGTTTTTTTAGACTACAATTTGCTCAAAAGTTTTGTTTCAGCATAGGGATCGAACCCAGGACCCTGGCATTGCAAACGTGTATTACCAACTACGTCACCCAAAGTCATTTGACGATAAATTGCAGTTATTACCAACTACGTCACCAAAGTCATTTGACGATAAATTGCAAATAATTGCTGTAAATCATCAAATTTAGTCAGGATTTTTTCAATAAACATGTCAATTAGTCTCTGTATACCGCCATAATGGATACATTAATCCTTGCGAGGCTAGATTAACTATATATGGAGGTAGCCACGTGAGATATCGACTCATCAATCACAGCTCCAGGTTATCCAACGGAGAATTACTTGTAATAACATACATAGATATTATAATCACGCCTATTTCTTCGAAGGGTATATTTTACGTAGAGGTATATTTTAAGCTCACTTTTCGCACGTAAATTTTTTTATCCCATTTAATAGTGAACGACCAATTGCCTGAAAATAATATGTAGGTGTGGGACAAAAAAACCCTTTTTTTTAAACTGTAATAAATCAGTCTCTTCATAATAGCGTTTATTCGGTTTGGAAATTAAATCTGCGAATCATTGGACTCTGCTATACAAGGCCGGTTAGGTCATAAAAGAATATTGAATTCATATTTTACGCAAGAAAGCCGACCGTAGGTGTAAAGGTTCTCACAGAGCTTATATATGCAGATGCGATCTCGTCCAATCTAGGGTTGCTACGGATAGAAGCACGTTACAATATTAATTATTCATTGGCTCCGACGAATAAACCAATTTCACGGTTCTTTGGTCGCGAATCGCAGCGATCCGCCACGCGATATACAGCCGGTGACCAAACTGGACTATGCTAAAGTTGTATTCAACGTGGGTTAGTTTAATTTTGATTTGTGACTACTAAATAATAAAATAGACAGGGTCAGTTTAAATTGCTTGATTCGTAAATATGATCTAAGTTGCCTAAAATGGTAAGAGCATTCACGCACTGCGTTAGATTTGAGTTCGACTAAATAAGCATCTGTCCAAGAGAAATCGAATGACATAATAATATCGCAAGTGGTGCACAAGAGGGGCGGGGCCCCAAGAGATTGGACTACGTCCTCGCCGTCCGCCCTGGACCCCAACTTGACCACGGTAACGCAGTGGCAAGTTGGGTGACCGAACGTCGAAATCGAAACTTGAGTGGCCAACACAGAAGAAATTGTGCTTACTATGAAGCCTGAAGAGACCCCCGGTCCTGACACTGCCCTTCCCCGGGCAGTCTCAGCCGACGACATATTGCGCGAACAACGGACTTCGATGCCTATTGATTTGGGGGCTCGCGTCGCGCCGCCTAGTTGCAGCGCCGTCGAGTCGACGCCCCAAGGAAAAGTTGCTGCTGGGACTGACGATGGGTCAGCTCCCAGTAGCGTGAAGAGTAAGGGCCGTTCTGCCTCGCAGAAGAGGACCCTCGAGAAGGACGGACCGCCGCGCGACCGGAGCACTAGTTGCTCTGGATGGGGGTCCCTCCTCTCCAGCGATTCGGAGGAGGAGGTGCCGGTGAAGACGGTGCGCACGCGTCTCGGCGCCTACAGAGTGCGCCCGCCTACTCCACCGCCGTCCTCTGTACCGTCCCTGCGTAGTCGCAGGGATATTGGTGTGCCGCCCGCGCGGGAGATCATGAGCATTCTCTCCCGCATGAACGCGGCCATGCGGGGGAGTAAGAATATGTCGGGGAGGAAGAAGATTGTGGCTTCACTGGTGGATGAAGCCCAATCCTCCCTTGACAAGCTCCTCGCGCGGAGCGCCACAAAGGAGGAGGCGAAGCTCCGCAAGCAGGTTGCGAGCCTGGAGGTGGAGCTCAGTGCCTCCCGAAAGGAGATGGAAGATCTGCGTCGGGAGGTCGCTGAGTTGACCACAGTGGTCAAGGCACCTCCAGGTCCCATGCCGCCTCCTCCTCTGACGGCTGGACCAGCGCCGAAGACGGCGCCTAGGACCGCGCTAACCAGGGCGCCCGCCTCGCCGCCACAGCCTGTGCCGACCACGGTGCAGGTCCTGACGGCGATCGAGAGGCGCCTCGCGTACCGCCCTCCGCTAGCGCGCCCCGCGTTTTCATACGCGGCGGCTGTTGGCGGTGTTCCCGCTCCCGGTCCTAGCGGCACACCTGCTGTCCGCCGCCCCGCTCCGCCCCCGTCCGCTTCGGTGAGCCGGATACCGGCCGAGACCGCGGCCCAGGCGCGGAAGGCCAAGGGGCGCGGCAAGAAGAGTGGCACCCCTGCCGCCTCCTCTTCCTCTATCGTCGCTCCCGCTGCTTCCTTACATCCCTCCAGACGGGAGGGATGGGAAGTAGTGGGGGCCAAGAAGAGGAAGACGAAGGCCGCAAAGAAAGCGGCCAAAGCCGCCGCGGCGAAGGTGCCGAAGAGGCCCCGCCCTCCTCGCTCCACCGCCGTCGTCCTGACGGTGACGACGGTAGGTGTGGAGAAGGGGGTGGGTTACGCCGACGTACTGAGGACTGTGAAGTCCTCAGTCAACCTCTCGGCCCTCGATATACAGGGGGGGCTCCGGTGCAAGAAGACACGCACCGGGGCTCGCCTCCTTGAGGTTTCCGGCGCCTCCAGCGGCCCTAAAGCTGACGCCCTAGCGGCTCAGCTTAGGGACGCGCTGGAACAAGAAGCCGTCCGCGTCACCAGGCCCACCAAATGCGCCGCATTGCGCATCACGGGTCTGGATGACGCGGCCACGACGGAGGAAGTTGTCTCCGCCGTCGTGGAGGCGGGCGGCTGCCCCCGTGACCAGGTGAAGGCTGGAGATATCTCCTTCGGCTCCACTGGTCACGGGATGACAGTCGTCCAGTGCCCCGTCACGGCGGCACTGAAAGTGGCGGACGGACGAAGGCTCCTCGTAGGGGGCTTCCTAAAGGCGCAGGTGCACCTCCTTCGTGCCCGGGAAACCAGATGTTTCCGGTGCATGGTGGTGGGGCACTTAGGAGTGCAGTGTACAGCGGAAGTCACCGTGGGCGATCGGTGCTTCCGCTGCAGCCGGCCCGGTCACAAGGCAAGTGCCTGTGACGCCCCGCCTCGCTGCTTTAGATGCGAGGCGGAGGGCAAGACCGCGGATCACCGGGTCGGCAGCACAACCTGCGCCGCCTCGAGACCAAAACCTCGTCCGTCCGCTGAGAGCGGTGGGGGTGCCGCCCTTGCGCGGCCAGTTGTTTCGCGGCGGGATGCGGTTATGGACGTCAATTAATGTCTGACGCCCGTATCCGTATCCTGCAAGTGAATTTGAACCACTGCCGTGCTGCTCAGGATCTTCTGTACCAGAGCATCCGGCAGTGGTCCATAAACTTGGCCGTAGTCGCCGAGCCGTACTACGTCCACCCGGCCCGGTGGACGAGGACGGCTCGGCCTGTTGTATCTTTGGGGGGTCCGCCGCAGACAACTCGTGCCTTGCGATCATTGCAAGGGGCCGCGGGTGTGTTGCGGCGGACTACGATGGGTTGGCAGTCGTGGCCACCTACATCTCGCCGAACATTGACGAGTCTCAGTTTGAGCTATGGCTCACTGAGCTCGACGTCGTCTTCGCTGCGTGCCGTCCTCGCCCTGTCCTGCTCCTGGGAGACTTCAACGCCTGGAGTGAGGCGTGGGGCTCCCGGGAAACCAGGGACAAGGGGAGGCTTCTTGAGGACTGGACCAGAACACGCGGTCTGGAGGTCCTCAACCGGGGGAATGTCGCCACCTATTGGCGGCGGGGGGGGGGGGGGGGGGGGGGGGGGGAATCGATCGTGGACGTAACGTTCGCATCCCCTGACCTCGCCCGCCGTATTACAGGCTGGCGCGTGGAGGAGGGTGAGGAGACGCACTCGGATCATCGGTACATCCGGTTCGATGTCGTCCCCCCACCTGACCTCCCACAGCCGGTGGCGAATCCCCCGGATCCGCGTTGGGCACTTCACCATCTGGATCGGGAGGCTCTCCTGGAGGCATCCATCGTGCAGGCCTGGATTCCGGCGCCGGACCGGCCTGCCGATGTGGATGCCGAGGCGGAGTGGTTCAGGAGAGCCATGTCGCAAATCTGTGATGCGGCGATGCCTAGGGTGACACCCAGACCGGCCAGGAAGCAGGTGTACTGGTGGTCGCCGGAGATTGCAGAGCTGCGCGCAGCATGCATCTCCGCCCGCCGCCGGTACACCAGGTTTCGCCGGAGGCGTCGCCGCCCAGACGACGCGGCAGCCCGAGAGGCGGAGCTTTTTCAGGCATACAGGGAGGCTAAAGGTAATCTCCAGGAGACGATAAAGCGGGCCAAGACGGCGGCCCGCGAGGAGCTCCTCGAGACCCTGCAGCAGAACCCATGGGGGCGCCCGTACCTACAGGTCAGGGAGAAACTCCGACCTAGGGCGCCCCCACTGACCCAGAGTCTCCAGCCGCAGCAGCTGGAGCGGGCATGGGCTCCCTGTTTCCGAAGAGCGCGGAGGAGCACGTCCCTCCGCGCATGGCTCCGTCTCTGCCCGACGCGGATAGCACCAGCGAAGACGACGTACCCGAAGTCAGGGTGGGGGAGCTAGGTGCGGCAGTACTCCGGCTTAAACGCCGGAAAATCACTGCCCCCGGACCCGACGGCATTCCTGGCCGTGCATGGGTCCTGGCCCTCGAAGAACTCGGGCCTCGACTGATGGGGCTCTTTAGCGCATGCCTCGAAAGGGGCCAGTTTCCCAAGGTGTGGAGGACGGGGAAACTGGTCCTGATCCGTAAGGCGGGGCGGCCGGTGGACTCACCGTCCGGATACCGGCCGATCGTGTTGCTCGACGAGGTGTGTAAGCTCTTTGAGCGAATTATCGCGGAACGCCTCGTCGAGCATCTCACGAGTGTGGGGCCAGACCTGGCGGATAACCAGTTCGGTTTCCGTCGGGGACGCTCCACCGTGAGCGCGATCATGCGCGTGAAGAGCCTAACGGAGGAAGCAGTCTCGCAGGGCAGGGTGGTGGTGGCGGTGTCTCTTGACATCGCCAACGCGTTCAACACCTTGCCATGGAGCTGCGTTAGGGAGGCGCTCGTGTATCACGAAATGCCTCTCTACCTCCGTCGTATTGTCGGGGCCTATCTCTCGGAGAGGGCCATAGCTTTCCCCAGCTGGCTCGGGCCAGCTCGGCGAGATGTGTCGTGCGGTGTTCCGCAGGGGTCGGTCCTGGGGCCGCTTCTGTGGAACATCGGCTACGACTGGGTGCTGCGGGGTGCGTTGCCTAGGGGTGTCGGCGTAACGTGCTACGCCGACGATACCCTCGTCACGGCGCGGGGTGGAACGTACCAGGAGGCGGCACTCAAGGTCACGACGGGTGTTGCTCGAGTCGTGGGTCGGATACGGCAGCTGGGACTGGAGGTGGCCTTGCACAAGTCCGAGGTTCTGTGTTTTCACAGACCTCGGAACGGTCCACCAGAAGGTTCCAGCATAAATGTGGGAGGTGTTAGCATCGGCATCAAGCCCTCGATGAAGTACCTAGGGATCGTACTTGATAGCCGATGGAACTTCGGACCACATTTCCGAAGTTTGGTCCCCAAGGTGACGCAGGCATCGGTCGCGCTTTCGCGACTGATGCCCAACCTAAAGGGACCCAACGCCTCCTGCAGGAGACTGTACCTGGGGATCGTGCGGAGTATGGCCCTATACGGGGCTCCCGTATGGGCGGATAGGTTGGCGGTCAAGGGGAACGTGACTCTGTTAAACAGACCACTTAGAACCTTGGCCGTCAGAACCGTACGGGGGTACCGCACGATCTCCGGAGAGGCTGCATGTCTCCTAGCCGGGACCCCTCCATGGGACCTGGAAGCGAGAGCCCTTGCGTCATTGTTCCAATGGCGCAAGGAGGCGCTGGAGCGGGACCACAGGCCTGCGTCTCGAGAAATCGAGGACCAGCGGTCCCAACTCCGCCAGGATCTCATGGAGTCATGGAGGGTGCGACTTGAGCAACCCAAGGGGGGTGCCATCTTCATCGTGGCGGTGAGACCGATCATTGACCATTGGCTGCAGAGGCAGCATGGTGACCTCACGTACCGTGCGACGCAGATGGTTGCCGGGCATGGATGCTTCGGTAGCTATCTGTTTCGCATGCATCGTGAGGTCACACCCCGGTGTCAACACTGCGAGGTTTCCGACGACGACACCGCACTCCACACGTTGGTGGAGTGCTCAGCGTGGGCGAGTCAGCGCCGGGACCTCGTAGTGGGTCTGGGCGTGGATACCCTCTCGCTGGGGACCATGCTTCAAGCCATGATATCCAGCGGGAGTAGGTGGAACGCGGCCGTGTCCTTCTGCGAGCAAGTCATGCTCGCGAAGGAGGCGGCCGGGAGGGAGAGGGAGCGTACCCTCCCCGCCGAGTTCCGTAGTCGGCGGCCAGGCCGCCCCAGACTACGCGACTACGCCCAAGACTATCGTCCTCCATGATCGGGGCCTGAGGACGGCGGGATCGCCACCCACCGTCCTTACAGAAGCAGGCTAGAAGGGTTGCGTGCTGCGGGGCCTTTGCCCCATAGCACGCAACCAGATTCACTCACTGACGCGGGATAAAACCCGACCCCAATGACGCGGGATTCTCGTCCCGACCAAACACCCGCAGAGACCACAGGGGTGGTCAAAGTCCGCCGGGCGCCACTGGACATACCCTCTGCTAGTAACCAGGGACGCCCGGCAACGGACGTTAGAGCGGCCGCGGCCTTGGGCCGCGGAATTAAAAAAACAAAAAAAAAAAAAAAAAGTGGTGCACAAGAACCAAAAGCCCTTATAGACACGCCAACTATTAATTCAAATCAATACCTAAACAAACGCCTCTATCTACTCTACATAAGTATGTCACTTGTGAATTTTTGTTGCTTGAAGATAACTTTCAAATGAGTGTCTTAAATTCTACTTAATTTTCATAAAATCAAATTGTAACTTATTAACAAAAGTGTACTGAGGAGTCCTACAACCATTTCCAGGGCTAAAGTCACCCTCACTTGCACGAGATGCACCTGCAGACAAACCGACGAGCCTCTGATAAGAATAATGAAATTGCCTCAAAACGGCAATAGGCCCTGGTACCTCGTTGTACCATACCAACAGTAACTGACGAAACTTGATGTTCACCTCGCAGACGATATTACACGCTCCAGCACCTTAGAAAAACAGGGGACAATTGATATCGGACTGATATCTTTAAACGTTCTGTTCAATAGCATAGAGAGCATGCTAAAATTTAGTTATTAATTGTCAAAATACTTGAAAGTACAAAAGTAAATCATCCTGTAGAACAATAACTAAACGTACCCGTTAAGCCGAAACCGCGCGATCAAATTTGCAGCGTCAGCGCACATGCAACCGCGCGGGAACACTGACGTCATACATACGACCATTACATATTATATATAGTACGTACAATCTTTACTTGTAATTTGTAATGAATTTTTTAATTATACTAAGTAGGTAAATGTAAGGAGATAGATATAGATACTTTCTTACTATGATATAACCAGCCAGTCTACTAAATAGGACCGGTTTGGTAAGGATTCATCTAAAAATTCAGTGTTTAAATACTCGTATCATTGTAATGCACTAACCATATTAATAGCGCGATCTAGAAATTATAATGAAGCAAAGTGTGGATGATGTCGGTATTGATCATCGTAGCTCAGTAGTCAGAACATTCTCCTTGTTAGGAAAAGGCCGTGGGTTCGAGTCCTGCCGAGAACATATAAATGTTATTGAATAATTTATATAAAACTAGCTGTCCCGGCAAACTTCGTACCGCAATTTTTTTTTTAATGTTCCTCTAAACTTTTTTTCAAAAAAAACCCTTTCCTGATAGTTACGATCACAATAATTAGCGAAATCGGTTCAGCTGCTCTCGAGATTCACGATTAGCAACACATTCAGTGATTCATTTCATATTTTGGATATTGGATAGAAACAGGCGTTACTTGGCGAAAATCCATGACAAAACAATGGTAAGTAAAAATTTTTTTAAGAAAAAACTTTTTAGCATTAATTAATAGCATTAATTTTTCGCAGAATCAAAAGGACAACAAAACGTCGACAATTGTTTCGCCTCTAAACGAGGCATTATCAAGACTGTCTCAGAGAGAACAGCAAAATTCGTGGTTGGAACGTGTTTGCTTATAAGTAAACGCGTGCAAATTTCATTATCGCGATGTAGGATTCTTTACAATAACCAATGTGGGTAGAAACCTCAGATCATGCTAACTAAGTTCCAAAAATAGGTATTCACCAATACTTGACCTTATCTGTTTGATTTAATTACTGTCTCTTGATAAGTTGCATAGAAAACCCAAACAACACATACAAACCAACAACAGTTAATGTGTCTGTCTGTTCGCAAACAGATTAAGTAAGGGAGATGTGTGAAAATCTATTTGTTCATTGAGTAAGGTGTCCGCATCTCTTCTAACTATTTCTAGCCTTTCCCAAACACTTAACTTGAACCCTTTCTCACATAACCGTAAAACTTTAAAAGTGTTACTATTGTTCAAGGAATGACCAGTGTCAAGAAGATGCTTCGCGAAGAGGGACCTTTCGGGACAACCATTGCGGGACGCCGCTCTATGTTCCTTATATCTAATATCGAAGGACCTGCCAGTCTGTCCCACATACTTCAAACCACATTCATCACAACTCAACAAATAAACACCTGATCTGCGTGAGACCGACACCGAATCCTTGCCATTACACAGCTCCCTCAAGGCATTCTGAGTTCTAAAAGCAACAAATATATTACTTTCCCTCATGATCTTAGCTATACTCAACGAGACGGGACCCACGAACGGCAAACAGGCCGTGTACTTCCTAGGTGGATCTTGAATCGGATATAATAAATGAAAACTAGCCTTTCTACGTTTTTTATTTAATAATGAGTGAACCATTCCTACGTCATAGCCATTACTTTGTGCTATGTAGCAAATGATGGACAATTCTTCACCAAATGCCTGTGGGCTCAACGGTACCGCCAGTAACCTGCTCAGTAAGCTGTGGAAAGCTGCCATTTTATGTTGCCATGGATGATTGGATGAGTAAGGAATAACTGTGTCTGTAACTGTTGGTTTCCTATAGATACGGAACTCATGAACACCGTTCCTTCTAGTAATTGAAAGGTCCAAGAAATTGAGAGTGGAATCTGACTCCAACTCTAATGAAAAATCAATTCTAGGGTGTACTGAGTTCAACTTGGAGACAAGGACACTGAGCTGACGTTTTGTTCCTGTCCAACATATAATAATATCATCCACATATCTAAAATAGTACAAGACATGAACGTTCCCAACTATGTGGTTAGTCTCGAATGCATCCATAAATATTTCAGCTATTAAAGGACTGAGTGGCGACCCCATAGCCAGACCATTCCTCTGTAGAAAAAAACTGTTGTTGAACTGAAAGTAATTCTGAGTCATACACAATCTTGTTAGGTTATAAATTTCCTCTATTTTATTAAAATTTACCCTTTTTATTGTTAATTTGTGTCTCAAAATATCTAATACTTCATTATACGGTACGTTAGTGAATAAACTTTTCACGTCCAAAGACACAAGTTGAGCATTGGACGGTAACTTAATATTTTTAATCTTGTTTATGAGGTCAGTACTATTTTTTATAGAAAATTTTGGGTTAAAATCTATTGCTTCTTTAATGATTGTGTTCAAAAACTTCGACAAATTATATGCCGGCGCGCCCCTGTATGCGACAACAGGTCTAATTGGGCACCCTTCCTTGTGTATTTTTGGAAGGCCATAAAACAACGGACAACTGGGATTCATGTTTATCAAAGTTTTATGCAACGAAGAGTTCTCAGGGAATAAATAAGACGTGGATTTCAAAGCAAGCTTTAGTTCTGCCTGGAACTTAGCTGTAGGATTGAAGGTTAAGTGTTGAAAATCATCAGATGAAATGATGTCATTGACTCTTGCCATGTAATCCTCCCTCGGGATCAAAACCACGGTGTTACCCTTATCAGCCTTACTCAGAACCACATCCCCGTCCCTAAGTTTGTTGCGAATCGACCTTTGTACAGTCAATTCGGAGTTAAAAGTACCAGACAAACAAACAGAATCGATTTTTTGTGCAACCAGTGCCTTCAACATTATGTCACCCTTATTTCTAATGATTGCCACCTCCGCATCTACTGCCAAAGGTTCTAAAGATTTTTTATTGTTAAATGATTTAGGTATGGAATATTTTAAGCCCTTATTTAAAAGGGACACCTCACTGTTGCTGAGATGAATATCAGAAAGGTTCTTGATTCTGGGGTAAAATGTATGATTAGAAAACACCTGCTCCCTTCGATCAAAAAACTCGCCTCTACCCACCCTTAGATTAAATAATTTTTTTGATTGTATTAAAAATTTTTTATGTATAAATTTAGAAGCTAAATCTCGTGCCTTTTTATCCAACAAATCAAATTCTACTCTGTGTAAACTGAATGACAACTCAGAGTGTAGAACCTTTAAATGCCACTTCAAATTGTCTCTCACTCTAAATAAACTCCTAATTTCTGAGTTTAGCCACACTGTTTTTGCTTTTAAAATAGAATTCCTAGCCGACACTGAGTTATTGTTTGTTTTTAGGCAGATGTACCTTGGAAACACCCCAAAGCGCTTACACTCTTGATTGAACCAAAGATTTTGACTTGCTGTTCTGTGGAGCTTGATCAATTTTATATATAGTTTAGCCTGGGTAGTGATGCACACTGATCTCAAATATTGGATAGAAACAGGCGTTACTTGGCGAAAATCCATGACAAAACAATGGTAAGTAAAAATTTTTTTAAGAAAAAACTTTTTAGCATTAATTAATAGCATTAATTTTTCGCAGAATCAAAAGGACAACAAAACGTCGACAATTGTTTCGCCTCTAAACGAGGCATTATCAAGACTGTCTCAGAGAGAACAGCAAAATTCGTGGTTGGAACGTGTTTGCTTATAAGTAAACGCGTGCAAATTTCATTATCGCGATGTAGGATTCTTTACAATAACCAATGTGGGTAGAAACCTCAGATCATGCTAACTAAGTTCCAAAAATAGGTATTCACCAATACTTGACCTTATCTGTTTGATTTAATTACTGTCTCTTGATAAGTTGCATAGAAAACCCAAACAACACATACAAACCAACAACAGTTAATGTGTCTGTCTGTTCGCAAACAGATTAAGTAAGGGAGATGTGTGAAAATCTATTTGTTCATTGAGTAAGGTGTCCGCATCTCTTCTAACTATTTCTAGCCTTTCCCAAACACTTAACTTGAACCCTTTCTCACATAACCGTAAAACTTTAAAAGTGTTACTATTGTTCAAGGAATGACCAGTGTCAAGAAGATGCTTCGCGAAGAGGGACCTTTCGGGACAACCATTGCGGGACGCCGCTCTATGTTCCTTATATCTAATATCGAAGGACCTGCCAGTCTGTCCCACATACTTCAAACCACATTCATCACAACTCAACAAATAAACACCTGATCTGCGTGAGACCGACACCGAATCCTTGCCATTACACAGCTCCCTCAAGGCATTCTGAGTTCTAAAAGCAACAAATATATTACTTTCCCTCATGATCTTAGCTATACTCAACGAGACGGGACCCACGAACGGCAAACAGGCCGTGTACTTCCTAGGTGGATCTTGAATCGGATATAATAAATGAAAACTAGCCTTTCTACGTTTTTTATTTAATAATGAGTGAACCATTCCTACGTCATAGCCATTACTTTGTGCTATGTAGCAAATGATGGACAATTCTTCACCAAATGCCTGTGGGCTCAACGGTACCGCCAGTAACCTGCTCAGTAAGCTGTGGAAAGCTGCCATTTTATGTTGCCATGGATGATTGGATGAGTAAGGAATAACTGTGTCTGTAACTGTTGGTTTCCTATAGATACGGAACTCATGAACACCGTTCCTTCTAGTAATTGAAAGGTCCAAGAAATTGAGAGTGGAATCTGACTCCAACTCTAATGAAAAATCAATTCTAGGGTGTACTGAGTTCAACTTGGAGACAAGGACACTGAGCTGACGTTTTGTTCCTGTCCAACATATAATAATATCATCCACATATCTAAAATAGTACAAGACATGAACGTTCCCAACTATGTGGTTAGTCTCGAATGCATCCATAAATATTTCAGCTATTAAAGGACTGAGTGGCGACCCCATAGCCAGACCATTCCTCTGTAGAAAAAAACTGTTGTTGAACTGAAAGTAATTCTGAGTCATACACAATCTTGTTAGGTTATAAATTTCCTCTATTTTATTAAAATTTACCCTTTTTATTGTTAATTTGTGTCTCAAAATATCTAATACTTCATTATACGGTACGTTAGTGAATAAACTTTTCACGTCCAAAGACACAAGTTGAGCATTGGACGGTAACTTAATATTTTTAATCTTGTTTATGAGGTCAGTACTATTTTTTATAGAAAATTTTGGGTTAAAATCTATTGCTTCTTTAATGATTGTGTTCAAAAACTTCGACAAATTATATGCCGGCGCGCCCCTGTATGCGACAACAGGTCTAATTGGGCACCCTTCCTTGTGTATTTTTGGAAGGCCATAAAACAACGGACAACTGGGATTCATGTTTATCAAAGTTTTATGCAACGAAGAGTTCTCAGGGAATAAATAAGACGTGGATTTCAAAGCAAGCTTTAGTTCTGCCTGGAACTTAGCTGTAGGATTGAAGGTTAAGTGTTGAAAATCATCAGATGAAATGATGTCATTGACTCTTGCCATGTAATCCTCCCTCGGGATCAAAACCACGGTGTTACCCTTATCAGCCTTACTCAGAACCACATCCCCGTCCCTAAGTTTGTTGCGAATCGACCTTTGTACAGTCAATTCGGAGTTAAAAGTACCAGACAAACAAACAGAATCGATTTTTTGTGCAACCAGTGCCTTCAACATTATGTCACCCTTATTTCTAATGATTGCCACCTCCGCATCTACTGCCAAAGGTTCTAAAGATTTTTTATTGTTAAATGATTTAGGTATGGAATATTTTAAGCCCTTATTTAAAAGGGACACCTCACTGTTGCTGAGATGAATATCAGAAAGGTTCTTGATTCTGGGGTAAAATGTATGATTAGAAAACACCTGCTCCCTTCGATCAAAAAACTCGCCTCTACCCACCCTTAGATTAAATAATTTTTTTGATTGTATTAAAAATTTTTTATGTATAAATTTAGAAGCTAAATCTCGTGCCTTTTTATCCAACAAATCAAATTCTACTCTGTGTAAACTGAATGACAACTCAGAGTGTAGAACCTTTAAATGCCACTTCAAATTGTCTCTCACTCTAAATAAACTCCTAATTTCTGAGTTTAGCCACACTGTTTTTGCTTTTAAAATAGAATTCCTAGCCGACACTGAGTTATTGTTTGTTTTTAGGCAGATGTACCTTGGAAACACCCCAAAGCGCTTACACTCTTGATTGAACCAAAAAGTCAAAATCTTTGGTTCAATCAAGAGTGTAAGCGCTTTGGGGTGTTTCCAAGGTACATCTGCCTAAAAACAAACAATAACTCAGTGTCGGCTAGGAATTCTATTTTAAAAGCAAAAACAGTGTGGCTAAACTCAGAAATTAGGAGTTTATTTAGAGTGAGAGACAATTTGAAGTGGCATTTAAAGGTTCTACACTCTGAGTTGTCATTCAGTTTACACAGAGTAGAATTTGATTTGTTGGATAAAAAGGCACGAGATTTAGCTTCTAAATTTATACATAAAAAATTTTTAATACAATCAAAAAAATTATTTAATCTAAGGGTGGGTAGAGGCGAGTTTTTTGATCGAAGGGAGCAGGTGTTTTCTAATCATACATTTTACCCCAGAATCAAGAACCTTTCTGATATTCATCTCAGCAACAGTGAGGTGTCCCTTTTAAATAAGGGCTTAAAATATTCCATACCTAAATCATTTAACAATAAAAAATCTTTAGAACCTTTGGCAGTAGATGCGGAGGTGGCAATCATTAGAAATAAGGGTGACATAATGTTGAAGGCACTGGTTGCACAAAAAATCGATTCTGTTTGTTTGTCTGGTACTTTTAACTCCGAATTGACTGTACAAAGGTCGATTCGCAACAAACTTAGGGACGGGGATGTGGTTCTGAGTAAGGCTGATAAGGGTAACACCGTGGTTTTGATCCCGAGGGAGGATTACATGGCAAGAGTCAATGACATCATTTCATCTGATGATTTTCAACACTTAACCTTCAATCCTACAGCTAAGTTCCAGGCAGAACTAAAGCTTGCTTTGAAATCCACGTCTTATTTATTCCCTGAGAACTCTTCGTTGCATAAAACTTTGATAAACATGAATCCCAGTTGTCCGTTGTTTTATGGCCTTCCAAAAATACACAAGGAAGGGTGCCCAATTAGACCTGTTGTCGCATACAGGGGCGCGCCGGCATATAATTTGTCGAAGTTTTTGAACACAATCATTAAAGAAGCAATAGATTTTAACCCAAAATTTTCTATAAAAAATAGTACTGACCTCATAAACAAGATTAAAAATATTAAGTTACCGTCCAATGCTCAACTTGTGTCTTTGGACGTGAAAAGTTTATTCACTAACGTACCGTATAATGAAGTATTAGATATTTTGAGACACAAATTAACAATAAAAAGGGTAAATTTTAATAAAATAGAGGAAATTTATAACCTAACAAGATTGTGTATGACTCAGAATTACTTTCAGTTCAACAACAGTTTTTTTCTACAGAGGAATGGTCTGGCTATGGGGTCGCCACTCAGTCCTTTAATAGCTGAAATATTTATGGATGCATTCGAGACTAACCACATAGTTGGGAACGTTCATGTCTTGTACTATTTTAGATATGTGGATGATATTATTATATGTTGGACAGGAACAAAACGTCAGCTCAGTGTCCTTGTCTCCAAGTTGAACTCAGTACACCCTAGAATTGATTTTTCATTAGAGTTGGAGTCAGATTCCACTCTCAATTTCTTGGACCTTTCAATTACTAGAAGGAACGGTGTTCATGAGTTCCGTATCTATAGGAAACCAACAGTTACAGACACAGTTATTCCTTACTCATCCAATCATCCATGGCAACATAAAATGGCAGCTTTCCACAGCTTACTGAGCAGGTTACTGGCGGTACCGTTGAGCCCACAGGCATTTGGTGAAGAATTGTCCATCATTTGCTACATAGCACAAAGTAATGGCTATGACGTAGGAATGGTTCACTCATTATTAAATAAAAAACGTAGAAAGGCTAGTTTTCATTTATTATATCCGATTCAAGATCCACCTAGGAAGTACACGGCCTGTTTGCCGTTCGTGGGTCCCGTCTCGTTGAGTATAGCTAAGATCATGAGGGAAAGTAATATATTTGTTGCTTTTAGAACTCAGAATGCCTTGAGGGAGCTGTGTAATGGCAAGGATTCGGTGTCGGTCTCACGCAGATCAGGTGTTTATTTGTTGAGTTGTGATGAATGTGGTTTGAAGTATGTGGGACAGACTGGCAGGTCCTTCGATATTAGATATAAGGAACATAGAGCGGCGTCCCGCAATGGTTGTCCCGAAAGGTCCCTCTTCGCGAAGCATCTTCTTGACACTGGTCATTCCTTGAACAATAGTAACACTTTTAAAGTTTTACGGTTATGTGAGAAAGGGTTCAAGTTAAGTGTTTGGGAAAGGCTAGAAATAGTTAGAAGAGATGCGGACACCTTACTCAATGAACAAATAGATTTTCACACATCTCCCTTACTTAATCTGTTTGCGAACAGACAGACACATTAACTGTTGTTGGTTTGTATGTGTTGTTTGGGTTTTCTATGCAACTTATCAAGAGACAGTAATTAAATCAAACAGATAAGGTCAAGTATTGGTGAATACCTATTTTTGGAACTTAGTTAGCATGATCTGAGGTTTCTACCCACATTGGTTATTGTAAAGAATCCTACATCGCGATAATGAAATTTGCACGCGTTTACTTATAAGCAAACACGTTCCAACCACGAATTTTGCTGTTCTCTCTGAGACAGTCTTGATAATGCCTCGTTTAGAGGCGAAACAATTGTCGACGTTTTGTTGTCCTTTTGATTCTGCGAAAAATTAATGCTATTAATTAATGCTAAAAAGTTTTTTCTTAAAAAAATTTTTACTTACCATTGTTTTGTCATGGATTTTCGCCAAGTAACGCCTGTTTCTATCCAATATTTGAGATCAGTGTGCATCACTACCCAGGCTAAACTATATATAAAATTGATCAAGCTCCACAGAACAGCAAGTCAAAATCTTTGGTTCAATCAAGAGTGTAAGCGCTTTGGGGTGTTTCCAAGGTACATCTGCCTAAAAACAAACAATAACTCAGTGTCGGCTAGGAATTCTATTTTAAAAGCAAAAACAGTGTGGCTAAACTCAGAAATTAGGAGTTTATTTAGAGTGAGAGACAATTTGAAGTGGCATTTAAAGGTTCTACACTCTGAGTTGTCATTCAGTTTACACAGAGTAGAATTTGATTTGTTGGATAAAAAGGCACGAGATTTAGCTTCTAAATTTATACATAAAAAATTTTTAATACAATCAAAAAAATTATTTAATCTAAGGGTGGGTAGAGGCGAGTTTTTTGATCGAAGGGAGCAGGTGTTTTCTAATCATACATTTTACCCCAGAATCAAGAACCTTTCTGATATTCATCTCAGCAACAGTGAGGTGTCCCTTTTAAATAAGGGCTTAAAATATTCCATACCTAAATCATTTAACAATAAAAAATCTTTAGAACCTTTGGCAGTAGATGCGGAGGTGGCAATCATTAGAAATAAGGGTGACATAATGTTGAAGGCACTGGTTGCACAAAAAATCGATTCTGTTTGTTTGTCTGGTACTTTTAACTCCGAATTGACTGTACAAAGGTCGATTCGCAACAAACTTAGGGACGGGGATGTGGTTCTGAGTAAGGCTGATAAGGGTAACACCGTGGTTTTGATCCCGAGGGAGGATTACATGGCAAGAGTCAATGACATCATTTCATCTGATGATTTTCAACACTTAACCTTCAATCCTACAGCTAAGTTCCAGGCAGAACTAAAGCTTGCTTTGAAATCCACGTCTTATTTATTCCCTGAGAACTCTTCGTTGCATAAAACTTTGATAAACATGAATCCCAGTTGTCCGTTGTTTTATGGCCTTCCAAAAATACACAAGGAAGGGTGCCCAATTAGACCTGTTGTCGCATACAGGGGCGCGCCGGCATATAATTTGTCGAAGTTTTTGAACACAATCATTAAAGAAGCAATAGATTTTAACCCAAAATTTTCTATAAAAAATAGTACTGACCTCATAAACAAGATTAAAAATATTAAGTTACCGTCCAATGCTCAACTTGTGTCTTTGGACGTGAAAAGTTTATTCACTAACGTACCGTATAATGAAGTATTAGATATTTTGAGACACAAATTAACAATAAAAAGGGTAAATTTTAATAAAATAGAGGAAATTTATAACCTAACAAGATTGTGTATGACTCAGAATTACTTTCAGTTCAACAACAGTTTTTTTCTACAGAGGAATGGTCTGGCTATGGGGTCGCCACTCAGTCCTTTAATAGCTGAAATATTTATGGATGCATTCGAGACTAACCACATAGTTGGGAACGTTCATGTCTTGTACTATTTTAGATATGTGGATGATATTATTATATGTTGGACAGGAACAAAACGTCAGCTCAGTGTCCTTGTCTCCAAGTTGAACTCAGTACACCCTAGAATTGATTTTTCATTAGAGTTGGAGTCAGATTCCACTCTCAATTTCTTGGACCTTTCAATTACTAGAAGGAACGGTGTTCATGAGTTCCGTATCTATAGGAAACCAACAGTTACAGACACAGTTATTCCTTACTCATCCAATCATCCATGGCAACATAAAATGGCAGCTTTCCACAGCTTACTGAGCAGGTTACTGGCGGTACCGTTGAGCCCACAGGCATTTGGTGAAGAATTGTCCATCATTTGCTACATAGCACAAAGTAATGGCTATGACGTAGGAATGGTTCACTCATTATTAAATAAAAAACGTAGAAAGGCTAGTTTTCATTTATTATATCCGATTCAAGATCCACCTAGGAAGTACACGGCCTGTTTGCCGTTCGTGGGTCCCGTCTCGTTGAGTATAGCTAAGATCATGAGGGAAAGTAATATATTTGTTGCTTTTAGAACTCAGAATGCCTTGAGGGAGCTGTGTAATGGCAAGGATTCGGTGTCGGTCTCACGCAGATCAGGTGTTTATTTGTTGAGTTGTGATGAATGTGGTTTGAAGTATGTGGGACAGACTGGCAGGTCCTTCGATATTAGATATAAGGAACATAGAGCGGCGTCCCGCAATGGTTGTCCCGAAAGGTCCCTCTTCGCGAAGCATCTTCTTGACACTGGTCATTCCTTGAACAATAGTAACACTTTTAAAGTTTTACGGTTATGTGAGAAAGGGTTCAAGTTAAGTGTTTGGGAAAGGCTAGAAATAGTTAGAAGAGATGCGGACACCTTACTCAATGAACAAATAGATTTTCACACATCTCCCTTACTTAATCTGTTTGCGAACAGACAGACACATTAACTGTTGTTGGTTTGTATGTGTTGTTTGGGTTTTCTATGCAACTTATCAAGAGACAGTAATTAAATCAAACAGATAAGGTCAAGTATTGGTGAATACCTATTTTTGGAACTTAGTTAGCATGATCTGAGGTTTCTACCCACATTGGTTATTGTAAAGAATCCTACATCGCGATAATGAAATTTGCACGCGTTTACTTATAAGCAAACACGTTCCAACCACGAATTTTGCTGTTCTCTCTGAGACAGTCTTGATAATGCCTCGTTTAGAGGCGAAACAATTGTCGACGTTTTGTTGTCCTTTTGATTCTGCGAAAAATTAATGCTATTAATTAATGCTAAAAAGTTTTTTCTTAAAAAAATTTTTACTTACCATTGTTTTTTCATTTCATATTATTATTTTAGATTATAAAGTAATAGTGTAAGTAGTAAACAATAATATTATATTACATCTTTTTTTAGGGTTCCGTACCCAAACGCTAAAGGTATAGGTGTTTTCTATGTATAATATGTATGTATTAAGAAATATATAAGTATGTTCATCAGTCGTCTAGATCCCATAAAAAATAAAAATCGCGATGGAAAAATAGGGGATGATCGTAGAGGGTTGAAAATTCAGGGTTGTATGCATTTTCTAATGCTGTATCATAAAAAAAATAAAATTAATCTCAAAATTAAAAAAAAAAAAATTAGGAGTGGACTACCCTTAACATGTAGGGGGATGAAAAATAGATGTTGTCCGATTCTCAGACCTACCCAATATACACACAAAATTTCATGAGAAATTACAATTAGAATTTGTATAATTTTATATCATCATAACATACCTAGTATAAAACAAAGTTATTTCCGTTCCCTATATAATGTATATAATGCTTAGACCTTTAAAACTACACAAATAATTTTGATACGGTTTTCGCCAATAGATAGAGTGGTTCTCGAGAAAGGTTTTTGTGACATATAATTCGCCAGTAAAAGCCGCGTGAGTCCGCTAGTTATAAACAAAAGGCACTAGAGACGTAAAGAGAAAATTGTAAACTGTTTCGCATAAAATTAAATTAAGATTTTCAGTTTGAATATGATAATATTCGTTAATTTTTATCCGCTTCCCGGGTCCAATTACCCGGGTGGGTGGTTTCATCATGGGAACCGGGACAGCCGGGTGTACGCGGTGTCTACGTTTTCACTCTTCGTTGGGCTCGTGACTTGGGTGTCCTGATTTAGACAATTAAATTAAGTTTCGGGATAGTTAGTTTAAGCCGAGTGCTAAGCCCTCCTCAATATTAAATGGTAGCGATAATATCGACATTTATTTATTTTAATTATATTCTTTATTTCAATAATATTGTTTTTGCTAACTAGTGAACTCGTTCATGTGCTCTAATCCCATCCCAGGTCAAAAATTTGTGTGATAAGCACGTTAGTGTACTGTGGTTGTTGGGGCCTGGGTTCTTGGCAATAAAAACAGACTCCCAACGTTGAATATATTATATTGAAAGGATTAGGTAAATACAAGATGTGAGAACGTGTGTATCTCGAAATATGTGTAGGCTAAGTGTTCGGCTTGCGATCCGTCGTGTGACGTATAGACCAGTATTTTTTGCCTCAACAGTGGTGTATCCTGTGTTTGGGTGTAATTTATCTATAATCTATTATAATTAGGTATGTACGCATTTAGAAGTAGAGATAATATAAGTGTGTTGTTCATCAGCTATCTGCTAACTTAAATAATTGTTATTTAAAAAATAATACGTAGGTCACACTACATATAAGCTTTGCGTAACTTAAAAAAACAACATGTTAAAACCAAAATACTCTCCTTTACATTTGAAACATTTTTTCATGACATCGAACCATTTTTTAAAACAGGAGGACCACAGATCTGAAGGCATGTTTTCTACGTGCTGATTGAACGCTATCACTGCCTCTTCGGAGTTGGTAAAAGTGAAACCTCTCATCAAATCTTTGATTTTGGGGAAAATACAGAAATCACAGGGTGCTAGGTCGGGGCTATGCGCAGGATGGGTGAGAGTTATACTTTTTCGGAAGCTAAAAATGACTTTGTTTTGTTGGCCGTGTGTGAAGAAGCGTTGTCATGATGTAGGAGAAAGCGGCTTTTGGGTCGTCTTTCGCGAGCTTTTTCTAACACCCTGGGTAAACAAATGGTAGAATACCACTCGGCATTAACACTCTTTTGATCTTCAAGTGGAATTGTACAGATGGGACCCGTAGCTGAGAAAAACTAATCTATAATTTTTTTACAAACGTTTCTCGTCTACCTCACTTTTGTTGGCTTGTTCTCATTTTCAAACACCCATTCACAAGATTGCTATTTTTTTTCCGTTTCAAAACAATAAATCCACGTTTCGTCTCCTGTGACAATGTCATAAACAGCATTAGAATGTCAGTGGTCGTACTTCAGTAGCATCTGTGAGCACTATTCCACGCGAGCCCGCTTCTGCTCCGCTGTCAGTTCATGAGGGATCCAACGACAACAAAGTTTTCGAAATTTCAATTCTTCGTGTAACATTTTCTGGATTTGACTCATACCAATCCCCAATAGTCCTCGAATTGTTTCATAGGTAATCCGCGGGTTTTCTTCAATTAACCACTTAACAGTAGCCACATTATTTTCGTTGACGGCAGTTGAAGGCCGCCCTTCACGAAATTCGTCATGTAAAGAAACTCGACCTCTCTCAAATTCAGCAAACCATCGCCTCACGGTGCTCAAACAAGGTGCTTCTCTCCCAAAAGCATTTTGAAGACGAGCGGCACAGTCTTCCGGAGAGAGAGAACTTTTAAAATTATAAAAAATCATCGCTCTAAAATCTTTTCGACCTAATTCCATTTTCGTTGCATACGTAGAACTTTGATGTGTGATAAAAAACAATTGACAAATGATTTCCCGCCAATTGTTTTTTTTTATTACTAAGAAGGTTGCAACGTTTAAAAAACTAAAACATTCGAAATTCAAATAGTTCCGATTAGCTAGAAGTGCAAAACTTTTAGTGTGCCCCATATATAATTTGCATTTGACTGTTGAATATCTTGCAAATCATTTTTTTTCTTCCAAACATCTTAATGTTTACAAAAGAGCTACCTAATGATATCCCACACTATGAGGTAGACGAGTAGGGTATTTACCCCAAAAAATATTTAATAAGTTTATTTTAGCACTTTGTCGACGTAATAAATATACTCGTACATCACATCATAAGTATGTAAAAGTGTTAGTTTTCAAACATTAACCAGTGGAAGGAAATCCGAGGGCCAACGGATAGACGGACGGACTAAGGGTTCCGAGATTTGAACTACGGAACCCTAATAACATTTGTACTTTATAATAAATGTTTTTTTTTTTACAAAAATGAACTGTGTCCATCAACTCACGCGCAGTGCCCCGTGAAATAGCCCGCCACGTGAACCGCGACGTGAACAGCCAGTGTGCTCGTTATTTCTTGTGATTTATGCCAAAAGGGTGGTATAATGACAACGATCATATATTCCTAAATGGTTATAATATCTAAATATAATATATAAATTTTTATTGATATGTTATCCACGAGAATTATTGAATTTTTGTAATTTGATATCATTTTTGAAACTTTCACTGACATTTTATAGTTACTGACTAACATAATTATTGACATTTGTAATTCAATTTATTTTAATATGTATATGACATTATTGTATCGTCCTATAATTATTGCATGCTCGGTGAGGCAAAGCACAGCGGAAGTTGATTCCTGTATCATCTAGGATAACCTTGTAATAATTTACCTGTGTTCAGCAATAAATAAACGAATGAATGAATGAATGCTTCTGTCTTTATATTTCACACAAACAAATTGGTAGCTCCCTTTTTAATGTCGAAAAATATCTTTCATAGCCAAATACGCCTTTAGAGCGACATTTTGCTTAGATAACGACTTATTCGGATAAGTAAGAGATCTTTATGTATCGTTGTACCTAACTACTATGATTGTCCGGTAACGCGTGACGTTATAACATGGGGCTAACAAATCTAGGAGAAACTCTAGTGGCGTGTAGGCATAATGTATATATAACAAAAACCGGTCAACTGTGAGTCGGACTCGCGCACAAAAGGTTTCATACCAAAACGGCCAAAAACACATTTGTTGTTTCGTATTTGTTGTTAAAGCGGCAACATAAATACATCATCTATGAAAAGTTCAACTCTCTAATTATCACGGTTCTTGAGATACAGCTTGGAGACAGACGGACGGACGGACAACGCAGACTCAGTAATGGGGTTCCCGTTTATTGAGCGAAGCGGGCGTAGCGAGCGGAGCTCCCTATCAGGTGAATCAAATGCAACTCGATGTGAAATTGTTTCTCGACAACTATACCCAGCCGATTTTCATGATTTTTTCACTAAAAAATCAAAGCATTCTCAGGAGCAGGTTTTGTTCGAGACCGAATTTTGATATAGGACCCTCAAAAAAAGTTATTGACATATTTTTGGTCAATAACTTTTTTTGAAAACCTGCTCCTTATAGATTGATAAATGCCTTAATAGAAATAGTCGCTTCGCTCAATTGTATGCTGCAGCGCAGTACCACGGCAGCGACCGCAGCTCCTAGTTTATTTATGGACACACAGTATCTACAATACAGTGAAATTAGAAACCATATATACATGTATACAATGGCGCCACTTATCTCTAAAGAGATCTCTTCCGTGGGCCTAGGAGTGGAGAAGTGAGTTCAATCAGAGGTTAATAAACTTACATACACTATAACTACATAAATACACAAATACTTAAATTTTTATATTACTTATATTTTTTTTTTTAATTCCTCGGCCTAGGGTCGCTGCCGCTCTATCGTTCGTTGCCGGGCGTCTCTGGTTACAAGCAGAACGTATTTCCAGTGGCGCCCGGCGGACTTTGACCACCTCTATGGTCTCTGCGGGGGTTAGGTCGGGATGAGAATCCCGCGTCGTTGGGGTAGGGTTTTATCCCGCGTCAGTGAGTGAATCTGGTTGCGTGCTATGGGGCAAAGGCCCCGCAGCACGCAACCCTTCTAACCTGCTTCTGTAAGGACGGTGGGTGGCGATCCCGTCGCCCTCAGGCCCCGATCATGGAGGTCGATGGTCTTGGGCGTAGATGAGTCCGCGGCGCCCTCGCCGCTGACTACGGAACTCGGCGGGAAGGGTACGCTCCCTCTCCCTCTCGGCCGCCTCCTTCGCGAGCATGACTTGCTCGCAGAAGGACACGGCCGCGTTCCACCTACTCGCGCTGGAGACCATGGCTTGGAGCATGGTTTCCAGCAAGAGGATATCCACGCCCAGACCCACTACGAGGTCCTGGCGCTGACTCGCCCACGCTGAGCACTCCACCAACGTGTGGAGTGCGGTGTCGTCGTCGGAAACCTCACAGTGTTAACACTGGGGTGTGATCTCACGATGGATGCGAAACAGATAGCTACCGAAGCATCCATGCCCGGTAACGACCTGCGTCGCACGATACGTGAGGTCACCATGCTGCCTCTGCAGCCAATCGTCCATTATCGGTCAAGTTTTCAATTGCTCAAGTCGCACCCTCCATGACTCCATGAGATCCTGGTGGATTTGGGACCGCTGGTCCTCGATTTCTCGGCAAGTAGGCCTGTGGTCCTGCTCCAGCGCCTCCTTGCGCCATTGGAACAATGACGCAAGGGCTCTCGCTTCCAGGTCCCGCCTAGGAGACATGCAGCCTCTCTGGAGATGACGTGCGGTACCCTCTTATTGTTTTGACGGCCAAGGTCCTCAACGGTCTATTAAGGAGAATACATGTAAATTAACATAAACATACATACATTAACGTACAAATAGTTAAGGAAGGGAAACGAGATAGTGTTCCTTCACTTTCTTCTTGGAGACATATACAGTTTTGCAATTTTCCATTTGGGTACGAACCCCTAAAAGATAATACATTTGCGAAATCTAGGTAAACCACATGTACCTAACTAACATAAATAACGTTTTAATAAAATAAACAATTTTAATTAAATCTACATCCTCAATAAGTTCCTCATAAAATTCAGATTGAAAATTGTCAGTAGACAAAGTCGTGTAATAATTAAGAGTTGTGAACTAATCTCAACTACGAACAATTCTAAATTGTAAGGTTTCACGAATGGACAGAGCGTCCGCATCTGTCCGTCTGTCCCGGATTTAAAACAATAACGTAGTTTATTCATTTGGAATTTCATTATGCATTTTAGGGTTTCATTTAATTTATTTTGTTGAATGGAATTTTAGATGTAGTCACGTGTGGGGAATGTATTCTAGTTTTAATTTTGTATTCCCTTCATCTTATTTAAAATTGTTCATTTAAAAAACTACACTTTTTCTTGTGTTGAAGACCATAAACATTTTATGGTGAAGAAGAATAGAAAATATTAAGGAAATATAAGAACTACCAGACGACTAATTTGGTACCTAAGAATTAGAAACTATTCACTGCCTATTTACACAGCAACTATACACACAATATAACACTTAAGTATTTACACTAATACTGAAATGTCATCGGTGGGACTAGAACCTACGGTCTTTCCCGTTTGCCTATTTTTTTTTAGCTGAAGCTGATTAATGAACGATTATGGAGCTTTTATAGAGCTTAGGTATATCCATAAACAAATTTGATCAATATGTATATTGTTATGTAACTTAAAGTAGTCTCAAAACAGCACGCAACTAAATCACGGTCTTTAATGCTGTTTATTTACTAATTGTGTATAATATTTTTGTGAACTGATAAATAATAAAAAAAAACTAACAAAGTATGTTGGGATCACATCTTTGAGGTTCCTTGCTGAATCACGCCTATACCCCCCAAGTAATGAATTCCAAATTTTGGCTAGTAGTTTTGTTGTTCCCTGTAATTGCAGCAAACCTATTGCTCTGCCCGATACAGATATGTAATGACACCAAAACATTCATTCCCAAACATTCCCACTATAATCCGAACCATATATAAATAGTAACAAACGCAATATATAGCAACAAATAAACCGTAGCGTAGTGTTGAGCTAGTGTTAAATAAATGCAGTGTCAAATGATAATGTTAATCCGTCACATGCAATGTGTCGGTATCGCGTCCCACGGGATTTATTGGGGCGAGCAGACGGGCGGTTTAAACGCTTGTTTTTAAACGTCGAACTTTGCCTATTTTTGTTTTTTGAATAGCCGCTCATTGCCAGACGTCCCGGGTATGGCCTTGTCAGGGTAACATAAGGGGAACTGCACCTATTACATATTTATTATTGCACTAGCTGTTGCCCGCAGCTCCGCTTTTCACAGACCTCGGAACGGTCCACCCCAAGGTTCCAGCATAAATGTGGGAGGCGTTAGCATCGGCATCAAGCCCTCGATGAAGTACCTAGGGATCGTACTTGATAGCCGATGGAACTTCGGACCACATTTCCGAAGTTTGGTCCCCAAGGCATCGGTCGCGCTTTCGCGACTGATGCCCAACCTAAAGGGACCCAACGCCTCCTGCAGGAGACTGTACCTGGGGATCGTGCGGAGTATGGCCCTATACGGGGCTCCCGTAGGGGCGGATAGGTTGGCGGTCAAGGGGAACGTGACTCTGTTAAACAGACCACTTCGAACCTTGGCCGTCAGAACCATACGGGGGTACCGCACGATCTCCGGAGAGGCTGCATGTCTCCTAGTCGGGACCCCTCCATGGGACCTGGAAGCGAGAGCCCTTGCGTCATTGTTCCAATGGCGCAAGGAGGCGCTGGAGCGGGACCACAGGCCTGCGTCTCGAGAAATTGAGGACCAGCGGTCCCAACTCCGCCAGAATCTCATGGAGTCATGGAGGGTGCGACTTGAGCAACCCAAGGGGGGTGCCACCATCATCGCGGCGGTGAGACCGATCATGGACGATTGGCTGCAGAGGCAGCATGGTGACCTCACGTACCGTGCGACGCAGATCGTTGCCGGGCATGGATGCTTCGGTAGCTATCTGTTTCGCATGCATCGTGAGGTCACACCCCGGTGTCAACACTGCGAGGTTTCCGACGACGACACCGCACTCCACACGTTGGTGGAGTGCTCAGCGTGGGCGAGTCAGCGCCGGGACCTCGTAGTGGGTCTGGGCGTGGATACCCTCTCGCTGGGGACCATGCTTCAAGCCATGATATCCAGCGGGAGTAGGTGGAACGCGGCCGTGTCCTTCTGCGAGCAAGTCATGCTCGCGGAGGAGGCGGCCGGGAGGGAGAGGGAGCGTACCCTCCCCGCCGAGTTCCGTAGTCGGCGGCCAGGCCGCCCCAAACCACGCGACTACGCCCAAGACTATCGTCCTCTATGATCGGGGCCTGAGGACGGCGGGATCGCCACCCACCGTCCTTACAGAAGCAGGCTAAAAGGGTTGCGTGCTGCGGGGCCTTTGCCCCATATTCACTCACTGACGCGGGATAAAACCCGACCCCAATGACGCGGGATTCTCGTCCCGACCAAACACCCGCAGAGACCACAAATGTGGTCAAAGTCCGCCGGGCGCCACTGGAAATACCCTCTGCTAGTAACCAGAGACGCCCGGCAATGGACGTTAGAGCGGCCGCGGCCTTCGGCCGCGGAATTAAAAAAAAAAAAGTATCTTAGCCGTGTGCAGTGCCCCTTAGTGAACTCCACTGCGGGTGACGTAACCTACGACAAACTTATTATTTGCGGTTGGTACAGTAATCGGGTCTAGGGATCGAACCGCAAAATTAAGTTTGATTTTTATTGTAAACACTTTTCCGAGATAAAAAGTAAGCCAGTAGGTGCCCAGGATATTAAAGAATAATTATACCAAGTTTCATCGCAATCGAACCAGTAGTTATTGCGTGATGCCTGAACAAACAGACAGACAGACAGACAAAAATTTTTTTAATCACATTTTTGGGTTTGGTGTCGGTCTAGTAACACCCCCTGCCATTTATTTTTTTGATATTTTCAATATACAGAATTTTTACTTCTACAGATTTATTATAAGTATATATTTACATACTTTGATTATCATGACGTCTGTTTATCGGAAGGGGTATGCAGAGGCATATAATATTAAATGTCCACTTTTTGTAATTTTATTGGTCTCTACAGGGAGTCAGCCTATTGCCGGTAACCGGAAAGATTTTTGATTACCAGAGCTTCGTCCGATGATCAGCAAGTGCACCAATTGCAGGAAATGTCACCTTGTACCGTTTAATATCTTAACACTATGAAACATGACCATACGCCCCACCCTCGCAACATCAACTGCACAAGTCCTCCTCAATCTTTGGAGCACCAGGCTTCCCTTACAACTTGCTCCCCTTCTACTTCATTAGTGTATGAATTGTGTGACAGTGTAAAAAGTAATAGTCATACTGGTTATACTAAACTAATTTTATTTAGTGATGATATTGGAACTGATTTTGGTTCTTTTCTGATACAACAATGTAATTCAAATTGTTATTCAATTATTAATAACTGTTATCCAGGTGCATCTTTAAATGAAATTATGCAAAAGATATTAGAATATAATTTTGACTCAAACAGTAAAATAATTATTTTCTGCTCAAACAGGGGTAAAATTAACAAAAATGAACTATCCCTATACTTTGACAAAATGCAAAACTTAAATGTTGAACATGTAGTAATGTTTACATTACCATATATAAAAGGTGTGCCAGACGTGGAAAATTCTCTTAGATATAAGATAAATTTACAACTCAATTTAACTAGCCAATATAATAATAAATTCCATGTAATTGACTTTAATTCTGTTTTTAAGAGAACTGTATATAAATACAATTTGTCAACTTCTGACAGTAAGTTTAACGATAGCAAACATATTGTTTATGTAAACAAAGGTAGGTATTTTCTACCAAAGCATTATAAGAGACAAATAGCGAGTTTGCTATTCAATTATTTTTACACTTCAGCCAAGAACTTGGCTGACAAAACTGCTTCTATTGAGCAATGTAGATTTAGTGTTAAGACTTTGGAATCTGTTCCAAGTAATTTAAATTAAGTTCTACGACAACAGAGGCAATATTACCCTTTAGCAGACATAGTCAATTAATTGAATTAAATTTAGTTACAAATATTAATTATGTTAAAAAATGCCCTCCAAATCAAAAAAATGTAAATTATATCAACATAGGGCATCAAAATATTGGTTGTTTAACACATGGCAAAGAGTTAGAGTTGGAACTGTTAATGAATTCAGATAATATTGATATTTTTTGTATTACAGAACATATGCGTAGTCGAATGAGCTCATGTTCAAATTCAGTAATCACCGGGTTGGGTATTGACGTGAACCCACTTCTAATACTAGGACATTTAGCTTAGATGACGGGTATAAAGGGAATGTATAGATAATAGCAATCTTAATTAACTGTTTGGCATAGAATTCAAAGAAAACTAAATACGAGTATATTACAAGGAGTTAAATCACTGTAATGATCTCCTAACTACAAGACCTCATTAAACATTAATAAACAAAAAAAAACAATTATATTAAATACATAGAGATAGAATATTTAATGCATAGAGGAATGGAAACGCTCGTTTGCAACTCACAAATCAAAGGAATATGTGTAAAAGGGGTGCGAAATGACACGTGTCAGGGTGCGCTGATTGGTCACATCGCACCCAGCACCCTCTGCCAATTATATGCAATAAGGGATAAGCTGATCTGTGTCGAATTACTCAAACTCCAAGATAGATTGTTTTTGGTTGAAAAGGGGTGAAGAAATCTTTGGTTGAAAAAGTAACTAAGTAGACATTCTCATGTAGCCAAAATGCTGTCAGTATTGTCTCGCTGTGTGGCATTGATAACTAGGTCGCCGCAGTCGCGAAACGTACCGTTACGCTGCAGCATATATTTGAGCGAAGCGAGTTTAAATTCAAAATTCTGGCATCGTAATAACCTGCGTAATTCTGTAAGCTTTTGATGAGTGCAAGAAAATCCGAAATCGGCCGAGTATTCGCCGAGAAACAATTTAACATAAATCGTTTGAAAAATAATTTGAGTTAGCCGTTGAGAGCTTAATAATCTGAGCCAAGAAATAGAAAGTCTTGTGGTTCTTCTTACCATCACGTCTATACCTCCTAGGGGATAGGCAGAGAGGTACACACTCACACTTAGCCTGGAGGGCAAACTATTTGCCGTTACCGAACACTATAAGAAAATTCATAACCATTCTGTAATTCAATCCAAGTTTACAACAACATAAAATAAAATCTATGTGAATATTAATACACTATGCACATAGACTACGTTTTATTTCGATAATGTGTTCTAGTGAGAAATAGGAACCACAAAAATACTATATTTGGGCAGATTTAAAGTAAATAAAAAGATATAAGAACTAATTTACTATTCAAAGTGTTTATCAAATGAATAAACACTAAATACTTGAAATTTGTCAACAGAATCGTTGTACGAAGCAAATAAACTAAATTTCACTGAATAACTTTTTACAGAAGACTGAATCCTATTTTATATAAACGGGGTAAAATGAAGGGTGAAAAAGAGCAAAATGACCGTCAACATAGACCCACGGAAGGGTCAATTTATTTATGTATTGATAAGCTCGTGGACTGTCGACAATTGAAACGGTGAAGGATAGACCAACCAATCCAATCGGACCTGTTTATTTACAAATTTTTGACCTTCTTATTTGAAAGAATAAATATTTTTGACTGACTCTTAAAAGGAGGACGAATCCAATATTTTGATGCCCTTAAGACATAGAACAGAGGCATACTATACGTCTACTTTCCGTCAATAACATGACCCCATATAATAAAATAGTTTACCTAATAGTAAGTTTTATTATAGTATAAATAGCCCGAAACAATCAGGACTTTAATTGGCTGTGCCATAGCGGCTGGCACGTAAGATGTAGTTGCCTTTAATCAACATTTCATCGCAAGGCAACGGGGTTTCAGAGTTTTTTCAAAATTATAACATAGCTCTTTATTATTATTAAACTTATTCGGCCGTTTTGGACATAATTTATTTATACTGCCCGGTTACGGCAATATGCTTGCGTGGGACCAAAATATTACTGGCAAATAGTGGATGTGTAAGGCATCTCTGCCTACCTCTTTGGGGATATAGGCATGATATATGTATGTATGTAAGTTTTGTTGATAATTTTTTTGATATTGTTTTTGTATTTGATGTGTGTGTGTGTGTGCTTAAAAAGATGCTTCATACACACTTAACATGTAACGTTTGTTGCAAGTAATTATTACTGTTATTAATTGCCATAAATCGAAAAATTAATAGCTTGCTGAAGCTTCATCATCCTTTGAATGGTAGGCGCAACACTTGCTGATGATTAGGTTCACTAAGGTCTCTAATATTTTGGAAATTCGCTTAAGCTTCCCAAGGTTTTTATGAAATTGTTGAGAATATTTACAAATAATCTAGAACAAAAATTAGGCACTTACAATAATTATTTACATCGTAAAAACCTCTCTGCATCATCTCCAACTGGAATGGTTTCCATCGAACTGGATCGAATTAAGTTTCCTTGAACCGTCTACGTCATTTAGGTAGTGAAATATAAAAGAAGTTAATAAGAGACCTTAGTATACTGGTGGAGGAACATAAAGCAAGGGTCATCCCTTGGGGCCCTATTGATACTGCTAATGAAATCCGTGACCTTAGATAGCTACGTCTTGTTGTCGGCTTATCCCTGTATGTATTGAGTTGAAAGACTGAATAGAAAAAAGTAAATTCAATTATTTATCTGACTGGACTTATCCTGTATAAGCTTTCGTTGTATTGTCTGTTTATATATAGTTTATATACTATTATAACTAGGGTTTATTTTAGATTTTCAGACCTAGCAAATTATAAAAAAAAACCGGTCAAACGCGAATTGAACTCTCTCATCGAGGGAGTACAAACTTAAAAATGTATATAATTATTCTTTTCGCAATTTTTCCTTTATCTGTGCTATAAGACGTTGCTACGTACCTACCAAATATCAAGATTCTAAGTTTACGGGAACCATCCTGTAGCACAGAATAGGGCTTACATACCTGTAGGTTTTGATTCCCTTGCGAGTGTCGACACATAGCTCACAGCTATAAGGGATAGTAGACCTGAGTATTTGATTTGAATTTCAGCTTAATATTTCCACGCGGTCTTGAGAAAAAGGATCTTGACAGACAGACAGACAGACAACAAAGTGACTCTGTAAGAGATCAGTAATTTGCTCTATTGATGTACGAAACCATATAAATAGCAAGTGTTAGTAGTAAAATGATACTACATACTCCCATTTGGGATGTTTGATAAATAATATTGCTTTACAGGCGTTTAATATGCAACTTTATACACTTTATGTACAGATTATAACAAAATACTTTTGTTATGCAAATGCAAGAAAGTTTAATGTGGATATGACAAGGGAATAACTTCATAAAGTATTATTATTTAACATTTGACTATTGTGAAACTCGTCCGAAACTCACGTAACTATCAATGACGCGAGCCACGTAGGCTCTGTTAGGTCCCAACTGGCCCTCATTACATATTCAATGGGCTTGCAATATGAAATGTGCATTTACACATAATGCCGGCTAATTGTAGTGTATGGGAGCAATCGTCGATAATTGGACAACAGTTACGTGAGCTTAAAGGTTCTGAATAATGTGATGTGAATTTATAATGTGAGGATAGCTGTGATTTTAATTTTTTTTATTAAAGAACTCCCGAGTTTAAGTTAAAGTATGTATGTGTTAGATTACATTGCAAAAGAGTGGCAGTGAGATTTTATTACCAGGTTTTTACATGCTGCAATAGATAAATATTGCTTTTCGAATCTGGCATTAAATATAGAATCCATGTTCTAGTAATAGTAACGTCATCTAGCTTCAAACTAAGCAGAGCTTGTACTCTAAAAACGGAATAACTGATATTAATACTTTATCTTTAAATTTTAATGTTTACAGATCGTAGAATGATTTGATCTGACCCGTGGATCTCTGTGGCAGTCGATTAGCACACAGATTGTATCATAATCAAACATATTCCAACACAAACATTCTATATTATTCATAAACTTTTAGGATATAGGAGGAATTGTAAGTTTTTGCTACGTATTCACTTTAATTGTAACGAAGGCGCCTGCCCCAAATTGCATTACCGACCTCAAAGCTCAGACAGACGTCTATGTTTGTATACATTTCCCGTCGTTCACACGAGTTCTATTTGCTGTGCCTAGTTAATGAATAGATGGAAACATGTTTGAGTGCACTAGAAAATATTGGCTGCTGTACTATCTGGTATTCATGATCCTTGTTAAGTACAGTGGAGCGTATTATTTTTGATTGACACACACACAAATTACGTTACGCCATTTACTGTCACCCACT
The DNA here is from genome assembly GCA_963556515.1 of Nudaria mundana. Lineage (NCBI taxonomy): Eukaryota > Metazoa > Arthropoda > Insecta > Lepidoptera > Erebidae > Nudaria > Nudaria mundana. The sequence goes on from OY748288.1 coordinate 1,555,887, forward strand.
TTATAGGGTACGATGATGCTGATGTTGCAGGGCACTTTGAGTATTTTTGCCATAGTCTCATTTGTAGCTTAGTTGGTCCTTAATTTTAATAGCATTTCGGCTTTTTCTTAGCGGGAACCATCTCCACCATCTTCCGTGCATCACAGTGTACTGACTGATTCCCGGAAAAATTCACCTTGCGACTTGATTGTGTGTCAATCCTCAAGTTCTCCCCTTCTTATTGGGTTAAAGACCCATACAGTATTATTCGTCCTCCTCACATGTTTGGCAATAATGATCTGTCTTCGAGATTTTTACCAAGATGGTCATTTGGGCAAGAATAAGCTGAAGTCATAAAGTTATGTAGTTCATCGGTCTTTAGCTACTCTTTACAATGTCAAGTGAAATTGTTTATTGCACTTGTTGTATTTCTATCAAAAAATAATAACCACCCCAATGAAGAGGAACTTGATCAGATTTGATCCCTTCATACTTTACTATAGATTACATTAAAGATATCTGGCTAATCCAATATTAGTTTTAATGAATATGTCAATCAAGTTTGTATGTACACAAATAAGGGGTGAAACTATTGTCAAAGGTTAATGCGAAGTCTATCGATTGGGGATTCGGCGATTGAAATTGTGTTCCCAGATTTATCTCGAATATAATAAAGAATATTAGTTCGAGACGCCCAGGTTAGTCCGAAATGCCCAGGACTTTAATTGGCTGTGCCATGGCGGCTGGCACGTAAGATTGCCTTTGTTGCCTTTAATCAACATTTTCATAGCAAGGCAACGGGTTTAATTTTTTTCAAAATTACAATATAGCTGCCACTTTTTATTAAATTAATTCGGCCATTTTGGACATAACCCATTATTAATGTGCCCGGTGACGGCAATAGGCTTGCCCCCTATTACGTGGGACTAAAATACTGGCAAATTGTGGGTGTGTAATGCTCCTATGCCTACCCCTTCGGGGATATAGGCGTGATATGTGTCTGTCTGTCATAATAAAGAATAATTACTTAAGTGGTAAAATCGTAGAGACAAATGACATTAAGTGGTCTTAAGAAGATTAACGCGGATTCACGTAAAAATAAATATTCGAATTGAAAACACTGGAATCGTTTTATGAATTGAGTTAAAAAGCTTTTAAAATTATATCCACTATAAAGACATAAAATTATCTTCACTATAAAGATATAAAATTATCTTAGTGTCTCCCCTAAAATTTTCAAAACTAAGCACGCGTTATTGGACAATTTCGTCATACATAATCAAAGAATTGATTGCACAAAGCAAAAAGGCCGTTCACAGTAAAAGGGAAGGCCACCTCGCATCCACATGAATGCATTTTTACAATAGCCAATTTGACACGTTAAGTGACAAAAAATCCTTAAAAAGTTGCAATTAGGGCTGCCTCCGTCCCATTGTGCTACGGAAGCTAACATTTAAAATTCCATTAGGCACTTTCGATTGAACCGATGATAATTGGCTACCCTATTCAGGTTTCATATTGGTCCAGTTTGGCTAGGTAGTGAAAGAATGGGATTTTTCAATTGCCTGTTAATATCTGTGAATTCTTTGTAATAACTGCAATTTTAATTTTAAATCTTCCATTTCATAAGACTATTTTGTATGGAGGCTTCAATTTTTTTAGATGAACTACCACATCCGTTCAGAGTTCTGAAGAGCTCTTCAATCTGATCCCACCCTCTTCCTTCCGATCCCGAACGACTCGTGCCGGGCAGAGATGCCACCCCCACACAGTGGATAGCATGTTCGCGAGAACCGAACGTTTTAAACGTTCGTTTCTCTGCCGAACGATAGTGGCCTGGAACGCCCTGCCTGTGCACGTGTTTCCTCCCACATATAATCCTGGGTTCTTTAAGCGGAGCGTGAAGAGGCACATCAGTAGGTCGTCAAGTTGAGGGCCACTCTCAATAGTAATGTGTGCTGTGAGAGTGGCCCACAATCGCTAGACGTCGTCACGACTTACCACCAGGCGGGCGGCGTCAATTTGGCGAACCAAATATAAAAAAAAAAAAAAAAAAAAAAAAAAATCCGTTTCCCCTAAGGGCTAGGCAAAGAAAGTAGATAAAGCCCACATTTCGTCAAGTCTTGAAGCTTTGAAGCTTACAAATAATGCGCCTATTACCGCTTGCGGAAACTTTTGTTTGCTAGAGCCTCATTCGTTGTTCCATAGGTGTATTACTTGCAGTTGAGGTTGCCTTGGACTTCAATTGTGGTGTAAAATGATCCCCTAAGCGAAAAAACTTTACTGCGCTTAAAGTTAACACAAAAACACAAATATTGGATAGAAACAGGCGTTACTTGGCGAAAATCCATGACAAAACAATGGTAAGTAAAATGTTTTAAGAAAAAACTTTTTAAAATTATATAATAGCATTAATTTTTCGCAGAATTAAAAAGACAACAAAACGCCTCTAAACGAGGCATTATCAAGACTGTCTCAGAGAAAACAGTTCTCTCTGAGACAGTCTTGATAATGCCTCGTTTAGAGGCGAAACAATTGTCGACGTTTTGTTGTCTTTTTAATTCTGCGAAAAATTAATGCTATTATATAATTTTAAAAAGTTTTTTCTTAAAACATTTTACTTACCATTGTTTTTTCAAAAACACAAAGTTTTAAATAGTTTAGAATACTGAATTTACTTATGTTTGTAACTCCGTACTTATTTTGTGTTAATTAGGTAAATAGATTATTAGTTTAGACATTCTTTTTAAAAACCTTAGTGAAGTTTTTATACACATCTATGGGTAAAACGATCTGTCGGCAAGGGATAACAGCTGAGGAGTTAAATGAAGAGATTCTTGGATAGGGAAGAATGTGATGTTTCTGATACTAATTTGGGGGTACAAGCTGGAAGAGGATGAGATTTTTGCATTGTCTATTTGTGAAACATGTGACCGTGACATCTCAGGATTTGGAACAGGAGGTTCTACTGCCTCATCGCTTCCATCGCACTGGTTTAAGCCTGCAATATAGTTCAAGTCATGAAAAAAAATGTGATGTGATGATGGCTCTAATAGTCACTGGTATACGGTAGGGGATCATTTTACACCATTGTCCCTTAGTTACCTACACGTAATTAGCCCGTGGCTTCATAAACAAAACGTTTAATTTTCCTGTCATCATTATCAACCCATTGCAGTCCTGAAGGACAGGTATTTCTGATGATACCTCTTTTTAGGGCTAACTGCACCCAGCCAGCGCCTGCTATCCGACGGTAACCGTCTCACCGCTGTTCCTCAATTATCTGCCCATCTTCGCACCATATTTATACAAAATCGATGCTGCCATTTATGCCATGAAACTCGAATAAAAACGAACAGACCTCATTTCTCCGAGCGTAGTATCTATTGCATGTAAACTTTGCATAAGAAATATGACAGTATGCGTAAACTACATCTAAAATAGGTATTTATAGGCCGTTGGGACTCGATCTGTTTATGTTGTAAATCTTAGGAGCACCATATTATGTACACAATGCGCGGTCAAAATGTTGATAACAAAACGGCAACAGCCCGCGGGAGCTATTCCATTATCTGTACGACTGAAATCAACCACATTAACTAATATCCGATTCGGATATCGGTATATTTAGCTATCCAGCTATTTAGGGTGGATATATGATACTAGAAACTACGAGTACCTACTACAGCAGAGAAAGCCTTTTTTTTTTTGATAGTGATGTTCTTCTGCAATTGTGGTATTTGTTAAACAACAGCTTCTTTCCACTTCTTTGGTTTAGAACGTCATAGGATAACGTGAAAAAAGACACCGGGTCCATAATGTAAACCTAGAAGGACCTAGTAGTTTTTTATCGCAAAACAAACATGTTGAACTATTAAAACCATTGTATAAATATATCTTAAATATTATGTAAAGATTTAAAAGTAATATTGGAAGCTGAAATAACGAACCATACAGCCGGATATTGACATTGCCGCATTTCCGACCGACAGCACATGTATGCACGCGAATAAACTCGGCGCGTGAATTAGGGTAACAGCACCAATACATGGCCAAGTGTTTTATTGCTCACCAATCTGTGACCACTTGGTCAACCAGCTCATAGCGCTATAATGAAAATTACTGACTGTACTCATGTAATCATTTATTATATTATTATGTCCAGGATATAAATGCTATTGATATTATTTCACTTATTTATGACACGCCACTAATGTTTTATTTTTACGGGACTTTAAGCACAAATGTATCACTACTTAATATTTATGTTTATTTACAGTGAAGCATTACTTATGTTTACTACTTTTTATTATCTACCTTAAGGTAGTAAAAGTTTTAATTAATTAAGCAACGGTTTCAAAAGATGCTCGATAATAATGACCTCAGATCGACTAAACCAGATTTTTTAAGTTTAAAGTCATTTTTTATTTGTTTGCTTCTGATTCACTATGCAATTTTAAGGTGAGACACCCTAAAATTGCTTTATGGATCAAGGCTTACCATCAACATGGTAAGAAATTTACTATAGTAAAAGTTTGAAGATAATCCTGCAGAATTTATTTTATTTATTGAGATTGTTAATATAGAATCCTAAGATGCTACTTTGAAAAAAAATTATAAATAATGTAAAAAAAATTACTTTATTAAACTAAACTTTTAAATAGAATCTGATAAAGTGCGGATATTCTTTAAAATAACAAAAAACATGTGCGGTCGGGGGACTCCCGTCAGAAACGAAGTTCTTTACGCAACTGCAACGCAACCCAACCTGGGTTTGGAATACTTTTCGTTTTACGAACGACGCCGACGCTAAATAAAAAAAAAATCTAAGAAAAAGCGGACAATATTGTACCACTGATAAGCGCAACGTGACAATTTCTACTAAATCGCACTACCAGTAAGCCCCGTTAGAGAACTTCGTTCCAAAAAATCTAATCCAATGTTCGATAACGGATCCTTTTACCTTAATGTATGAAATTGACGCGTGACGTTTCAATTTTAATACATTTATTTTTTCAATTAATGTGAATGATGTATGTTTAGCTATGTTTAGTATATTCTAACTGATGCCTGAATTTAGTTTAGCTGGTTTTACGTGATGGACAAACAAACAAACATCAACAATAATGTTAGCTAGAGATTTCAAAGGTCCTTTTTAAATACCTACAGTGGTGTATTTGTATTGGGTGTAAAGAGGCCCTATTAACATCTCTGGGCCCCGTCTTATCCTCATCCCCTGTATGCAGTGCACCTGCAGATAAACCTCTGGTAAGCATAATATCCAAAACACCGGAAATGGCAGTAGACTCGTCCCCCCTATTACGTGGGACCAACAGAATGGCTGGTGAATAGTGAGTGTAACAAATGCCTTCAAGGATAAATACGACGAATATTTAATTTTATCTTATCGTCATTATCTCAACCCATTTGACGCCAACTACTGGGCTAAGGTCACCCCTTAAAGGGGAAAATTCAGCCTCTATATACCACTCTGGCTGGACGGATAAGGTTTTATGTCGAGTTTTTCTTCTCTACTGATAATCATTCTACAGAGCGTTTTTCTTAAACCAGTTGAGAGTCGGCTTTCCAGTCTAACTGGCATGCGGCTGAACTTCGATAACTTTCCGTAAAACGACTACCATTCTTATTAAAATTGAATAATTCCCAACTGTCAGATAATATGACAAGATACATTTATTTACAATAAGAGTATTCTTAATATACATAATTATGTATTAAAAATATTTACAAAATATGGTTTAAAAAACCCTTCGCGTCATTGCTGACTGGGCAACACAGCCAGCATTCTGGGAACCTTCCAGAATGCTGGCTGTGTTGCCACGGTGTATGGCATACTTATTTTTTGGGTTCCGGTTCTGGTCCTGAGAAGCATCGATTAAGCGTTTAGCAATATCTAAAGAATTACAATATACAAAATAAACATAATTATAGACTAAAAATATTTACATTACAAAATATCGTTTAAAAAATCCTCCGCGTCATTGCCGACTGGGAAGGTTCCCAGAATGCTGGCTGTGTTGCCACGTTGGATGGCGATACTTATTCTTTGGGCCAGAAAATAGCCAGCCTTCTGATCCTGAGAAGCATCGATTAGGCGTTTAGCAATGTCTCTATAAAGGCGGCGAGCACTCGGACCCCTAAAGTAATTTCAATTATAATATTTTAGTATTAACTGTTCTTTCAGTCGTCAAATAACTTGATTGATATCATGAATAATTTTGATAGCAATTCATCTCTAAGACAGATGTAGAAAGAAAATGTTGAAAACTTTTAAAAGCATTCCTCGGTTTATTTGCGCATAATGATTATTCATCATGTAAATTGTTACTAACTTGTTAAATCGAAACGAAAGAAAAGATTTATTTCTTTAATATTTCCGTTTAATACTTTACAAACTTCTCGATTAAGAAAACTTTGTTTCTTCAGAATGTACTCGCCCATTTATTTTTTAAGTCCCATTTTACTTAAGTACTTATTAAAAAGTAAAAAGTTTTGAATGTGAAGTGGAAATACCGCAGACCTCTTGGCGCCAAAATAAGAAAACACAATGGAAAATCATATAAAAATGACAGATTCCTAATTCAAATGTAATATTTTGTTTATTTTTCAAGTCAAGTATTATTTATATTTACATTATAATATATGCTCATCCTTTGAAAGGAGAATGTTCAGAAACCGTTTCTTTTTAAACACCTCAATAAAAAGTGTATGGCGACCTAAGTAAATTGATAAATCAAAAAATATTTTTTTAACAATCTTTTAATTCACTTGAACAAAATCGTATGTGGCGTTTAAACTTTAATATAATTCGTGGTGTAATCGTTTTTGCAAATGCACTATGTCGGACCGGATGTCATGATTCGAATTTTACGATCCAGCAGTGCTACTCTGAAATGCCAAATACGATTCAATCGGTTGCGTCGGATGTCCGGCCGACCCGAACGTATTAACAGTAAAATCAAATTCATAGACAAAAATCATAAGAGTATCGGATGAAGAGGCGGTGTAGTTCTTACTAAACTTTTTGAAAATATTATTATCGACATTTTGAAATTCTGTTTTTTTTTGTAAGAAAACTACAGATTTAAAATAAACGTATGTTTTTTTATAAAGCAAATTGAATAACAGACTCAATTTACAATTAGTTATTAATTAATAAATAAATAAATAAATTAAAATACAGTTTTAATAATTAAATAATGTAAAGCAATGTTTTGAAGATTTACATAAAGTCCAGGCTGCATTAACAAATAATAAAAAAGCAATTAAATCAAAAGTGACACTTTATGACTCTTGACAATTTGATATTTTTTAGAAATTCTCTTAACCTTAGATTATTTATTCTAAATTATTATAAAATCCAAGGGATAAATACGTAATGTTTCTCGTAGAAATTCATAGACATTGGTGATTAATATCGTATTTTAGTATTGTAGTTTCAAGCGATGGTTACAAAACACTATTCGATTCGTTGTTTTTGTCCATCATATTATGCAAACTATTCCTAAGAGATAGGAGTATGACTGAAGACCTTGCTATGGACTACTAAGGAGTATCAAAAGCGATAACATCGACACCAAGACTCGACACTACATTTTTCAGTGACACCAAGATTTACCTTGATGAATTATTCTTGGATGATTGCAATAAGTAGATCGTAAATGCATTGGTTTACATTTAATATTACACTGAGAACAAAATGAAGCAGTGCGCTGTGGTCATTATACCTACCGAGTTACCTAGTAGAAGGGCAGTGGATGTTAAAGTCAATAGGAAGGAGGAATATTGTTATAGACTGTTATGAGTTAATTTTTTAAATAGTAAATGACGTCGAACTTAGAAAATTCCTTTTAATTACTACTTTTACTTAAATATATTTTCTATGTATATTGTTTGTAGGTACCTATTTAGAAATAAATATACCTACCTATGTATGTTTATCAGTTATCTAGATTCTAGATACGGGATTTTGTATATGTGGTTGATTGGTTATAAGTAATACAAGCTTAGGCTAGATGACGTTGTGTGAGAATGTCCAAAATAAATATTTATATCTAAGAAAGGGTATACAGAGGCATTTGTACATCCACTTTTCACCAGGGGCGTACATTGCCTTTATTTGCCAGTATCTTGTCCGTTGATCGGCAGGTGCATCACTTACAAGTGGTTATACCCAATGATGTGGCCGCCCCATTGTCCATTACCGGACCATGCATTAAATAGAGTTATAATATAAACATTTATGTGTAGGTATCTAGGTAGGTATTACATTTTCAGGGTTATTTATAACTGTGTTGGAACTATTACTTCTATCTTATTTGAATTAAATCCATGTAACGATTAGCACTTTTTGTAAAAAAATGATTTGACGGATTGATGGACATTTGCTTCAAAACTAACCTCTAATTTTAACGGCAAAACGAAGAATGAGAGAAAACACCACAAAATAACGGAATATTTTTTATTTCCTATGAAAGTACGATATAAATCCAATATAATATCCGATTTTCGCTGTCATATAAAATTAATTGTTACGAAACGGCGGTATATTGAAATGTAGGCAATCTCCTTTGATATTTACAATACTCACAGCCACAGCAACCATACTCTTTAAGTATGGTTTTTATAATACAGATCTTTATTTGTTTTTTTTTACATAATATTATACTGTTGGTAAATTTACTACTACCAATTTACGCCTCTGTGACGTGGCGTTAAAAGTCAAATCTCTAAATTGTCCTGAATCTATTGTTAAATATTAAATCAACATGAATGTGGTGATGTTTGTTTTTATTGTCAACGAATGTGTGATTTACTTTTTACAACACTTTGTTTAAACAATTTTTGATTAAAGAATCAAAAATTGTTTAAACAAAGTGTTGTTTCATTCATTTAATTGTAATTTTTGAGTGTCGAAGTTACAATGCCTTGATAACAACTTGATATTTTCAAATGGTAGGTAGTCATTAGAAAGCTGTGATTTTATTCCATTTTTATATTCATTACGGATGAAAATTTGTGATATTTGAAAGTTAACATAGTTTTAATAAGACTGATTACAGTTAAAAAACTGTTGCCATTTATAATAATAATATGTGCGAATTTTTATGATGTGGATATTTACAGTGGGTACTAAGTGTGAGGCCGATCATGGACGACTGGCTGCAGAGGTAGCATGGTGACCTCACGTATCGTGCGACGCAGATTGTTACCGGGCATGGATGATTCGGTAGCTAAGTATCTGTTTCGCATCCATTGTGACGTCACACCTCGGTGTCAACACTGCGAGGTTTCCGACGACGACACCGCACTCTACACGTTGGTGGAGTGCTCAGCTTGGGTTAGAAATTTTGAATAAGTACGTAGCTACAATCCTTGTGGGTAGAAAGCGGACATAGCCGTCTTTTCACTAGTAGGTATGTAGCTAAATTATACCCGGGTTACGTAGTTGTAGCTTTACCGTTGAATGAAATTTAACAATAGTTGACGAGAGACTGAATTGATTGTCTCTGAAATTTAGGTTCAGAATATAGTATGGTTATTGATTTTCAACTGTACATATACCACAGAATATGTACAACTCAAAGACATTATGAATTGGCAGGAAATGAAATGAACGTCAAAGGTTACCTGACATTACAAAAGGTTCGCCGTAAGATGATTCAGTCATACCAACCGATATTATTACAAAGATTGGTGACTTCTCGAGATGAAATATCATTCAATTGCAACGAGTAATCTCCTTCATCTCGAATGAGAAAAAGATTTCATCTACCTTCAAGACAGATTACATAAGAGGCTGTGGCAAATGCTTATATTAATCTATTTTGTGACATTTTTCTGCCACTCAATATTATGCAAAGGTATGAATTCTGACTGTATATGAATCTTTATTTAAGAAGCTTAGCTTAGTCACAAATTACTATGTCTCTCCATCAATTTGACATTTTTATGTCTTATATTCTTAAGTATTCTAGATAAAAGGTTTTGCTTCTGTATCTGACAGCAGACTGACCAGGATATTTTGTGCACTTGCCAACCTGGTTATGAGATAAGGGTCCTTAAGTAGGGAATAGTCACTGCTGTCAGGGTTGATCTTTTAAGATTAGTAGGGTCTTCCTATTTTGCAATGTGAAACTCACTGATCTTTTACTCAACTTATTTGTAAATCTGATCAGGTAACATTAAAAGTGTAAGAACACCTATGATAATAATGCCGTGAGGGGAAATCAGTCAGATTTATGATAAGAGTAAGTACAATTGAATTGTTTCATGTTTTCATCATCATACTGCCCCTAATATAGGTGGGTACACGTCCGTATATTACAAGTCTAGCCCTAACATCAGTGACTTTTCCCCTCTTAACAGCCAATATATTACTGGTAAACGCATCTTTTCATTACGAATATAAAATGTATCCCGCGCTAAACGAAAAGAACCATTTCGTGAATGAAGCTATTACCATTAGTTGGTATTTCACTCCCATTGATGGCTGACCCTCGGCTATTCAGATACTGCAGACAGCCAGTTCATTATATTGTACTATTGGTGTTTTATGTATGGGGTAACGACGTGATAGTTTCTATAGGCATAATTTATTGGTTTTTTCTACGTACGGTAGATTTCAATGCAATGGTTGCATTACATATGAGATAGGATTTTATTTATGTATGTTATACTTACTTAAATAGTCTAGTGGTATCCGACAATGTTAACACATTGCAAAGGTTAAGTAACATCCAGTCAGGCCAGTCTTAGGATGGGTGACCATTTCTTAAGACACTGAGACCCCTCCGTGCCTCGGAGAGCACGTTAAGCTGTCGGTCGCGGTTGTCATACGAACATCCTTGGCAGTCGTTAGTGCGATAGATAGCATACGATAGATAGGATACTTTTTATCCTGGTAATGCCCACTACCCATACATTATAATGCCTTCGGTGTTAAGTTCTCTGTTTAGGTCTCGAATGACCGCCGGCGCCACTGGAAATACGTTCTGCTTGTAACCAGAGACGCCCGGCAACAGACGTTAGAGCGGCTGCGGCCTTGGGCCGCGGAATTAAAAAAAAAAGGTGTCGAATGACGTACTGACTAACAAATTTACCGATATTGTAAGTATATCAAATTCAAAGCACTTCAGAAATCCTCTTAGCGCCGAGCCTCATTTATATACTGTAGCAATAGCGTGCGCCAGTGGACTTTGCATTATCACCCCGTGTTCGGGATGATTTGAATTTCAATTGTACCAAAACTGGCCGGTGCTTGGGTAGGAACTAGGTAGGTAGGTATGTATGAGGCTACAGTGAGCCTCTAATCAGAGTTACCTGATGATGGGTTCATTGAATAGGTTAAGGATAGTAATCTATACCTACTAGGTTTGCAATGGGACTATATTATGATATTGGAGGGGGTCGTGGCTAAGTGGGAACCTCAGTCTTAAGATGATTCACCATTTCATAAGACACCGAGTTTCTTGCCCTTCTCGGATGTGTGATAATCGAATGGGCGGATTTCTTGTCTCAAACTGAGCAGACTTTTGATAGGAGCTAGATAAACTGATATAAATACTTATATGTACTTATTTTTGTAAATACATAGGAAATATCCAGACTTCGGTACAAACGTATGTGTCATCACACAAAGTTTGTCCCGACCGGGAATCGAACCCGAGACTCCGACGTCGAAAGCGGATGCATTACCGACCACGCTACCGAAGCAGTCACTATTAACTACTCCTATTAAAAAAAAAAATTTTGAAAATAAGATTTGAAAGATACTTCTTCGTGCCTTGGATAGCATTCTAAGCCGTCGGTCCCGGTTGCCGTAAAAGGTAATTATGGAAGACGTAACGGAAGCCCTAAAAATAAAAATCTGACTGGTCTATCTCTACAAAATTTCGATATCCCTAATGGATTGTGGAGGTGTCAGATGGCAGTCGCTTGAAGGAAAATATTAAAGTTCAGCCGCTTTGCAGTAAGTCTGGTACGCCGACTCCAACTGCGTTGGGAAAATCCTCAGTGGATGATGGAGTTGACATAACTCGAGAGTGTTAAACATATATGTACATCATTGTGTAAAGCTCAAAAGTATAAAACGTATCACAAAATGTGATAAAACGAAAAAAAAGTAAACATCACAGAGCTAATACAGTGACATGTCGCGTGACATTCGCAGGGCGCCAACTCCGTCCCGTAGTATCGCCTCCGTATATAATACACAGTTGTCCGGTCACCGATCTTAAACAATAAATCTGGCCGCCGCGTCCGAAAGGGGCTTAGCCTCCTCTTTGTAAATTCCCCGTTCGTATCTTTTCGCTTGAATGGAGACTTTATCTAGACTGTATTGACTTCGAAAGAAAATGTATTGAGTAGTATTAGACAGTGTATGCTTCGGACGTGTTCAGAGATTTTTTTAGAACAATTTATTGAGCGGAGCGAAGCGAAGCTCTATCTTAGACGACAAGTGTAAATCGTTTGTGTGCCAACTCCTCCGAAACGGCTCGACCGATTTTGACCAAATTTGGCATGCTGGTCGATATCATACCCGGGAGTGCTTATCTCTGAAATCATGAAAATAGAGCATAAAAAGAAAAAAGAAAATTTGCTCCGCTCAACATTTGCAATTAGTAATATGCATTGCATGCCTAGTATACTTATTCCCAGTGTATATTATTCTGTCGTGTAGACTACGAAGTTAGTAGGTCTTTTGTTATTCTATTTATTTTATTTTAAACTAGCTGTCCCGTCGAACTTTGTACCGCATACATATTTTTAATGTTCCGCTAAATTTTTTTCTTCCATAAGAACTTTCTCCTGATAGTAACGATCACAACAAAAAAGAATTAGCAAAATCGGTCCAGCCGTTCTTGAGCCATTAACATCTTACCCAACACAACTTTGTTTTATATAAAGATGGTGATTCGACAAAACAAAAGTACGAGTAAGTAGAGAAACGAGTTCAAATATTGGCTTAACTGACAGCTATCCGAGCACTTTTATAATTACCTGAGCCTCGTTTGTTGATCGGCAGGTGCACCACTTGCAGGTGAGATGGGTTGGATCTCAAATCTTTGTAAGATCATTGTGCACCCATAGCACTTCAAATATTTTCATAGATATCGTTTTAAAAGCGATGAGCTTAGTTTTTGTGATTTATAAAATTTTCAAGAACATTTTCATGCAGAATAATAAAGTTAAATAAATACCCTTTAAAACCATACACCACGGGAATTTCGTTAGGGAACCGCGCCACCATGTAATTGAATGAATATTCACATTTCTTAATCAATAGAGGCATTACTACGAGGTACTACGGAAGCAGCCACCAGCCTGTGAAATTGGACTTGTATAAACAGAGACGGATATATACAATACACGAAGGCATGAACGAGAGAAGAACACAGAAGAGAGCTTTTATAAATCATTTTTCCTGGCACGAAAAAGGTTTAGGACGGTTACACGGTTACGATTTTGTAAAGGGTTTAATGATCATTAAATTTAGTAATCGCATATTCACAAATCATAGGATACTTAATGAATGGTTTTTAGACTTTCACGTTCTGAAATTATTTTATGGTATGCTACGAGTATTTCCCCCCAAAAACATACACGGGAAAAAAAGTAGCACAATTTACTCCTTAAAATACGAGTTATCAGTTACCTGCCAGTGACAGTTTAGTTAAAATTATTTCAGCTGTTTCACAGGCAAAAATTTTAAATATAGTTTTTTTTTTATTTAAGTATTGTACTTAAGTATAATAGTTAGTACTGTTACTGGTACTGTTAGTTTGGAATCACAGACAGAGCCTTAAATTTTTTTATCTGTATAGACTCTTTGAAGATAGTCGAGAGCTTGTGGTAAGCCTTAGTTGATAAAATGCTGAATCGCGATTATTTCTCTTTGCGTTTAGTTAATCAATTATTCTAATGTTGTTGACGGGAATGTTCACGTTTGTACCGTACATTTTTACGTAACAAGCAGTAATTTTATTTTCTTTGGTCCACACACACAATCTCAGTAACTCACTATAAAACAGATAAAGCGTTTTTAAGAAATATTTTACTATAAGACTTTTCGTTTATCATGTATAGCATGATTTATAAAGTGTTCTTTTTTTATTTACCGCTCCCAGGACGTCCCGGGTACGCCATCATAAAGACAACCCAACAATTCCATGTGAATGAATGTTTGTTATATAAAAGACTACCTGTCCCGGCGAACGTGTGCTTCAAGCTGTAATCCTCATATTTGAAATCTCAATGAAAACGAATTTTGACAACGCTTATAGTCATAAATATATTTTTTTGTATTTCAAAGCAATGAGTTTGCTTAAACTATTCTTAAAACTAAACTGCTCTGACCAACTGAGCTACGATGACCACTACCGACGACATTGAATTTTTGCTTCATATCATATTCATAATTTCTACATCGCGCTATTAAGGGTAGGTCAGTTGGTCAGCGCAGTCCCTCTGTTAGGGAAAGGCCGTGGGTTCGAGTCCCGCCGATGACATCAGTTTTTGTGATCTATTTATAATTTCTTTCTTAATATTTTAGTCATAAATAGACATACATGTAAAAAAAATAGTCGTATTATAGTTTCGGCGTTGTAGCTATAAGTTAGAGAGGATTATGGTTTGAACGTCAAACTGTAATCCTCATATCTGGTGCAAGCAAACGGTAAAGCCTATCGGATTGGTTTAGGTTCCAAAAATTTGTCATGAAGTAGTCGTAACAACATGCCAAATCTCAGAAATAGTCCTTAAAAGGTTCCAGAGATATAAAGGTAACCTGATGAGGATTATGGCTTGAACATTTGAAAACTTCAAATTTCTCCGGAACGCCTGCGATTTTCGGTTTAAAGTTTATGCCAAAAAATAGTCGTGAAATAGTAGTATGAAGATACAATAAATTTGAGCTGATTTAATTTGAAAATAAAAGTTTTTCGTTTGCCCTACATTTGTATGGAGTACAGTCGTGTACAAAATTGGTAACTTCATATGATATCATTGTGAAATATTCCGTTTAATATATAACATTACTTCCAATTAGACGTACCAGCTGTTATGATTACACAAAAGAAACATTTATAATTTGTATCCTTATTTATTACAATTATAAAAACCAATTCGATAGGCTTTACAGTTTGCTTGCACCAGAGATGAGGATTACAGCTTGACGTTCAAGCCATAATCCTCACTAACTTATGGCTATAACGTCGAAACTATAATACGACCATTTTTTTTACATGTACGACTATTTATGATTATTTCATGACTATTTTTTAGCGTTGTCAAAATTCGTTTTCATTGAGATTTCAAATATGAGGATTACAGCTTGAAGCACACCAGCGAACTTCGTACCGCCTTTTAAACCTTTGCCTGAACTTCTAAGAATATTTTGGTGCCAAGATGGGGAACATCGGTCCAGCCATTCCCGAGTTTTAGTGAGACAGACAGTTGATTGTTGATGATTCATATTAAAAACGGATTTATTTTTCATTTTCATTCTGGCATTTTCCCAAGTGTGTACGGAGTACTACTTAAATTTTAATGTAATATCGTAGTAATGAGTAGTGACACACAACGACCCCTCCTCGATGTGGGAATCATCGCATTAAAAACATTTGATTTGATATCTGACTACATTGAGGTACTACAGGTGAAGTGTGTGATAGATCGAATGATGGTGGTATATAATTGCAAGGATTTGGATAAAATATATTGAGTAACTGTGCTGGTACGTTACGGTTGTTAAACGTTGATAGGGCCCTTACCCTATTTACATTGTACACTATACTTTATACAACATTTTCATCCCTAAATCACTTTCACCACTTCATCGTAGGTGGTGTTTTAGCTAGCTAAAATAAAAACAATAAAAAAAATTGTTTGAAAATTAATCAACAAAAAGCAGATCGTAGTTGGTGACGTTTAAAATGAGTCACGGGGCCAACGTCGAATCGAGATAGTCCAATCAATCTCTTCGTTTCGATCACGTGACAAAAAAACGAAGATAACCGATAACGGTCGTTGCTAATAAGTTTGCTCGCTCTTCCATAGCAAAACGGAATCGGGCCAATTCCATTTTTAAATTCCGAATTGAAACGAAGTCATGGATTTTTCAGTTTTCTGTTAGTGTTTCGTCTATTTTAACGCGAGCGAATCAAAAGGAGGGTATTTATTGTTAGTTTTGATCACAATGTATGTATGATGTGTATGTCTCTGGCAAAGGACGTTAAGGAAGCCGCTAAGGAACCCATTAAGTCATCAGCCACCGAACTTTCCAGTCTAACTCCGATACGGCTACCAACTTTGATATTTTCCGGGAAGCGACTGCCATCTGACCTCCACAACCGATATTGAAGTGCATGAGCGATATCGAAGTTATGTAGTTAGATCAGTCGGATTTTTGTTTTAGAGCTCTAACTACCCCCAACGACTACCATAGATGTTTGTATGACAACCGGGACTGACAGCATAACGTCCTTCTAAGGCACGGAGGTGCCTCAATGTCTTAAGAAATTGTCTCATTCATCTTAAGCCTGGCTAGATGTTGCTTAACCTTTGCAATGTGTTGACATGGTACGTTACCACTAGGCTACGAACGCTTCAGGAACCCATTAAGTATTTCATAATATTCCAAATTCCCCCGAACATAAGTAAATTTTAAGTTGAATTATTGCGGTCAACGGATAGTAGCGAACTGTGTAACCACACAATTTCAGTCTCTTTTGATCCGTGATTAGATATTATATTAGAGCAATAAAGAAACAATGCTGTCTTTAACAGTGTATACTATACACTGTCTTTCTTACATTTATTGTTTGATATCAATACCAATCTTACAGTAAAAATATTTTTCGATAACCTCGCATTTTCATTACTCACATTCTCAATATTCCCGAAACAACAATAACGTATTCATTGCGGATGTGGATAAAGATTTTCTTCTTGCAATATCTAAGCTAGGAGCGGAGGTTTGCGTACAATCTATCGTCAGTATAATGGAGCTGTTAAAGACAATATTCTCGGAAACATATTGGATGCAGTTCGACGAATGTGTAAGCGAGCGAGCGGCGACGACTGAGGGCTGGAACATACTGGGCTCGCTACAACATGTGTTACATGACACTCCAATGAACACGTCATATTATTTATTTAACATTTCACAATGTTTATTGACAGATATGAGTAGAAGAAAATGATAATCATTTTCTTAATATTGAAAAATACAATTGAAACTAACTAAATATGTACATTACCTATTCTAAAATTATACCTTCTAATTATATCTAAATTCTAATATGCGTCAAAGAATTCCTCCGCGTCGTCGCCGACTGGCAATGTTCCGAGAAGGCTGGCAGCATTTCCACGTTGTATGGCAATGCTTATTCTTTGTGCCAAATAGTAACCAGCCTTCTGGTCTTGAGAAGTGTTGATCAGTAGGTTACATAATATTTTGAATAGGCCGCGAGCACTCGGACCCCAAGGTCGCAGCGTCTCTACCCCAAACGGCTCAAATATGTAGTCTCCAGCTAAATTGGATTATTTGCGCCATTTGAGGCTTTCCACTGATGCAGCAGCAGCGCCCGCACACCCCGCTGTACCAGGAAGGTGAGAAAGCGCCAGAGTGTCAACGCACGTAGCGTCGCATACTAAAGGCCTTCCCATCTTCCATGGCAGGAACACATTCCATCAGGTCTCTTTCCATCGCCACGTGCAAGCCCATTTGGTTCACGAACTGCTGTGATACCGGTGGTCGAAAGAGCCCGACGGATTATGTCGTTTCGGTTATAGAAGTATATATATATATTTATTTATTTATACTTTCACAATTCTTTTTGATCTACTATAATATAATCATAGAATGACAAGGCGCTAGAGTAAAATGGTGGCTTATTTTTCAGAGCATTTTTTTCCAAAACAACGAGCAGATAAATATTATCTCTCCTGCAGTGCGAGCTCGGCGTGTCGACATATTGTCGGGCCACCTGTTTGCACTAATGATATCGCAGAAAATGTCACTACTTAACACATTTTTTGTCATTTTTTAACAAACAATTTACGGTTCATTCGGCCTGTAGCTTGCACTTGTAATGTAGAGCATTTATCTAATGAAGTATAAAATGAGGGGCTCGTGAGCGAGCGTGGACTTACTTAAAAAATATGTGCCAGTGTCGTTCGCTTGCAGGTGATAATGCGATGGCAGAGTTGTTGCCAGAGCATCTTAGCTCTTTATTGTATGTTGAGAGATTTTTAATACCTATTAAAAAAATCCTGTACATATTTTTTATTTAATAACAATTCTAGGATGGTGGGCTACCAACCTGCTTTGTAGACCTGTAGAAGCAGGCTGTGTCCCCACGCCCCGACGCAACGCGGAATAAAACCCGACCTCAAAGATTGCACTAAGTATCTTTCGATTTTTGTGATCTATCGGGTAGCACCCGATCCAATCCCTGACAAAGGCTGTGTTGGTGGCCAAAGCCCAAAGTCCACCGGTGCCCCAGGTTTTACCCTGGGATAAACATAAACCCGGACGTAAATAACAATCAATTTTCACCTTCCCACCCGGTGTGACCCAGCGTTTATCAAGCGATAAATCCGTAGCTACATCGGTGCAGGCGCTCCATTCAATTTTATTACTATTCTCTCTGCCGACGACTTATTTGATTCACCCGTCAAAGCAACTGTGTCCTCCACAAGGAGCGCCGCGCCGGTTACATTATCTCTTCTATCTTCTACTCTCTTACTGGCTTATCAGGATCTCATTCTACGAAGTGTTGGGCTACATATTGATAGCTCTATATATATATAAAGGATTTTATAGGATTAAGGGTTATAAATACGCGATAAATATCACCAAAATTAGTTCTACCTTTTTACTTGACACAATAAAAATACAATAGTTGGCTAGTCAGGTCTACCACACAGAAACGTATTCAGGTTAAAAAACAAACACCCAGAATGCAGAGATTGCAAAGGTATAGCACCGTTCATGGTTGCGGGAATTAAGTTTCGGATTACAGAATGATTATTGATTTTCTATTGTATATTGTACATGGTAATGGCAATAGGCTTGCCTCCTAGTTGGGGACAACAAAACTACCGGTGCATCTGATGCACCTCTGCATACTCCCTCAAGGATATGTGCGTGATTATAACATGAAAAATAAACACAATTCGCCGATATTAATCAATACGCCAATCATAAAATATAAACTCGCGGTGTAATCTATTGCTTTGATTGATAATGTTTCGAATAAGTAAGTTCCAAATATTAAATCTTATCGATTCTTGTTTTACTTTCATTGTTTTTCGTCGTCTCAATATGGCATTAAAATCAATATTTTTTATTGTTTATGTAATTTTTGTGCCAGGAATTTATTCTGAAGTGGAGTTTAATGCTATAGCAAATAAAATAGCTGTGGTAAGTATGTTTTACTGACAAATTATGGTTAGAATTTTAAAGCTAGATCTGTTTTTATTTTTAAGCAGTATATCACAATTCCCAAATAAAAAATATCACGTACGCTACTGCAACAGAATAAGCAGTAGCGTACGTGATATTTTTTATTAAAGAAGAAAGTAAGAAAAGTTAAAGAAAGAGGTAAGACAGGATATTATTTATGCTGTAGATTGACGGCACTTGGTGGAATCTGCTACACATATTGCACAAAAACACATACTTTTCCACTGTTATGATTTTATTTTTACTGACCGGTTTCACCTTACGGCATCATCAGAGATTTTAATATAGTTTCAGAAAAGTATATGTGTTTTTGTGCAATATATTATATTATTATTGAGTTTGTAGCAAGTGTGAGTTTAAGAACGGGTGGTTAGAAACCTAACCAGTCATCTGCTGCTGCGGCTGTGGTGTAATTGCGGATGAGGGTCTGGTTAATGCAGTTCTTGGAAACGGTTATAAGCTCTCATACTATTATATAGGACCACCAAAATAACTGGGACCAATGGCCCATAAAAACACTTTAGGCTACCTTTTTAAAAGATGAAACGGTGTGTTTATTTATGTAGCACAGATCCAGCTAGAGATTGCTGTAAATATTTGCTGATAGAAACAGAATATGACGCGGAAGGGACTGAGGAGATGACGTTTGATTTGTAGAGGAGGAATAAATGTTGCGCCGACCTCAAATAATTTGCGCTAAAAATGAGTCCATACTCAAAGTTCTTGGCAACGGCAGTGGACTCTATTTCCGAGAATTACAAAGTGACTAGCGACTATATATAAGCATTCATTGTATAATTTTCAGAATCTATTTACCGTGATGCCACAAACGAATCTAGTTGTGTCACCCCTGATGGTTTGTTTACCATTGATCAAATTAGCTGCCTTTACTTCGAATGAAACTAAGAAAGAACTGATGAGAGCCTTAGGTTATAAAGATGAGACTTGGGTAAGAGTTAGCGTTTGTAGTTTAGTTCATAACGCTATTATGTTTTACTTGCTTTTATTTTCAGGTGATTTTCCCAAACAGTTACAAAGGTTTCGTGTACCACTTACACTATTTTGTATTTAATCGGCGGTAGTACGTAGACTGTTGTCACGATTGGTAAGACCTCAAACTATAATTCGGTCATATGGCTTATGAATGCCCTTGGGTTGAATCTGAAATGAAAACAGGTTCTGGTTTAAAATTTCTTGGTCCATGCATGCATAGACTTGATGACTCTAGGGCCGCAGCTGATCATTCACGGGTAGGCGGAGAATGACATTTACCAACTAGTATTTAAAATAATAGTTTTTTCTTATTTCTAGATGCATGGTACCTACAATAGAATACGAGAAGTAATTACTAAATTACAACGATTGGACTTATTGTTTATAAATAAAGTGTACATTGATTCTGGATACAGTATAATACAAAGTTTTTTTAAAAACTCAGTATATGCGACCGGTACACAGGTAGAGGCTGTATCTTTTAAATATCCCGAGGCTGTTGTATCATTTATAAATAAACTGGTAAGTGAGACCTTTGGATGTAATTTTTTTTCTTAAGTCCGCGCAACCGCAGCCGCTCCTACGTCCATTGTCGGGCGTCTTCCAGTGGTGCCAGGCGGATTGGATGTTATTCAAAATAAACTAGTATAATTTCTAAAAGTAGTCCGGACTGCGGAGATTGGACGTATCTAGAGGTAAGATCGGTCCTGGCCGTTAGAATTTTACGAAGCAGTGGGTTGTTATACCGTTGTTATAAGTAGTGAGTTATAAATGAATGGATTGGTTTACTTAGTCATACTTATATTTGATAATTCGTAGTCACACATCTCATAACATAATATGAGTAATTAAAACATTAACTATGAATACGATACTGAATATTAGCTATCAAGATTATTCTCTTTCCGAGTCCGGTCTTGCCTCGCAACTAGTCAGATATTAAAAAAAAAACAATTGTGTTTTTATCGAGTTCATACAATTTGCTGTAAGATGCGTAAAAAAAGGAAGTCAGTTCATTCGAAAAGTTAGTGTAAAAAATTATAATTATATCAATCAATGTCTATCTAGAAACCATCCAACACAATCTGGGTTGTTCCATCAGCTATGAACACAACACAGTTTACTTTACACATAAACTTGCCGTAAGGGGCCACTGGAAATACTTTCTGCGTGTGAACCAGAGACGCCCGGCAACGGACGTAAGAACGGCCGCGGCCATGGGCTGCGGAATAAAAAAAAACACATAAACTTGGAAAGTACTTAATGATGATGTTCTACATAAGCCAAAATTTAAACACATATTTAAAGCCATTGGTGTTTAAAATATATTTTAAAGTCCCATCTTTTCTTTAATGAGCTGTACCTAAGAATCTTCAATCAAACTATAACAATCTTTAATCAATTAGTGTATGCAATCCCGCCGCCCTCAGGCCCCGATCATGGAGGTCGATGGTCTTGGGCGTAGATGAGTCTGCGACGCCCGCGCCGCTGACTCATGGGGGGGGTACGCTCCCTCTCCCTCTCGGCCGCCTCCTTCGCGAGCACGACTTGCTCGCAGAAGGACACGGCCGCGTTCCACCTACTCCCGCTGGAGACCATGGCTTGAAGCATGGTTTCCAGCGAGAGGGTATCCACGCCCAGACCCACTATGAGGTCCCGGCGCTGACTCGTCCACGCTGAGCACTCCACCAACGTGTGGAGTGCGGTGTCGTCGTCGGAAACCTCGCAGTGTTGACACCGGGGAGTGACCTCACGGTGGATGCGAAACAGATAGCTACCGAAGCATCCATGCCCGGTAACGATCTGCGTCGCACGATACGTGAGGTCACCATGCTGCCTCTGCAGCCAATCGTCCATGATCGGTCTCACCGCCGCGATGATGGTGGCACCCCACTTGGGTTGCTCAAGTCGCACCCTCCATGACTCCATGAGATCCTGTCGGAGTTGAGACCGCCGGTCATCGATTTCTCGAGACGCAGGCTGAAAACAAAATCTCAAAAATTTGGCCAATCACAAGTACAGACTAGGACGTTCGGTCACCCAACTTGCCACTGCGTTACCGTGGTCAAGTTGGGGTCCAGGGCGGACGGCGAGGACGTAGTCACTAATCACTTGGGGCCCCGCCCCATGTAACTTAATCTAGAGAACATATCTATACCAAAGTCGCAGACAAAATGAATAATTCCTGTCTAAGCTCGCACCGCCATCGGTCCGCCCCTCCACTGAGACGGAAGGGATGGTACCGTAGGTGTTGCCAGTAAAATATTCTAATTTATACTATCACATAGTAGACAATCATCGAGTAATAATAAAAAATCATCACTGTAGGTAACTATTAGTATGTTGTGTTCATAATGAAACTAATAATTCTGTTTTCAGATGGCCACTTCAACATTAAGACGTATATCTGAAGTGATAGATACTCGCGATATCAACCAAAACACTTCCATGGTTATTGTAAGTGGTGTATATTTTAAGGTATGGCACCACATCTGTTATATTAGGTATATAGTTTATACTAAATATACGAGTAGTCACAGTTTTCTTCTTCTTTTTTTAAAAACGTGGTTCCATTGATGTTCTTCGATGATGTCGCCAATGTCAAGGTAGTGCTTGACACTCGTATTTCCCGCACAGAAGAACTAATTACTCAACTACTGAGTGCATGTCTGTAACCCGATTTTTGCGGAGCGCCAGAGGTAACCTAAAAAGCCACCAGCCACGTACTCAGCAAAATTCGAACTGTCACAATCGTTTGTAGTAAATATAGTCACACGCAGAGACTTGGGATGGCGCTCGCTTCGCTCCCTCTATATCTATGGTCACACGAGACTCTAACTTGTCAAATGTGTCAAATATTATCATATTTAACAATTTTTGCGTGAGTATGTGGCTTTTTAGCTGTGTCTGTGGCCATCGTCACCTCGTCGATCGTGAATCATTGACATATGAATGACTGTATACTTACTTATAGTATGTAAGTACTATTCCCTATTTGTGTTTATAGTTATTGTAAAACCCTACATTTTAATACTACCCCTATTTATTCTTCTGTAGGGTGTAATGCATAAATAAAATATTTGTTTCTTTCTGTCTTTTATTTTTTTTCTCAGATGACTACACCAAGTCGTACTGAGGCACTTAAACAAAACATGTTTCGGACATTTTTACACTCTGTTGTTTTAAACTTCTAATTTTAATGTGTATTGCAGGCTACATGGGAATTACCTTTTAATTACGAACGAACAAAACTCACGCCATTTTCTTACAGAAATGGTACAAAAACTCATGTGCAAATGATGATGAAAGTTGACTATTATTTATATGTGGATACGGGTGAATATCAGGTAACTACTTAAATTCGTAGTTTCATCCTCAAAAACATAAATTAAGAAGTCAAGTTTGCATTACCCATCGTAGGCTTTTCTGTTGCAATGAAGGCTACATATCATACATATCAATGCAATCCAATATCAGTTAAGTTACAAATGTGGTCATGAAACGAGTAAGAATTTTTTGTAGCAGTCATGCAAATTCTCACTCTGCCGTGTGAGTTCGGGGTCATTAGGTGGGTCTTCAAAGACAACGAAATCTCAGAGTACCCACTAGTGGATCTTTGGAGGCATTTCAGTCTTCAAAGACCCACCAGCCGCTCTGCGTGGTGGGTCTATGAAGATTAACCGCACTTCATCTTGAATATAATGAAGCTCTACAATAACCCTCCCTGAAGCAGACGGGAAAAAAAGACAGTATCTACACTGAGGATGTTTAACGTCACTGGTCTATCTTCGGGTAAACGCTGGACACAGTAAATGTAATTTTCGATTTCAGGCTATCAGATTAGGCTTACACTGGAGAGACACAGATGTAATTTTGATTCTACCTTATAATAGAGAAGCACTACCATCGTTACTTCACAAAGTACAAGCGAAAAGCGACTATTTGGCTCCGTTCTTGAACAGAATGAAAGAAGAGTTCATTGTATTAAAACTGCCAAAATTTAAAATTAAAACGTATGTGGATTGGACAGGATTTCTGCAAGAGGTAAATGTGTAATTTAACTGCAGCAATGATATATTTGGGGTTAAATACATCGAAGGTGCATGGCCTTATCAACATGTCCAGTGCCTAAAGATTGGTTTACATTTTGTTAAATTTTAAGTGAATTTACTAATCACTTTTGCAAGTAGATAATGTATAAACTCGCACTTATCACTAATCAATGTGTAAACGGCGTTTAAGCCATCCTCACATGCAGGCAGTGCAACCTTTATTAGAAAGGACCAACCAAGATGTTTTCAATGTAGAAAAAAATCAACTTATTTTTAAGATCCGATAAGACCTTGAATATTTTGACTTCATAGCGTCATGTATCCTGATATAATTTATTTATGTATTATTCTTTTCCATACTTATTTTCAGATTGGCTTGTATTCAATATTTGACTGCAATTCGTCGAATATGAATGGAATGTTGAAACCAGGTGTGAATAGAACTAGAAATCCGTGTTTGAATAAAATAAAACAAAAAGTTTTTCTAGACGTTGACGAAATGGGAGTGGCGAAGAGAATTTTTTCTAAAAGTTAGTATAAATTATTCTTATACGATTTGACTGGTTAATGCACATGTCTCGCAAGGTACAAACTAAAGAGGGAAATTAGTGGTGTAGCTTATTATAAGCCTATAATGTCCCAGGGTTCTGGTACAATACTGTCGGACTTAGACATAATAAATAACAAAAAAATATCCATCCAAGCTCCAATATCCATGCATTTCTCCAGGTATCAGACATGACCCCGGGGTTTCAGATATAGAGGCCTAAGTCAACCTCACCTAAAAGTAGCTTACCTGCCAATGAACAAGGCTTAAGCAAACATAAAACCCCTATATTATTAAGGACTACTAAAGTTACTGGCGAAAAATAGAACTATAATACGCAGCTGCGCTTTTCGGGGAAAAGGCTGAATTATCACATGTATTATCTTGGGTTTTGCATTTTTTGGTGCCTTTCTTTAATACGATGGTTCATAATGTGTCTATTATTTTGCAGCGGGCGGGCCAGGTGACTTACAAGAAGGTTGGGCAGATGACATTGAAATTACTAATCACGCCAAGGAAATGACCTTTGATGTACCATTTCTATTCATGGTTAATATACGTTCCTCTGACCAGTTCAAACATGAGCTTCTAACTGGTGTTTATTATGGACCTGAATAAGTTAATAGGTCTTTAAACTTTCGCGTTTTGTACACATTATAAACTTAAGACTAACGGGTCTTTTACGCGATTATTGAGATATATACATACCTCTTTATTACCCGACGGCTCTTGTAACAGGGCTGAAACGTCGGGTAATAAAGAGGTATGTATATATCTCAATAATCGCGTAAAAGACCCGTTAGTCTTAAGTTTATAAAGTTAATAGGTACCTGTAATGGTAGTAGTTAGTTGTAAATAAATAAAATAATGGTTATTTGAATGCTGCAGTGAATTAGTGAAATCTTATGTATTATAGTAGAAATTCAAAAGATACGAGTAGTAGAACAGCTTGAAAAGTGGATCCGTTCTCAATATTCTGTGACGGCGCAAAGTAACCGTGAATGCGCGGTATTTAGGAGTAGGTACACGACCCAGGGGCTTCCTTGCTTAACCAGTGCCCAACAATCCGTCTGCAGTCTCAGATCGTTCAGACGGGTGCAAAGGGGCCCTTCTTACATCTATCGGGCCCCAGCGACCTCACCTGCTAGTGGCGCACCTGCTGATTAACGGACGAGGTTCGTAAATTACGGTACCCATGTGGTGGCTTCGGCCCCTACGTGGATACCAGGTGGTACAACAGTGTTGGTCCGGGGGGGTACCACCGTGCAGCTGTGCTAAAGCCCCCCAAGTAACCCAGCCCAGGCTGGGTTGCGTTAGGGGTTCAGCAGCTGCACTGCCGGGTCCGGGGCGGTGTATGGTGCGGCAGGCAGGGGTCCAGTGGGGGCGAAGCGGAGTCTAGTGTGGGTGGTGTGGGTCGATTCGCCGGCCAGGGAGACCCTTAGCAACGGCGTTGCCGCGGCCACCCGCAACATAGTCATGGGGCCCGCGTGGGACCAACCACCCCAGTAGGCTGCCCCACATGTTGCGCATAATCCTGTTGTGGGGTCGCTGCTCCGGGTGGTAACCGGTGTGGGGTAGCGGCGGCCTTGCATCAGGGGGGTTTGGGAGCCCTTCCGTCCGGCGGGTCGGCTCCGACTTAACCACACGGTTCTAGACGAAGCTAGCCTCTGCACTTTGTCACTTACTGGCGCACCAAATATCGCCCTGTCTTCACGTTTCCCCATCTCACCATGACAGTGCAACAAGTTAATAGGCGGTACACTGCGGCCCCTAGAAACCCCACAAAGTTAACTTCGTTTGAGGTGGAGTTCGCGAATATTCGCGGACTCCATGCGAACCTCGATACCGTCCACCATCACCTGGAGACGGCACGGCCTTCTGTGATGTTCCTAACGGAGACACAGATACGCCGCCCTGACGACACGTCTTACCTCTGTTACCCGGGCCATATCATGCGTGTTCATTAGGGCGGATGTTTGCCGATAGTTGGATGCCGCCGGTTGCGCTGTCTGGAGAACCCCTCCTACTCCGTCCTTTGGCTGCACGTTTATCATGGCTCCATGAGCCAGATCTACATGTGCGTCTACCGCTCCCACACAGGGGACACTGGGACAACAAGGCATTTCGAATACCTCAGCGAGATGGCTGACGACGCGCAGGTGCGGTTCCCGAATGCTGACCTGGTTTTCCTGGGGGACTTTAACGGTCATCACGTTGAGTGGCTGGGGTTCCTTAGGACAGATCATGCTGGACGAACCGCCCATGCATTCGCTCTCTCCCACGGGCTGACCCAGATGGTACAGGGGATCCCCCGTATACCTGACAGGTCAGACCACACGCCCGCATTGCTGGATCTACTGCTGACGAGTCGCGCAGCCCGGTACAGTGTGTTAGTACGCGCCCCACTGGGTACTTCCGACCACTGTGTGGTCCATGCCAGCTTGAAAGTGCCACCTCCTGCTCGTGCTGAGCAAATGACTCGACGATTATGGCACTACTCGTCGGTAGACTGGGACGGTCTCCGCGATTACTTTGCGTCCGGCCCGTGGAGCCAGCGCTGCTTTGTAGGGAAGGCGCCTTCGGATAGCGCTGCTGCCGTTACTGGCGAGATCAGTCTAGGGATAGAATATTATATCCCATACACCGATGTCGCCAGCATCCGCAAAGCCCGCCTCTGGTTCGGGCGTGAATGTGTCAAAGCTGTCCAGAAAAACCAGTCGGCATATCGCGCCTGGGTCAGGGCTCCGGCGGCACGTGTCCCGAACGTGGGCCGCTTCAAACCAGCGTACAATAGGGCCACTAGGTTCAGAGAGGTTAAGAGGGCCTTCAAGAGAGCGGATGCCCAGCGCGTCGCGCGGCTTGGTCAGGAGCTCACATCCCATCCCACGGGCAGCCGTGGATACTGGCAACTGGCCAAAGCCGTGCAGTCCAATTTTTGCCAACCCTTGCTGCCACCACTGCGTCATCCTGATGGATCACTGGCTCACAAAGCCCAAGAGAAGGCGGACATGCTCGCAGACCTCTTTGCGGCTAATTCCTGGGTCGACGACCGTGGCCTGCAGCCCCCCGCCATCGCCAACTGTGGCCACACTATGCCTGATATTGTTATCAGGTAATGTGATGTACGGGCAGGGCTACGGTCACTCGACACGCGGAAAGCCAGTGGCCCTGACGGCATTCCGGCGGTAGTGCTTCGAAAATGTGCTGCTGAGTTGTCTCTAGTATTAACGCGTCTGTACCGCCTGTCATACTCTACAGGGCTCGTGCCGAAGGTCTGGAAAGAGGCGAACGTACAACCGATCCCCAAAAGGGGGGATCGATCCGATCCAGGCAACTATCGACCCATAGCAATCTATATTATCACATAATCAATATGGTTTTCGCTCAGGTTTTTCTACAAATGAAGCGGTCTTGGACTTAACAAATAAGATAGTTACTAAATTAGAAGAAAAAATAAAGTAATTGGAATATTTTTAGACCTAGCTAAGGCGTTCGACACGGTCTCTCTCCCTATTCTACTCATCAAGCTCGAGAATATTGGCGTCAGGGGCAATCAGCTTAGCCTATTCCAGAGCTATCTAACTGGCCGGCGGCAATGTGTTAGGATCGGGGACTGGATCACCGATGAGCTCCCCATCACATATGGAGTCCCACAGGGTAGCATCATCGGTCCGACACTGTTTTTGGTATACATCAACGACCTCTGTAAACTCTGTCCCCAGAATGGCGAAATATTCACGTACGCTGATGATACTGCACTCATTTTTCATGGGCAATCTTGATCGGATGCCTTAGATCATGCACAGTCAGGTTTCGACCTGATATCAGAATGGCTAGTTAAAAATTTATTAACTTTAAATGTAGATAAAACAAAGTATATTACTTTTTCTCTTACGAGCGCTGGTCAGCCTACATCGGGATCTTTTGATGTCAGGGCTCACAACTGCGTGCTTAAGGGGTCATCATGCCACTGTCCTAGCTTAGGTTGCACTGACTCTATTAAATACCTTGGCGTACATATTGACTACAGATTAAAATTCCACCATCACATTGACTCACTTTCATCTAGAATGCGTAAACTCGTCTTCATATTTAAAAACTTACGTCATATTGCGGACAATTCCGTGATAAAATTAGTGTATCAGGCTCTTTGCCAATCAATAACATCTTATTGTATCATCTCTTGGGGCGGTGCTACTAAAACCGCACTTTTGAAACTAGAACGGACACAACGCTTTATATTGAAAGTGGGATGGCGTCTGCCACTTCTTTATCCGACCACAGAGCTTTATTCTACCTGCAAGGTACTGACAGTACGACAGCAGTTCATTTTAAGTTTAACTATGAAGACACACTTACTCACTCCGTACGACCCACGTATATTGGCTGTTAGGACGCGACGTAAACCCAATGTCTGTCCCACTGTTTCCTTTACTTCTCAACTCGCTCGCGGAAGTTTCTGCTATCTTGGTGGTCTTGTTTACAATAAATTAAATAAAATCCTAAACATATATCCAAAACCTAAAACTGAATGTAAAATCATAGTTACAAACTGGCTCCTTGAACAAGATTATGAAAATACGGAAAATATTATACACACAACAAAGGCTCTAACTTAAATAATCACACATAACACATCTACACACACACACACACACACACACACACACACACAAACAGTTTAAAAGACTCAAATTCAAATACAAATGATAGTTTTGTAATTGGCTTCTATCTTCAAAGACCACATGTTACATGTGAAAGTAAATACACTTGTCCGTTTTCGCGGAAACTGAGGGCCTGGTGATCTGTAATACAGGATTCGTATGAAACCTAGTACAGACACCAGCTCTCACAAAGGTTTAATATTATGGTACATTTATTTACAATAAGAATTACAATATACAAAATAAACATAATTATAGACAAAAAATATTTACATTACAAAATATCGTTTAAAAAATCCTCCGCGTCATTGCCGACTGGGAAGGTTCCCAGAATGCTGGCTGTGTTGCCACGTTGGATGGCGATACTTATTCTTTGGGCCAGAAAATAGCCAGCCTTCTGGTCCTGAGAAGCATCGATTAGACGTTTAGCAATGTCTCTATAAAGGCGGCGAGCACTCGGACCAGTGTCTCAACCCCAAACGGCTCAAATATGTAATCACCTGCTAGGTTAGCATATTTACGCCGTTTAAAGCCTTCAGCCGATGCAGCAGCAGCGCCGTCACATCCGGATGTGCTTGGAAGGTGTGAAGGTGCTAAGGTGTCAACGCATGTAGCGTCCCACACCAAAGGCCTTCCCATCTTCCACGGTAGCAACGACATACCGTCCGGTCTCTTTCCATCGCTTCGTGCTAAACCATTTGGTTCGCGTACGGCCGGAAGACCTGCGGTGGAAAGAGCCCTACGAATTATGTCGTTTAGAATAGCGTGCCGAGGTATACGACCTGCACTTCTGCTACAAGAAAGGCCATGGTGTCCCAGATTATCGACGGCTACTCCACAGGTGCAATGATGCGGGGATACACAAGGTGTACCCAGCCGAAGGCAAGTGGCAATGCGGAAGGTAGTGTCGTCCAACATTGTACCGATGTTGGGCGATGGGAGCGCCTGGATCCATAACCCTGACTCCCATTCTCCAACAGCTAGTAGGCGTGCACGCTCTGAAATATTGACAGAAGTGTCAATTAGTGTATTAATTCTCAATTTACAGAGCGGTGAATCCCACAGTCGCTGTGAACCTAGGCGTGAGGGCAGGTCAGTGTCGGGGCAAGACATCCTCCAAGCATTTATGGCATCGGTCTTGCATCGCACCTCGGAATCAATCAGTGTATTTGACAAAATTTTCCTGACTAATTCTTCAGTGCTATGGACCGACGACAGAAATGCTGGCAGACTGACATCTGTGACTCTGCGAATACCTAGCCCGCCCAAGCGAACTGGGAGAGACGCTTGGACCCAGGCCCGGTCATTAATATTTACATTTAAAATTTTACACAAAGAATTTTGTATTAAGTTGTCTAGTCTGCCCAACATTTCTACATTTTTCCAAAATTGTCCTGAACGGAGGGCATGTGTAAATTTGGGTACGAAAAGACAAAAACGAAGAATAGTGAAAGCTGAATGAATACTGATATTACATAGACTATCAATAACCTGATCAAAATTTTGAATTTTTTCCTCGATAAAAGTGGAAAAGCCATCTTCTAAAATCGGGGACCCTAGGAGGCGTAAAGAAGTTTTGTCTAAAACTTTTATGTTGGGGGCCAGACAGTTGAATTTGGAGATTGTTGTTAATTTATCTGTGTTTTCAGATATAAAAATCTCACATTTATTCGGGTTCAGTTCTAAGCCAATTGACTGAAACTCGTTCTTTATTAGGGCTAAATCTTGTAAAACTGTCTCTACTTTTCCCCCTAAAGTCCCGTCGTCTAGATACCAAATGTTAAATTTGGATTTTATTTTTTGAATTATTGGGTTAATGGCCAAACTGAAGATGACTGGTCCCAACGGATCACCTTGCTGACATCCAACGGCTGAATTCAAAAGGTGGTCTTTATAAATTAATTTTGTTGGCTGACTGTAGCATTGCCAAAGAAAATTAAATATTTTGGGGGTTTCTAATTTGGCCTGTGTCAGCAAGGTGTCCCTGTTTACAGAGTTGAAGGCGTTTTTCAGGTCAACTTTCAGATGACCTCTCCATCTTCGCTACTGTCAAGGTATGTTGCAAGCGCATGGATTGCGGCCTCACAACCTCCTTTTGAACCAAAACCTAATTGAAAGGGCTGAAATTTGGTAGTAAGCTCCGTACTATAAAAACGACAACAAATTTTGGCTGCCAAACGCCGCAAAGTGCTTCCTACGGCAATGGGACGAATGCCACCATCCTTCTTGTTAAGGGCACATAAATTGGCCCCATACAAAATATCTGTGATGCCACTGTCCACATTGCCTGAGAGCATGAGGTTGACTAGAGCTGTTAGCTCCCTCAGAAGTGCATCACCAGCTTCCCCAGCGCTCGGACACAACAGATTCCATAAGGTGCTGTGTTGTCAGACCGTCAAGTCCACCAGCTGATCCAAAACGAAAGGAGTCAACAGCTGTGCGCACATCCTTGGCAGTAGTCTCAAGATTTTCTGTATCGTTGTTCGGAGGATCAGGGAAAGAGAGGTCAGCTGCGGATGGGGGGTGCTTACTCTGCAAGCCCGTCAAAGTTTCTACAGAATAAGGAGCCAGCACGTCGCTACTAAAAAGTAGCCTTGCCGCCCCACTGATGTCGCCTTGCCTTACTTGATTCTCCACAAGTTTTAATTTCTTGGCCTGAGAATAATCAGGGGCCGAAATGTGGATTGAATTGGAATTTAAAATGTTAAAATTGTTTGTACAATTTTCTTTGATTTGGACCGTCAAAGATGTCAACGGCCTTTTCTTTACGTGTAGGATTCTATAAAGGAAGGTTAACATTTGTTCCCAAGCGCTAAAGGTATTTTCCCGGACTACTTGACCAATGCAGGAGGCTAAACATTGAGCCACAGAGGGTCTCGCACCTCGGGGGATTCTTTTTAAAACCGGAATATAATTTTTCATGGTACTTAACCTTTGCCAAAAGGGAATTTCGATATTATCAGAATTTTCTTGTTGATTTAGAAAAAATTGGGATATCGTAGACGCGTTTGAAGATACATTTTGTACTTTATGATTTTTTCCAAAATGTACTTTCAATCCGCGTTCACCTTTAAAAAAACGGGCTTGGGGACAATGTGGGCACCGTACAAGACCACTTGATGCACTTGCAAGCTCACCTGAATTTACATCCGCATTGCCACATCCATTATTTTTTGCTGCTTGCATTGGTGTCAACACTGCAAGGTTTCCGACGATGTATATGATATGTATTTAATTAGTTGTAAGTCAATGTTGTAACCTTTGTGGAGAAACAATAAACTATTATTATTATATTATTATAGCTGTCACCTCAGTCATTTGCAAGGCGCTTGAGCTTATTATCAATAAGCAGCTCATGCGATACCTAGAGGATCACTCACTAATCAATGATCGGCAATATGGCTTCAGGCCAAAACGATCAACTAGTGACCTCCTGGCATTTGTCACACATGATGGGGTGAGGCTATGGAAAGGTACGGCGAGTCCTTGGCTATTATTATTAGCCTGGACATCACCAAAGCTTTCGAAAAATATTTCCAACAAATAATTTCTAAGATTAATTCGAAGAATAACTTCGGGATAAAAACATGCAAGATCTCAAAATATTCTGGAAACCTATTCATATTTAAATCCAGAATAGAAACGGTACTGTCATCTCTTAGCCGGGACCCCTCCATGGGACCTGGAAGCGAGAACCCTTGCGTCATTGTTTCAATGGCACAAGGAGGCGCTGGAGAGGGACCATAGGCCTGCGACTTGAGAAATTGAGGACTAGCGGTACCAACTCCGCCAGGATCTCATGGAGACTTGGAGGTTGCGATTTGAGAAACCAAAGTGGCGTCATCGCGGCGGGGTGACCGATCATGGACGAGTGGCTGCAGAGGCGGCATGGTGACCTCACGGATCATGCGACGCAGATCGTTACCGCGCATGGATGCTTCGGTAGCTATCTGTTTCACATCCATCGTGAGGTCACACCCCGGTGTCAACACTGCAAGGTTTCCGACGACGACACCGCACTCCACACGTTGGTGGAGTGTACAGCGTGGGAGAGTCAGCGCCGGGACCTCATAGTGGGTCTGGGCGTGGATATCCTCTCGCTGGAAACCATGCTCCAAGCCATGGTCTCCAGCTAAAAAAACTGTATTGTCACAATGCAAGTTACTTAAGTCATTAAATTGATTTTTGTGATTTTCTTTTAAAAGGGTCTGGCACAATGAGCACGTGTCTCTATAAAGATTATTAGAATTTATTGAACGGATGCTATTGTCCCAAAAAAATAGGCCAATTAAACTATTTTAAGGGGTTAAAGTAAACATAATATATAATATTCTTGACCTCTGTGCCAATTGGGGAACATTCAATTAATTATGACCGAAATCAAAATCAAATCAAAATATCTTTATTCATGTAGGTCACAAAGTAACACTTATGAACGTCTACGGGGATTGGTATGAGTCAAATCCAGAAAATTTTACACGAAGAATTGAAAGTTCGGAAACTTTGTTGTATAGGTGTGTACGAGAAGACCAGCGCTCCTTTGCTCTCGGCATCCAGTGGATCAAAGTCCGTCTATTAGGCACAATCCCATCTATTTACATTTACCGCCCGATTCGCAAGGCAATAGGTAGAACCTGTGAGTTCTTCAGGAAAGAACTCACAGGTTCGCAAGAAAAACTCACGGCCACTCTATTCGCCAGTAAATACAATGATTCTGTTACAACAATAAAAAGAGGGCAAGGGCAGTACGTGACCATGTGTGGACCTAGTAAATTTACAAATTATGGATCTCTGTTATTCACAATAAAGTCAAATACTAGTTATAGGTGCCACATAATCTCAAAGTACCCATACCTAACAATATCTTAATAATAATAATTTAAGAATAATAAGTGCGTTTCAGCAATAAAACAACATTTCAAACAGAGTATCAAACAGAAGTAGCACCTAAGTAGCTCGAGTGATGAGCGAGTAACTCATTGCCATTTCTCTGTATCGTTTAGATAATCCTTAATAGTATAATATGCCTTTTTAGGAGGTGTGTCTTAACAGCCACTTTGAATTTATTCAAAGGAAGGTTCATAATGTTTAGAGGAATTTTGTTATAAAAACGCACACCAAATCCTGCAAAGGAGTCATGAACTTTCTGTAAACGATAATACGTACCTACCAATTTATGCTTATTTCTAGTATTTATTGCATGTATGTCACTGTTCATACTGTATAAATGTATATTCTGTTTAACGAACATAATATTCGCATACCTAAGATTGTGATGCAACTGTTAAAATGCCTATTTCTTTAAATCTTTCTCTAAGAGAAACTCGTGCATTCAGTTTATAAATCGCACGTATAGCTCGCTTTTGGAGTATAAAAATTATCTCTTTATCAGCTGCTTTGCCCCACAGTAAAATTCCATACGACATGACACTGTGAAAATAACTAAAATAAACCAGCCTAGCAGTTTCTACATCCGTGAGCTGACTGACTTTACTAATAGCAAAAGCCGCAGAGCTAAGTTTCCCTGCAAGACCCGATATTTGGGCGTTCCACTGTAATTTACTGTCTAGAGTAATACCCAAAAATATGGTTGATTCTACAAGATTAAGGGTATCACCGTCCGTCTCTGCCCGACGCGGATAGCACCAGCGAAGACGACGTACCCGAAGTCAGGATGGGGGAGCTAGGTGCGGCAGTACTCCGGCTTAAACGCCGGAAAATCACTGCCCCCGGGCCCGACGGCATTCCTGGCCGTGCATGGGTCCTGGCCCTCGTAGAACTCGGGCCTCGACTGATGGGGCTCTTTAGCGCATGCCTCGAAAGGGGCCAGTTTCCCAAGGTGTGGAGGACGGGGAAACTGGTTCTGATCCGTAAGGCGGGGCGGCCGGTGGACTCACCGTCCGGATACGAGACTCATTCATTGAGAGACGTCGTCAGTGAGACACTCACTGACGCGGGATAAAACCCTACCCCAACGAGGCGAGATTATCATCCCGACCCAACCCCCGCAGAGACCACAGAGGTGGTCAAAGTCCGCCGAGCGCCACTGGAAATACGTTCTGCTTGTAACCAGAGACGCCCGGCGGCGGACGTTAGAGAGGCCGCGGCTTTGTCCGCAGAATTAAAAAAAAAAGAAAAAAAAGGGTATCACCGTTCAAAATAATATTAGTACCGTAGTTCTGAACATTAGGCATACTAAATCTAATACATTTCGTCTTTTTTGAGTTCAGAAGTAAATTGTTGGTTGTAAACCAATCCAGAACTAGTGCAAGTGAACTATTTACTTCGTCTAAATTCCTCATCTTGCGATCAACTTTAAAAATAAGTGATGTATCATCGGCGAATAGAACAATGTTGCACAAGTACTGTAGATCATTAATGTAAATTAAAAATAGAAACGGACCTAGAATTGATCCTTGTGGCACGCCCATAGCTACAGAAGCCCCTAAAGAGCGACTACCATTGATATAAACAGGTTGTATTCGATCACTGGGGTATAAGGCAACTAGGTCCAGTGCCAATTCTCTGATACCATAATAATTGAGTTTCAGTAATAGGGTATTATGTTCAACGCAATCAAAAGCTTTGGAGAGATCGCAAAATATACCAATGGCATCTTGTTTATTCTGCCAGGCATTGAAAATATGCTTCAGAAGCGTTACTCCTGCGTGAATGGTAGAACGACCTCTTGTGAATCCATAGCAAATAAAAAAAAACGCTCAGGAAATTTACACGTTTACGGCTAGTTTGAAAAAAATCCCCCGCGACATTGCCGACTGGAAAGGTTCGCAAATCTGGCTATGTTGCCATGTTGGAAGGCGATACAAAGTCTATCCAATCTAAGTCAGCAACGGTATTACGTATCATTTGCAAACATTGATAGGATTAGCAGAATCCTCATAGAGATGCAGACTTCGAAAAATATACTGATCTGGAAACCAGATCTATCTGGTTAGAAATATCGAATTAACTCTTCGTGTCAACTGGAAGCTTAGAATTTGTACGGTAATTTATAAGAAAATTGTTCATGACTTTCTGTCACAACAATTTTCTCCTGCCTGTTTGAATTTAGGTTTCGAATTCAAATTTTATTTTTCACATTTTTCACACAGTGTCATTTAGCTCGAAGTAAGCTAATAAAGCTTGTAACATGGGATCTAGATCTAAAGTATGTATGGATGTTTGGATCTTTGTTACTCTTTTGAACAAAAAATACACAACGGATTTTAATGAAATTCGGCAATAATGTAGTTCATTTATCAGAATAGCATATAATAATATTTAAATACATCGTGTAAATTGGCCAAAATTTGGTAATAAATATATCTTAAATCTGAAAAATCTGCTATTTCCAAGCCATTCTGACAGATGTCAAATTTGACATTTGACCTACAGATGTAACAATATTACTATGAGCACAGAATAAGGAATTACTTGGAGTTCGATTCTTTTGTTCAATTTTTTTTGTTTCAATCAAAAATGCTCTGTATTCAGTTTATTTGTTAGATTAAATTGTATTTTTATCGAGTTTTAAATCTTTTTAAATTATAAATCTCTTGTATGGTTCGACAGTTTAAAAATGTTAGGTAGTGAACAGCTCAATCTCCCCACTTTATTTTACAACTACCTACACATCAATCATACCAACTGAACTACGTATACACTATAAACCTCACATTAATTCAGTAGTACCAACAGTGCAGAAGCTACAGTGCTACCAACCGCACCTACATCAAGCCGTTAGGTATGGTGCGCAGAAAAATTGTGCGCCGCGCGTACAATGACAGCAGGTCATTTGTTAATTCGTTGAAATATGGTGGCAGACGACGGCTATTCATTATAAGGCCGGCTCGTTTGCGCCACACGTGGGAGCTCGTAGGGTCAGCATAAAAATACTTGACGGATTGTATTCGTAGGTTGAAAAATAAATTGTAACTGTCAAAGGAGCAAACAAAACCCGGATCACATATATTTGGCGTTGCTACTTTTACCAAAATTTGTATGATATGAATGAAATGTCTTCATCATCTGATTCTGATCAGTTTGGTTTTTAGACTTTCGCGTTCTAAATATATTTTAAAAGTTAAGTTTTTGGGACTTAAATGCGTACATTACCTTATGGCCTGACGTTTCGACCAAGTTACACTGCCCAAGGCAGCCTGCGACCATGGCTCGATGTAACTTGGTTGAAAAGTCAGGCCATACGTAAGGTAATTTACACGTTTAAGTCCTGAAAACTTAACTATTAAGCTGAGTTTGGTTAAGGCCCTTCGCTGCGTTAAGCGGGTGCCCGTCGCGGGTGCCCGACGCGGATGTCCGCGCCGTGCGCAGCGACGCTAGTATAATTTCGATCGCGCGGGTGTACAGTCGAAATGGATTATTTATTGATATATTACTTAACCAAAAGACGACGACATGAACAAAGGCGTCAACCAATCAGCCCATATGTCACATCTAGACTGTTGTGTGGAGAATTGTAACCAACTTATTTCAAAGACTGTACCAGCACGGCGCGGTCGACACGGATAACGGCGCGGCGCTCAATGATTTTGTAGAAACAGACCCGCTCGCGTGCTCCGTCGCGCGTACACACGACGCGTGCGACGGCTAACCGCCTCACGGAGCGCTGCTCTTGAAATTACATGAAGCACGCGGAACGGACACCCGCGACGTTAACCCGCTTAACGCAGCGAAGGGCCTTAAGCTACTAAACAAAACTGTACAAACGTGCATCGGTCACATTGTGGATCTGTACTGTAGACTAGCTACACTAAACATAAATGCAAAAAAATGCCTAACCAAAATATTATAAAATACACGTCAACAATTGACACAAACACCGACTTTAAATTCTAATGAGATCTCTTGGGAAGTAGTAGTTTTCAATTATTTTTTTTTTAAATCGTTGCACTCAATCCAAAGAGAAAAGGTAACAAACATTATATATAACAAGTTAAAAATATGGCAAAAATTTGCCATATATTTTAGAGTTTTCGAAAGTTTTTTCATAAAATCAAAAAAAAAAAAATTCAACATCACTTTAGAGGTCTTTGACCATGCTGAGTTGATTGCAGCTGGTCTTGAGTCTCTAACTATTAACGTTCTCGATTTAACCTCGTTTTGACCTTGACCTTGAGATTAGAGGTCAAAGGTCAAGTTAATTTTAGAGGTCTTTGATCATGCTGAGTCGATTGGCGTTTACACTGAGTCTCTACCTCTTACCGTTCTCGAGTTGAAAGTATTTCATGGACGGACGGACGGACATTACTGTTGTATAAGAGATTTTCGTTTCGAAAACTCTAAAAGCATACAGTCGAATTGAGAATCTCCTCTTTTTTTGAAAGACGGCTGAAAGGTATGGATATTTACCCAAGACATGTACTATTTTTGTCTGTGTGACATAACTGTTGACAGATCCGGATGTGCCGGCGCTGCTGCTGCTTCGAATGAAGGCCTCAAACGGAGTAAATATGCTAACCTAGCAGCTGATTACATATTTGAGCCGTTTGGGGTTGAGACACTGGGGTCATGGGGTCTGAGTGCTCGCCGCCTTTATAGAGACATTGCTAAACGTTTAATCGATGCTTCTCAGGACCAGAAGGCTGGCTATTTTCTAGCCCCAAGAATAAGTATCGCCATCCAACGTGGCAACACAGCCAGCATTCTGGGAACCTTCCCAGTCGGCAATGACGCGGAGGATTTTTTAAACGATATTTTGTAATGAAAATATGTTTAGTATATAATTATGTATATTGTAATTCTTATTGTAAACAAATGGGTACCCACTGTTGACATGTTTATATTTAACCGCACTACAAACGAAAAAAATTGCAGTTGCAAGTTACCTTTATGAAATTATGTTTAATTAAAACTAAATTAAATGCATACCAGCCTTTTTCACTGTTAAAATAATAACGAGGTAGTTATTTATGCCACCAGTTTAAACTTCATTCTGAAATAAATCATAACAACATGAAAACTTTCACAACTTTTCTGTTGACTGTACACAGCCGGTGCATTCACTCGTGCAATGGACTGGAATACGGCTCGGTGTGGCATCTCTCTCTAACATTATTAAGTTGCCTATATTTATCCCTGTCCAGTTACATTTTTACTGAGCCTATACCCTTTCCTACCTGTATACCTAAATAGGAATTTTCTAGTTTTAAGAAAAATATCACAAACTATACATTTATCTAACTTATACTATTAGTGCACTGTTGCATCGGAAAACGGCACTATAAATAAACATTAATGGATGAAAACAATTGGAAAAATGTGTAATTTGTGTAATTTGATCTACTAACACTAAGCAAGCATTGTTACTAACCCCATGAGTCTTGTTACTTGAAATAAAGTAGGGTACGCTAAAATTGGTTCAACTCCTCACTTTCGTTACAACTTCGGTGGCGTATAGTTGGTTAACGTAAGACCTGCATGAGACTTTAAAAAAGTAAAATCAAGCGTCGTCTTCAGTCAAGATACATAGGCAGAGGGGCATTACATAGGCAGAGGGGCATTAAACACTCGCACTTTGTCTGTATGTTATTGGACCCACGTAGTGTAATGCAAACCTATTTGCAGGCACTATCGAAAATCAAATCAAATTGTTTATTTGCTACAAACATGGTTGCCATAGGTTTTCTTATATGTCGAAGGTTCTTCATGTTTTACCAGATGGTTCACGGAATGCATTTTTTTAAGTTTGAACACATGTTCACCAATTAATTTAATATAATGTCTTCTTAAAACTAAATCAATATAAAAATGTTAAACTAAATCAATATAATAATGTCAAATATTACCTATTTTTGCCCTTTACTATTATCTTAAATTTAATTTAGCACCATACCAATGTCCTCACTATAAACTATGTGCCTATCACTAATGTTTCTTTAATTTTTATATTCCCCAAATTCTTTCATTGAATAAAAGCATCCGATCCATCTTCTGTAACTCAAACCAAAACTCCAATAGCCACAGAGTGTTACATACTAAATAGAATCTCTGGAGACCAAGCATCATTCTTTACCGCCGAGCCCTGTGTTTATCCTTACGAGGGTGTACCCGGGACGACCGTCAATAAACATTAAGACAAATCGGTAAAAATGATACCAGTTTGTACGAATTTCAAATAGTTGCCGACTAGAGGTGTATAATGAGTGGTATATTCTAGTTAACGACCGCAAACAGTGCAATATGAGAATGGCGCGCAATCAGTTACAGTTTGTTTGATTTGCAATACATCTCGTTAACACCCCAGCTTGTATTGCTAATGAACAATCACTATAATAGACTGACGCCCTAGTGAAAAACGCTGAGTCTCGTTGGATGCCCGGACAAACCGAGGTCTATATTCAACAGTGGACAACAATAGGCTAACGATGATTATGATGAATCATTATAAGTATTTATAAGATTGGTAAAGGTCGATTCACTTTATCAGTGAATCCTCATCCGTTCCGATTCACAAAGTTCAGCATCAGTG
Source organism: Nudaria mundana (assembly GCA_963556515.1). Taxonomy (NCBI): domain Eukaryota; kingdom Metazoa; phylum Arthropoda; class Insecta; order Lepidoptera; family Erebidae; genus Nudaria; species Nudaria mundana. The sequence goes on from OY748288.1 coordinate 1,597,102, forward strand.
CATAATATTCTTTCAAAACTGATTAACCTGATTAACCTCCTTTTACCTATCTCCCACATCATCAACTTTTCTCTCTCATCTAACCAATTTCCTACCCTATGGCGTAAAGCCTATGTATGTCCTGTGCCTAAAATACCTAATCCTTCTGTTCCTAATCACTTTCGCCCCATTTCCATCCTTCCCTTTTTCTCCAAAGTGTTGGAAGCATGTGTGCACAGCCAGCTGTCCAAATTTATAAGGCGAAATGCCATACTCAGCCCTCTGCAGTCTGGGTTTAGACCCGGGCATAGCACTACTCTGCCCTGCTAAAGGTTACCGAGGATATCAGAAGTGGGATCGAAGACACAAAAGTTACAGTGCTGGTCCTGGTTGATTTTTCTAACGCATTTAATTGTGTGAACCAAGACATCCTGTTAGGTATGCTAACCCATCTAAAGATCTCAACCGATGAACTGGAGTGGTTCTCCTCTTACCTTCGGGATCGCCAGCAGTCGGTGCGCATCGATGACGTCTCGTCTAACTGGTGCAATCTCGATGCTGGGGTCCCACAAGGCGGTATTCTTTCACCTCTTCTTTTTTCTATATTTATTAATTTCTTAACCTGTGAAATTAAATCTTCTGTTAAATCTTCAGTGTGCGTATCACCTGTATGCTGATGACCTGCAGTTGTATAGTCAAGCCACCGTGGATAACCTGACGGAGGCCATCGACAATGTAAATACTAACCTGAACGCATTAGGCAGTTGATGTGAGAGATTTGGATTGTCGGTGAACCCTGATAAGTGCCAGAGCATAATTTTAGGGAGTAGTAGAATGCTGGGAAGGCTGAAGGATGTCACCATTTCGCCCATAGTCTTCAAAGCAAAGCCTATTCCCTTCACTACGAGCGTTAAAAACTTGGGACTGCGTATTGATGCCACGCTCAGCTGGCAGGCTCAAGTTGCCGGAGTATGTCAGAGGGTGACGGGCAGCTTACGAGCTCTTTACCGCTTAAAGAACTTCCTTCCAGCCAACACTAAGATAGCACTCATGCAAACGTTGATATTTCCTGTCATAGACTATGGTGATGTGTGCTATTTCGACCTGAATGCAGATCTGCTCAATAAACTTGACCGGCTTCTCAACAATTGCATTCGATTCGTTCACAATTTGGGTAAGTATGACCATGTTTCGGAATTCCGCTCTGAGTTGGGGTGGCTATCCATACGCAAACGTCGTAGTTTGCGTGCTGTGAGTATGCTTTACTCCTTCTTAAATTCTCCTAATGTCCCCACTTATCTGAATCAATACTTCCAATTTCTAGGCTCCAATCACAATAAAAACTTACGCTCTTCAAACAATCTTCTTTTGCACTGTCCTTTTCACACTTCAAGTCTTGTTCACTCTTCTTTCTTTGTTCAATCTATTCTCCTCTGGAATGTGCTCCCCTTGGAGGTCAAAATGTCAACCAGCCGCTCCGTTTTCAAGAAGAAGGTATATGAACTATATAATAGTGATTCATAGGGAGGATCGACATTGATTTATTTATTTTCGTCAGAGTATAGTCGTAGCTCATAATTATTATTGTGTATATCTATCAGGTAACGTATAGTATATATAAATATATATATTAAGTATGGCATTATGTGTAGGTTTATATATGTACGTTTATGTATATTTAAATTATTAATTATTTAAGTAGTTATTAGAATTTAAGTCTATGACCTTCATATGTACAATTTTTTTTTTGTATTAGTATTACTTACACCAATATAATTTTTTTTCTTCTCTTTTTCAACACTACTGCTATGCACCTACTACTAGATCTATCTGCATCACCCTAAGGTTGACTGGAAGATAATGCCTGTGGCATTAAGTCCGCCATTGTACAATAACTGTGCAAAAAGTTTAAATAAATAAATAAAATAAAAAATTAAATATTTTTTATCTTAGTCCGAGACGCCCAGGACTTTAATTGGCAGTGCCATAGCGGCTGGCACGTAAGATTTTGTTGCCTTTTCGATTCAGCCATTTTAAACATAACCCATTCTATGTGTGCCCGGTGACGGCGATAGGCTTGCCCCCTATTACGTGGGACTACAAATACTGGCAACTTGTGGCTGTGTAATGCACCGTTGCCTACCCCTGCGGGGATATAGGCGTGATATGTCATGACACACACACGTGTTAATTTTTTTAATGGAATCTTTGCAATATTTAATATTTTTATACCAATACCTATTATAATAACTCACAGGAATATATACTACTCTTTTTGGAAGTCGGTTTAAAGTAGGGGGCAGTTTCACCCCTAGTTTCTCACGTTACTCTGTACCCTCTGTATAGGATTAACAAAACAACAATAGTGATAGCTTACAGAATCATATTTTTTAATCAAGTACACAGACTTTGTAATTGTGATAAAGTAACAAAGGGTTTTAAATCTCCAATGCTCTTTTTTTTGCAATTATCCTTAAAAAAGAAAGAAGCACTCGTGTCCTAGTTGTAACCGGCAATGTTAACACATTGAAAAGGTTAAGCAACATCTAGTCAGGATTGGTGACTATTTCTTAAGACATTGAGACCCCTGCGTGCCTCGGAGAGCACGTTAAGACGTCGGTCTCGGTTGTCATGTAAACATTCTTCGCAGACATTGACATAAAAACCGACTTTAAATTACCAAAATACCCACAAAGTAGCATTATATTAAAAAAAAATCTGTACAACCAGTAGAAATAAACGAAGTTAAAAAATAGTTAAAAAACTCAGTCAAATTGATAACCTCCTCTTATGTTTGATGTTGGTTAAAGTACAAAAGTCTAGACGGGAATTTTCCTTGTCGTGTATTTTACAGTGCAACATATGCAGTGCAAACAATCAGCTCGTGTAATCTTCTAACCTCAACTTAAATTGAATCAAAAATCTCACTACTGTGATTTTAAAGTCTTGAATTTCGTAGAATAAAAACCTTTCAAGGTTTTTATGAGCAGACTGATATGAGTAGGTTGATACAGTAGAAGAGATTTAAAAAAATACAATATTTAAGTATGATAAAAAACATTATTATCTCAAAAATACGATCTACTTGGTCTATCAACCCGTATAGTGACCGAGGATCGAACTCGCGGCATGTCAAAACACAAGACAGCCACCTTAGCATTCAGTCTATAAGACATATTTTATTCATACAAATAATTACAAACAATCAATAAAAATAATTCTCATATAAGTTTCAAACTGTCTTTTCCTCGATTGCCACAAAGGTGTCCCGTCCAATTACACGGAGGCACACTATAAAGGAGGGCTGGACTACCAGACACCCTGTTTCTTTCACTTGCACGCTGGACGATTATTACGGCCAAATGACCGTTTTAAGATGGGATGGAGCCCATATTAAAAGATTTGGCGGTTTTCATTTTAAATGCTCGGACTTCATTGATTCTTTTTAGTGGTACATAATTATGGTATGTAACATTAGTATACACAGATTTTTTATAATGCCCGAAAACGACAACCAGCTTGCCCTCTGTGGTAACATTGTTGGCCAAAGTATGAGTGTATAATTCACCTCTATATACGGATATAGGCTTGACATATGTATGTATGTATATGTAAGGTTAAGTGTCATATGTGTCGTGATTTGAAATGAGTATGGAGGCAATAAACTATCGTGAATCTCCGTTATATTTTTAGTTGTATTATTCACCTGTCTTTTTTTGAGTCCGTGCAACCGCGGCCGCTCTTACGTCCATTGCTGGGTGTCTCTGGTATGCACCAGAAGGTATTTCTATTTATATATTTGTTTTATTTACCAACCTTTTTTTTTTCATCTTTACCAACCTAACTTAAATAGTACCTACGTAATAACTTCATTTTGCAAGTAAAATTCTAAGCCAATGATTTATTTAGTTAAGGTTATCTGATGATAATATTTGTGCTACGACCAACAAATTTTAGTAAGATAAACTAGGTCGCCGCAGTCGCGAAACGTACCGTTACGCTGCAGCATATATTTGAGCAAAGCGAGTTTAAATTCAAAATTCTGGCTTCGTAATAACCTGGGTAATTCTGTAAGCTTTTGATGAGTGCAAGAAAATCCGAAATCGGCCGAGTATTCGCCAAGAAACAATTTAACATAAATCGTTTGAAAAATAATTTGAGTCACCCGTTGAGAGCTCCGCTCGCCTTCGGCTCGCTTCGCTCAATAAGAACTAAATATCATAATAAAATTTAAAAAGCAATGGTAAGTAAGATGTTAAAAACTTTAAAAAAATATAATAGCATTATTTTTTCGCAGAGTTAAAAGACAATAAAACGTCGACAATTGTTTCGCCTCTAAACGAGGCATTATCAATACTGTCTCAGAGAGAACAGCAAAATACGAAGCCAGAAAAAATTTGCTTTTAAGTACGAATGTGTAAATATCGCTAGCGCGATGCAGGATTTGTCACAATAACTAACGTGGGTAGAAACTACAAGTTATGCTAACGAGATTCGATAAATAGGTATTTAATGATATAAAACATTACTCTTTAATACATAGCAATTACAAAATGCCACACACAAACCAACAAACAACTACCGTGTCTGTCTGTTCAGTTCAGTGTGTTCATCATTGAATACCTATTTATCGAATCTCGTTAGCATAACTTGTAGTTTCTACCCACGTTAGTTATTGTGACAAATCCTGCATCGCGCTAGCGATATTTACACATTCGTACTTAAAAGCAAATTTGTTCTGGCTTCGTATTTTGCTGTTCTCTCTGAGACAGTCTTGATAATGCCTCGTTTAGAGGCGAAACAATTGTCGACGTTTTATTGTCTTTTAACTCTGCGAAAAAATAATGCTATTATATGTTTAAAAGTTTTTAACATCTTACTTACCATTGCTTTGTCATGGATTTTCGCCAGGTAACGCCCGTTTCCATCCAATATTTGATAATAAAATTTCTTTCTAAAACACTTTTGTCATCTTTGTTATTACGTATAGAATTTATTGTTTATATTACATACATAGGTACATATACATATCACGCATATATCCCGAAGGAGTAAGCAGAGGTGCATTACACACCCACAATTTGCCAGTATTTTTAGTCCCATGTAATAGGGAGCAATACTATTGCCGTCACCGGGCACACATATCATGGGTTATATCCAAAATGGCCGAATGAACTTAACAAAAGTAGGAGCTATATTGCAATTAAAAAAAAAAAAAAACCAGTTGCCTTGCGATGAAATGTTGATGAAAGTTGTTATAATACAAATGACAGCTATATCGGGCATTGCTATTTCTTTGAAGACATCTTAAAAAAATTAATCATGCGAGACTTTATGCTTCTTCTTTATTCTTCAAAAGAAACAAAAATAATTTTATTAATATGTACTTACAATAATTATTAAACAAATATTCGTAGAATAAATCCTCCGCATCATCGCTTACTGGAAAGGGTCAGGACATTAGTCAAATGGAGTAACCGCTTATGTCTTACACCAAACACCACTCTTTAGATACATGGCGAGTTCCCTATTGCCATCATTATAGAAACTCATCTCCCGATACAGGGAATTGATAACAAAATCGTTACGCTCTACAGAAGAAAACTTTGTTAAGGGACAATTTAAAAGAAGGAACATTTTGTTATAAAGAAGTCGATGCTTCAATAGTTTTAAGACAAAATATGTTTTTTTAAACATAACCATTTGTGCTTTGATCAATTTTAGATAGGTACCTACAGAATTCACGGACGCGGGATAAAACCCCCCAACGACGCGGGATTTTCATTCCGACCAAACCCCCGAAGAGACCAGGCCACCTGTGTGCCACTGGAAATATCTTCTGGTAGGTACCAGAGACGCCCGCAGCAATGGACATAGTAGCGGCCGCGGTCTTGCGGAATTAATAAACAAATAAGGTAGCTATAGATTTTTTTTTTTATTTTAAGAGTGGGCGAAACGGTGAAATAAACGCCTCTATCTACCCCTTCGGGGGTTAAAGTACCTATCACCTATGTTATGTAGTTTTTTGTTGTATTCTGTTTCCTAACTTCTTCGATATCATAATTATTGGGACTCACCCAAACCTCCTTCAGCGAGCAATCATGTGCGTGAAGGAAGCGGCCGAGAGGAACAGGAATAATGCCTTCTTAGAGTTTCGTGTCTACGCCCAATGCCTCCGGATTCTATGCCATCAGCTCACCGTTCTTTTAGAAGCAAGCCAAGAGTATTGTGAAGCCGTAAATAGCCGTAATAAATCTCGACCTTCCAAAGATGCAGTATAATTACACGACCCTCTTTGAGAGAAGCCGTATAGTCCACGAGGAAAATTGACGTTTATGTACAAAAATTTATTGCAGTAAAGTTATTTCATTCCAGAACTTAGTTTTTATGAGATATTGTGATATCAGTCTGAGAATAATACGGAAGCTTGCGCTAGTAACCTATCAGACTATCCTGGTAAAATACTATTAGAGAAATAAAACCCTTACAATATGTGTAGTGACGCGCGTAATGGACCAGTGACAGGGCAAACTGTCCCTAACTTTAGACCCTCACATCGCAACCCTTGCATAGGTCAGCAAAATACATACACAAATATCTATGCATAAAACTTCGTTAGGTATTTCGTAGAGTAAACAAAAAAGTGCGTGGAGTGTAGAACAATACATTTTAAAGATGAATATCTTGCAAACGGGTTTAATAAAACAATTGTTTTTCTAAAATATTGGATAGAATCAGGCGTTACCTGGCGAAAATCCATGACAAAGTAATGGTAAGTATGATGTTCAGAGTACTGTCTCAGAGAGAACAGCGGCTAGGCTGTTCTCTCTGAGATATTCTTGAGAATGCCTCGTTTAGAGGTGAAACATTTGTCGACGTTTTAATGTCTTCTATTTTTGTGAAAATAATGCAATTATTTTAAAAAGTTTGAATTGTTTTCTAACCTTTAAATGTTTTCAAAAGACCTATCTAATACCACCCCACACGTTTTTGTTTTTTTTTTAAATTCCGCAGACCGCAGCCGCTCCCATGTCCATTGCTGCGGGCGTCTCTGGTGACACTGAAGGCATTTCCAGTGGTGCCCGGCAGACTTTGGCCACCAGTGTGGCCTCTTCGGGGGTTTGGTCGGAATGAAAATCCCGGGTCGTTTGGGTTGGGTTTTATCCCGCGTCGGTGAGTGAATCTGGTAGCGTGCTGTGGGGAAGAGGCCCCACAGCACGCAACCCTTCTAGCCTGCTTCTGTAAGGACGGCAGGTAGCTACCCTGCCGTCCTCAGGTCCCGATCATGGAGGTCGATGGTCCTGGGCGTAGATGAGTCTGCGGCGTCCTGGCCGCTGACTGTGGAACTCAGCGGGGAGGGTACGCTCCCTCTCCCTCTCAGCCGCCTCCTTCGCGAGCATGACTTGCTCCCACCCCACACGTTGGGGTAGATGCGAGGAAAAATATCCGCAATTTACATGTAGCGGAAAATATTTTTAAAAGTCTGTCTGGTCGCGATTAACTCCAAAGCTACTGCACCGATTTTCATGATGCTTTCCCTAACGGATGAAGTGGTTCTTGAGGGAGGTTTAGGTATATAATTGGTCAGAGGCGAAACCGTGGGTATCCGCTAGTTATACATTTAAGTACAACGCAGAAAAGAAATATATGAACTAAGTAATATCTACTTAGTTCATATATTTCTTTTACGTATCGACGATCACCAGCTTATACAGGGGTCTTAAATAATCTCGTTTTATATAGCAAATACAGACAATTGCTCTTTTATATTAATATTTATAACAACTAAATTTCTATACGCCATGAGCTAACATCGTGGGCATTTGTTAAGAGGGGTATTTTATTAATGTATCGCTTGGTTCCATTAAAATTGGAATAAATTGAGGGTTGGATGACGTAATGCTCTCTGCTAGTGGTATTTTGTAAAGTACATTAGCATTCATGTGGAATGATGTGATTTTCGGCACTTTATATACTTTGTGACGCAATATACTGTATTACAAACTATTTAACTGTATAAAATAATTTTGGATCATTGTACCATACAATAATTGGCAATTTTTTTGTAAATAATTATTGTTGGACATGCTCACCTAACGTCATCTATAGCCCAAATTAAGCTAATATAAGCGTGTGCTATGAGATCTAGACGATTAATACAGATACTTATATATTTCTAAATACATACATATTATACTTAGAAGACACCCAAATTTCGAAACAAATATTTGTGGATCACACATTTATTTGATTCGACCCGGAATCGAACCTGGGACCTCAGGAACGGCAGGTGCCACCGAGGCAGTTATTATAATAATATTATGACAATGTAAAATGTTATTAGTGCATCACAAATATATACATTATAATTAAGTCGATATCGCAGTGGTGCCAATACCAGAACGGCTAGCCTTGCAAGCTGGAAAGCCTAGTGCCGTTAGCGTTAAAATGTGGTACTAAACCACGTTTTTATCCTCGAAAGGGTAGACAGTGTCGTTTGAAACGCCCACGATTCGTCAGTTAGTTTGTTGGTCCCACGTAATAGGGGAGTCTATTGCCTTTGCTGGAAACTTTGGTTAATTTTGCCAGAGAATCGTTCGCTTGCACTAGCATCCCGTGAGGATGACTTTGGCTAAAGAGATGTTGACTAGACCAAGAAGACTTTGAGGTTAACTGAGTGTTAAAAAATCCCTGGTTAAATATAAACTGAGCGAAGTGTTAAATTAATCCTTGGCATAGACGTTCGTCGAGAGCTCAATAACACAAAATACATTGAGAGATGTATTGGGCTAGCTTCGCGGAAACTAGGAATACTGAACAAGGTAAAGCGATTCTTTACACCGCACCGGAGGTGTCTGCTGTACAAAACGCAGATTAGACCCTGCGTTGAATACTGCTCTCACCTCTGGGACGGCTCCGCGAAGTATTTGCTGGACGCACTCGACGCTATGCAGCGACGCGCTGTTCGCATTATAGACTGTCCGGAGGTAACGGGAAGCCTTGAGCCGCTAGCCCAGCGCCGAACAATTGCTTCCTTGGCCGCGTTCTACCGTATTTACCACGGTGAGTGTTCTGAAGAGCTCTTCAACCTGATCCCACCCTCTCCCTTCCGATCCCGAACAACGCGTGCCGGGCAGAGATGTCACCCTCATACCGTGGAAACCGTCTTCGCGAGAACCGAGCGTTTTAAACGATCGTTTCTCTGCCGAACGATGGTGGCTTGGAACGCCCTGCCTGCGCACGTGTTTCCTCCAACATATAACCCTGGGCTCTTTAAGCGAAGCGTGAAGAGGCACATTACAGGGTCGTCAAGTTGAGGGCCACTCTCTATAGTATTCCTGTGTACTGTGAGAGTCGCCCTCAATTGCCAGACGTCGCCTCAGCTTACCATCAGGCGAGTGGCGTCAATTTGTCGAACTAAATATAAAAAAAAAAAAAAAAAAAATTTTAGAAAGACGATTTTTTTTTGATTTTAGATTTTAGTGATTATTTCCCCGATTTTAATTTTTTTTGTTCTAAACCACCCTCACGCCACATGTTATCACTGTGGTAAGTTTGAAGGAGATCGGTTCAGGCGTTTAGGAGGAGTATGCGGACAAACGAAATACATGAGTCACCTAAGGGCTCGTTTAAGGAGACGCGGGGCGTCGAGGTTCACGTGTGGCGTGGCTTGGCGCGGCACGTCGAGCGATTTAACCGTTTATAGTGAGGCGGCGCGTGAAGCGGCCCGCGTCGCGTCACGTGCAAACTCAAACATATAGAAATGCAGGAGCTCGTTTAAGGAAACGCGGGGCGTCGAGCGACGCGAGCGGCGTGGCTTCTTACGGCACTGCGCCCGCCGCGTGGGACGCAGCTTTGTATGCGGCATCGTTCAGTGTGACACCCGGTGCGACTCTCGCAGCTTATTGCCGTCCTTCCAGTCTTGTTCGACTAGTTACAAAGAGCAAACGTGTGTATTGTTTGTAATCATGGACGACATCATTGATATATTGCTTGAAGATAATTATAACCTAAAAAGTATTTTATTTACCGCTAGAGCGGAACATAAAATTTATTCATAAAATTTTGAAAAGAAACATCTAGCGAGAAATGCAGATATTAACTTGTCCGCTGTTTATCCAGCAGGATTAGTAGATAATAATGTTTACGCTGTAATGTTTTTTTCCTGAGCGCAATGCTAAGTTGCCGTCCCTGAAACTGGCACCGACGACGTCGACATTCCCACTGCATACCCCGCACCTCTCCCAGCCTTCCTTGCCGCGTCCTTTGCGGCGTCACCCGCCGCTTCATCCGCCGCGTTCTTCCATTGCGAAACTCACTGGTTTACCCGCCGCGTGCTCCGCGGCGTCGCCTGTCGCTACATTTGCCGCGTCCGACGCGGCGACGCTCGTCGCTTGGGCAGCTACAACTCAAACAAACGCTTGCAAAGACGCTTCTCCTTGAACGCTCCAAACATTGCCGTATGTTTGTGTTTCTGGCGGCCCGCCTCCCGGACGCGCCGCGTCTCCTTAAACGAGCCCTAAGATTGAACTTCGCTCACTACGCTCAATAAATTTACTCCGACTAAAATCTGTAGGATATATTTTTTACTAGCTTTACTGGAAATGTCATAGTAATTTAATTTTGTTGGATAATACAGTGAAATATAAAAAAAATTGCCATTGATAATAAATTGACAGTTCAAATAGAACTAGTAGAAACATTCCACTTTGTGACCACATCTGGGTGAATAAATTCCACTTGGTTTTATTACTCCATTCGAGGGTTTTCCCTTGACGGAATACTCCTCCTGAACGGCTGAACCGATCTTCCTCAAACTTTGCATGGTGGCAATGACCATGCTCGTGAGTGCATATATCTGAAATCAGATACATCGAAGTGACCACGGAGGAATAATCACCGAAAAAACAATGCTGCTATTGGAGTCAATATATACCGCGATAGAAAGTCTCGCTTCAGCTCAATTTTGCACCGCGACCCGCCGTGCACACCTAGTTTATCTCATGTCAAAAAATTTAAATTAGGATTTCTAAAGTTGACATAAAAAGCTCATGACGTCTATCCTACAGATTTTAGTCGGAGTAAAATTATACCAGCCTTATAATTGTATGAACCCATAAAAATTATTTCCATACACGTAAGCCTACTTAAATTCATACAATAAAGCGCCCGAGAGCATCGTAGCAGATCTACGTAACGATAGATCAGCGTAGCACAAGTAACAAATTCGTAGAGCTTCGTAGCCCTTCAATTTGTTATGTAAATGTATCTTTTGTCCGTCCGTCCGTCCGGGCGCTCCACTCTATAAATTTGTTCGAATACTGCCGAGTATTTTGTACAATTGCTGTATCTAGTGGGAATAGGTTGAAACTGTCTGCTTAAACTCAAGTCATTGGTCAAAAGCCGGGAATTAATGTTAACGGTTGGCTTGCTTGACTTTATAAACTCTCTCTAGACTCCTTGGTAGCATTTTTATTTACTCGTCTAGACTTGTTGCTGTGACGTAACATAAAGGTAGTTATTCCAAATTTCAGTGTATTAAATATTTAGGGTAATAAATAGAAGTCGGTCCGGATTACAGAACGATTATTAATTTTTTACTGTATGAAGTGCCCGTTGACGTCAATAGATTCTCCCCTCAGAGCAACTATATCTATACTACGTATATATAGAGCGGTGATAACCGGTCTGAACCACTAACAACCACTCTGCACGTCAGAACAGTCGAGGATGACGTAACGTCATTACAGCTTCCCAGTTCAAGTTGTTGCGTCGCAAAAAATAAAACAAATTATTGTTCTAAGATCTTGTTTTTTGACGTGTTTCAATGTAATGTGGTGCCCCTAGTGAAACGCAAACAATATACTGGGCAAACTGTATCACAGCTGCTTAGTTATAGTCGTCACGAAGAAAACGGGTGACACTCGCCATCTATCTGTAGATGGTTGATCTGAGGTTCTCCCCCTATAACGTGTGGTTAAAAAAACGAGGTATTCCTCGATGATCACCAATTTGATCATCACCAAAACGATGATCACCAAAACTATTCCTCATTGCTCACCAGAGGTGATGATCGATTAAAATTTTAATTTTATTAAAATTTTCTATTCCTCGATGACCACCAACCAATATCATTGACATAGTGCAGGGACTAAATAAACCGGTAGAAACCGGTTTAACCTAAAACTTAGGGCAAAATACCCTCATGATATGGTTTGATCGTTCTCACATAAACATTACCGGGATATAAAAGTAGCCTATGTCACTCAGGGATAATATTGCCGTGCTTTTGTGACACAGGGATATTCGTATGCGACTACCGTCCTTGGGGTACCAGGTTCGATTCGGGATCGAATCAAATATTTGTGAGATCCACAAATTGCTTGTTTCGAAGTTTTAGTGTTTTCTTTGGCATTTTAACACAATGTCATCTAGCCGTTGACTACACGTTGTGTGAAAATGTCCAAATTAAATATTTATTAATAATCCTACTAATATTATAAATACGAAAGTTTGTATGTATAGATGTTTGTTACTCTTCCACGTAAAAACTACTGAACGGATTTTGATGAAACGTTATACATCAAAATAACACATATGCTACAATTTATAAAGATACGGCGACGGGACCAATAATCACGCGGACGAAGTCGCGGGCAACCACTAGTATTAATATATTAGTGAAAGATATTTTCGGTAGTTTCGTAGCCTGTTCAACGCAAACAAACAATCTAATAGGTATTTCTTTTTATAATATTAGTATACTTACAGATGTAAATGAAAATGAAAATAAATAGTTTATTGAAATTCAAGTGGGTACTATATACTTTTCCACTGTTATTAATTTATAACAGTGGAAAAGTAAATGGATTTTTGTGCAATATGTGTAGCAGATTCCACCAAGTGCCGTCAATCAACAGTATAAATACAAGGTAACACTTTTGAAAAACAGTCAGTTAAAAAGGTTACAATTAGGGTGCATCTCATAACGTATAAACTCATTTGGTCTAATTTCATTTTATTATCGTTCATAAGATATAATCAACGTGTGATATTCCAACGTGTGATATAATTTCTTTACATATAACATTTATTTATTCTAAAACTTAATTAATATAACGTTGTTTGATATAACGTTTATGTAATCGAAAATCATTTGGTCTAACGTTTAATATATGTAAAAAACGTCATTATGGTTAACACCCTTTTTTTTTTTTTTTTTTTTTTTAGTTCCGCGACCAAGGCCGCGGCCGCTCTAACGTCCGTTGCCGGGCGTCTCTGGTTACAAGCAGAACGTATTTCCAGTGGCGCCCGGCGGACTTTGACCACCTCTGTGGTCTCTGCGGGGGTTGGGTCGGGATGAGAATCCCGCGTCGTTGGAGGTAGGGTTTTATCCCGCGTCAGTGAGTGAATCTGGTTGCGTGCTATGGGGCAAAGGCCCCGCAGCACGCAACCCTTCTAGCCTGCTTCTGTAAGGACGACGGGTGGCGATCCCGCCGTCCTCAGGCCCCGATCATGGAGGTCGATGGTCTTGGGCGTAGATGAGTCTGCGGCGGCCTCGCCGCTGACTACGGAACTCGGCGGGGAGGGCACGCTCCCTCTCCCTCTCGGCCGCCTCCTTCGCGAGCACGACTTGCTCGCAGAAGGACACGGCCGCGTTCCACCTACTCCCGCTGGAGACCATGGCTTGAAGCATGGTCTCCAGCGAGAGGGTATCCACGCCCAGACCCACTACGAGGTCCCGGCGCTGACTCGCCCACGCTGAGCACTCCACCAACGTGTGGAGTGCGGTGTCGTCGTCGGAAACCTCGCAGTGTTGACACCGGGGTGTGACCTCACGATGGATGCGAAACAGATAGCTACCGAAGCATCCATGCCCGGTAACGATCTGCGTCGCACGATACGTGAGGTCACCATGCTGCCTCTGCAGCCAATCGTCCATGATCGGTCTCACCGCCGCGATGATGGTGGCACCCCACTTGGGTTGGTCAAGTCGCACCCTCCATGACTCCATGAGATCCTGTCGGAGTTGGGACCGCCGGTCATCGATTTCTCGAGACGCAGGCCTGTGGTCCCGCTCCAGCGCCTCCTTGCGCCATTGGAACAATGACGCAAGGGCTCTCGCTTCCAGGTCCCATGGAGGGGTCCCGGCTAGGAGACATGCAGCCTCTCCGGAGATCGTGCGGTAGCCCCTTATTGTTTTGACGGCCAAGGTCCTCAACGGTCTGTTAAGGAGCGTTGAGTTGTTGGCCGTCAACCGCGCCGCCCATACGGGAGCCCCGTATAGGGCCATACTCCGCACGATCCCCAGGTACAGTCTCCTGCAGGAAGCGTTGGGTCCCTTTAGGTTGGGCATCAGTCGCGAAAGCGCGACCGATGCCTGTGTCACCTTGGGGACCAAACTTCGGAAATGTGGTCCGAAGTTCCATCGGCTATCAAGTACGATCCCTAGATACTTCATCGAGGGCTTGATGCCGATGCTAACGCCTCCCACATTTATGCTGGAACCTTCAGGTGGACCGTTCCGAGGTCTGTGAAAACACAGAACCTCGGACTTGTGCAAGGCCACCTCCAGTCCCAGCCGCCGTATCCGACCCACGACTTGAGCAACACCCGTCGTGACCTTGAGTGCTGCCTCCTGGTACGTTGCACCCCGCGCCGTGACGAGGGTATCGTCGGCGTAGCACGTTACGCCGACGCCCTCAGGCAACGCACCCCGCAGCACCCAGTCGTAGCCGATGTTCCACAGAAGCGGCCCCAGGACCGACCCCTGTGGAACACCGCACGACACATCCCGCCGAGCTGGCCCGAGCCAGCTGGGGAAGGCTATGGCCCGCTCCGAGAGATAGGCCCCGACAATACGACGGAGGTAGAGAGGCGTTTCGTGATACACGAGCGCCTCCCTAACGCAGCTCCATGGCAAGGTGTTGAACGCGTTGGCGATGTCAAGAGACACCGCCACCACCACCTTGCCCTGCGAGACTGCTTCCTCCGTCAGGCTCTTGACGCGCATGATCGCGCTCACGGTGGAGCGTCCCCGACGGAAACCGTACTGGTTGTCCGCCAGGTCTGGCCCCACCGTCGAGAGATGCTCGACGAGGCGTTCCGCGATAATTCGCTCAAAGAGCTTACATACCTCGTCGAGCAACACGATCGGCCGGTATCCGGACGGTGAGTCCACCGGCCGCCCCGCCTTACGGATCAGGACCAGCTTCCCCGTCCTCCACACCTTGGGAAACTGGCCCCTTTCGAGGCATGCGCTAAAGAGCCCCATCAGTCGAGGCCCGAGTTCTTCGAGGGCCAGGACCCATGCACGGCCAGGAATGCCGTCGGGTCCGGGGGCAGTGATTTTCCGGCGTTTAAGCCGGAGTACTGCCGCCCCTAGCTCCCCCACCCTGACTTCGGGTACGTCGTCTTCGCCGGTGCTATCCGTGTCGGGCAGAGACGGAGCCATGCGCGGAGGGACGTGCTCCTCCGCGCTCGTCGGAAACAGGGAGCCCATGACCCGCTCCAGCTGCTGCGGCTGGAGACTCTGGGTCAGTGGGGGCGCCCTAGGTCGGAGTTTCTCCCTGACCTGTAGGTACGGGCGCCCCCATGGGTTCTGCTGCAGGGTCTCCAGGAGCTCCTCGCGGGCCGCCGTCTTGGCCCGCTTTATTGTCTCCTGGAGATTACCTTTAGCCTCCCTGTAAGCCTGATAAAGCTCCGCCTCTCGGGTTGCCGCGTCGTCTGGGCGGCGATGCCTCCGGCGAAACCTGGTGTACTGGCGGCGGGCGGAGATGCATGCTGCGCGCAGCTGTGCAATCTCCGGCGACCACCAGTACACCTGCTTCCTTGCCGGTCTGGGTGTAACCCTAGGCATCGCCGCATCACAGATTTGCGACATGGCTCTCCTGAACCACTCCGCCTCGGCATCCACATCAGCAGGCCGGTCCGGTGCCGGAATCCAGGCCTGCACGATGGAAGCCTCCAGGAGAGCCTCCCGATCCAGATGGTGAAGTGCCCAACGCGGATCCGGGGGGTTTTCTACCGGCTGTGGGAGGTCAGGTGGGGGGACGACATCGAATCGGATGTACCGATGGTCCGAGTGCGTCTCCTCACCCTCCTCCACGTGCCAGCCAGTAATACGGGCGGCGAGGGCAGAGGTCGCGAACGATACGTCCACGACCGAGCTGGTCCCCCGCCGCCAGAAGGTGGCGACATTCCCCCGGTTGAGGACCTCCAGACCACGTGTTCTGGTCCAGTCCTCAAGAAGCCTCCCCTTGTCCCTGGTTTCCCGGGAGCCCCACGCCTCACTCCAGGCGTTGAAGTCTCCCAGGAGCAGGACAGGGCGAGGACGGCACGCAGCGAAGACGACGTCGAGCTCAGTGAGCCATAGCTCAAACTGAGTCTCGTCCAGTGTCGGCGAGATGTAGGTGGCCACGACTGCCAACCCATCATATTCCGCCGCAACACACCCGCGGCCCCTTGCAATGATAGCAAGGCGCGAGTTGTCTGCGGCGGACCCCCCGAAGATAAAACAGGCCGAGCCGTCCTCGTCCACCGGGCTTCCCGGGTGGACGTAGTACGGCTCGGCGACCACGGCCAAGTTTATGGACCACTGCCGGATGCTCTGGTACAGAAGATCCTGAGCAGCGCGGCAGCGGTTCAAATTCACTTGCAGGATGCGGATATGGGCGTCAGACATTAATGGACGTCCATATCAGCATCCCGCCGAGAAACATCTGGCCGTGCAGTAGCGGCACCCCCACCGCTCTCAGCGGACGGACGAGGCTTTGGCCTCGAGGCGGCGCAGGTTGCGCTGCCGACCCGGTGGTCCGCAGTTTTGCCCTCCGCCTCGCATCTAAAGCAGCGAGGCGGGGCATCACAGGCACTTGCCTTGTGACCGGGCCGGCTGCAGCGGAAGCACCGATCGCCCACGGTGACTTCCGCTGTGCACTGCACTCCGACGTGCCCCACCACCATGCACCGGAAACATCTGGTTTCCCGGGCACGAAGGAGGTGCACCTGCGCCTTTAGGAAGCCCCCTACGAGGAGGCTTCGTCCGTCCGTCACTTTCAGTGCCGCCGCGACGGGGCACTGGACGACTGTCATCCCATGACCAGTGGAGCCGAAGGAGATGTCTCCAGCCTTCACCTGGTCACGGGGGCAGCCGCCCGCCTCCACGACGGCGGAGATTACTTCCTCCGTCGTGGCCGCGTCATCCAGACCCGTGATGCGCAATGCAGCGCATTTGGTGGGCCTGGTGACGCGGACGGCTTCTGCGTCCAGCGCGTCCCTAAGCTGCGCTGCTAGGGCGTCAGCTTTCGGGCCGTGGTTAACACCCTGACTCAGAGTACCTCGACTCAGATAGGTTAGGTTAGGTTTTTTTTTAAACCACCACAAATAGGGTTGCTCCGTCGACCTATCTTAGCGCAGGTGGTACTCAGTTACTATTTTAAGTTATGTAATGTCAAACGATGTTATGTTTATAAAAATTAGTTATTTTAAAATTATATCAATCGTTCATTATATTACATAACTAATCGCTATATTAAATAAAATTATAGGTTCCGTTGTTATAATGTTGTTAATATTAGAGATTTTGTTGTTATATCATCTATTACTTATCTATTACTTAACCTTACAATTAAAGTCTAAATTGTTTTTAAACTTACATTTACTGCCAGATTCGCAAAACAATAGGTAGAGCTTGTGATAAAGAACCTGGCAATAAAACTCACGGAAACTCTTTTGTAATATTATGAAATTACAATATTAAGCACATAACGAGCTAATTTAAGCTATTGAATTAGGTTATGTATAAACAATTTGTCAGTCAGTCAATAATTGTTTATGTGTTCACTCATTTTGTAGTCCGAGACTCCCAGGACTTTATTTGGCTGGCACGTAAGATTTAGTTGCCTTTCATCAACATTTCATCGCAAGGCAACGGGTTTCAATTTTTTTTCAAAATGACAATATAGCTGCTACTTTTTAAATTAATTTGGCCACTTTGGACATAACCCATTATATGTGTGCCCGGTAACGACAATACGCTTGCTCTCTATTACGTGGGACTAAAAATACTGGCAAATTGTGGGTGTGTAATGCACCTCTGCCTAACCCATCGGGGAAATAGGCGTGATATGTGTCTGTCTGTCTCATTTTATTGGTTGCACACAACATCACAGTGTATACAAACACTAGTATCTAAAGCCAGGTGCACATAACCGTTTATATTGATACCGTTCGACAATAGCCAGTTAAGGTCCGGGGGCAGAACAATTTGCATATTGAGAGCTCACACGCCCCCTCTGTGCGATCATTCGATGACCAACTCAGTGATTTGATGATTGCTGACCTGTTAGTGTCAATACTGTATTGATTATTATATAACACTGTCTGATTACCGAGGGTTCGACCGGGTTAAATCATTTTCTAGCTAAGAATTCCCACGGGAATATTTATATCCCAGATAAAAAGTAGCCCATGTCACTCGAGGATAATGTAGCTATATATTAGTGAAAGAATTTAGAAAATCAGTTCAGTAGTTACGGAGTATTATTCTATGTAAACAAACAATCAAATCTTTCCTCTTTAAAATATTAGTATTTATTATTTATTTATTTTATTTATTTACGTACAACACAGAGAAAAATAAAACAATAAGAAGAATATAAAGAGAATAGTAAGCAGTTAGTACAAGGGCACTACTTATTCCTAAAGGAATCTCTAAATTATCTTGTGACTTTTGACTGTATTGATTGATTTTATATATAGTTAGTTTATTTTTAATATAATCGATATAAGTTAGACGTATTGTTTTACATCCATTGCATTGGAGGTTGCCCTGTAAGGATGGATGTATGTATTGTTGAAATAATAAATATTGTGATTTGACTGCTTCGGTGGCGTGGTCAGTAGTGCATCCGCTTTCGACGCTGGAGTCTCGGGTTCGATTTCCGGCCGGGACAAACTTTGTGTGATGACACACATGATTGTACCGAAGTCTGGGTATTTCCTATGTATAATATGTATGTATTTACAAAACAAAATGTATTTATTTTGTTTTAGTTTTACTTAGTTTGAGAGTGATCTTAACATATTTATTATTTATTATACTGTGTTGGGTGTGGTGATTAAATAATTGTGAATGTACATTGCTGCAGTTTTCTTAATCCAAATTATTATTATCACATAAAGTCACACAAAAAAAATTGATTGCACTCTCATCTCCTTTCCTAGGCCCATTGGAAGAGATCTCTTTAGAGATACCACTTATGGAATACACATTCACAATGTTTTAATAAATAGTAAAGAAACTAGGTATGCAATGCATGCTACTAATTGCAAATGTTGAGCGGAGCAAATTTCCTTAATTTTTTTTATGCTCTATTTTCATGATTTCAGAGATATGCACTCCCGGGTATGATGTCGACCAGCATATCAAATAAATATCGGTCGAGCCGTTTCGGAGGAGTTGGCACACAAACGATTTACACTTGTCGTCTAAGATACGCTACGCTCAATAAATAAAAATTAAATCTTTTATGTAGAAGGGATATATGGAAGAGTTCACATTTCAGCAATTGGTAATATCGGTATTGGAAATGAGAAAACTATTTCACACGGACAGAGCCGTAAGTATTAGTTAGTACAATAAAAATATTATTCAATTATTTTTTATTCGCTTTATGCTTTTGCAGTTACAATAAATTGTATTGTTATTTGCATGCCACACAGACAGTGAACAAATCACTTCTCAAATTAGTGACGGCTGTGATCGGACATTTTGCTTCTTTTTTTTTAAATTTTGAACACCGCGTGATTGGCGACTGTTATTGAACTCGAGCTTTCGTTCGGAAATGGTTGAAACAGTTTACAATATTATTTTTATCGGAACACTTAAAATTATTTGCTGTCGAGTTTAAAATAAATATTTATTGGTTGCTGAAGGGTGCTCCAGGGTCCAAACTATTTTCATCAGCACGCGATGCACCTACTAACAGACAGACAGACAGAAATGTATTACTATAAGTTCCACCAAGTGACGACAATCGAAAGCATAAATTAGACAATTAGACAGACAAGGTTCTAGCAAAAATACGAGTACTCAAAACGCCCTGAAACTGCAATAGGCTCGCCCTGTGTTTCGTGGAACCAACAGTGACTGGCGAAATGTGCGAAACAAAGCCTCTGTCTGCCTGTTTGCGATAAAAACCTGTATAGTGTTGTGTAAATACGAGTACCTAAGAAGTAAGATGTTGACTTTCAATACTTAGAAGTAAATCTGACATCCTTCTTTATTACATCGGCTGTCATATAAAAAATCAGCATCAAAATTTAATCTATCCGTTCGGTTGCTAAGATGCGACAGACAGACAGTTTATATCCAAATTCACAGGTAAAACTTTTAACACCCCTCGAATTCCGTCAGTGGTTAAAAATACCTACTTAAAAAGTATCAAAAGCACTGAATTCTAATTCATATTTTTTATTTATTTGTGTAGAAATGCAACCCCGTCGAATACACGGAGCGGCACATACGAACTTTGCCTTTCTTAAAAATATTATAACTTGTATCCCCTGTAAAATCAAAGAGTATAAAATAGTTAACTAGCTTTTAGTGGTTACTTAAATTTTTTTTTTCTCTCATGCTTGGATTCATTGGTCCTAGTTATTCCAGTTCAGTTGTAGTGTGATTATATAGAGTGTTACTTTTTGAGATTATGTCCAGTAACGGCAAGGCTTGACCACTCTATGAGACCAACAAAGCTATTGACAAATGTGGATCAGTAATGCAATCTGCCTATCCCGGGATATAGACGTGATTCTATTATGTAATATAGGCATGTATACTTATATGAGGACATTCTTTTTCAAAAGGGTGCGCATTGTCTTACATAACTTTTCAACTCCTATCATCTGAGGTCCGAAAATGTTTCTCATATCTTTTAAAATTATAATGATCGTTATTCATAAAAAAAATACAACTAAATATTAAAAAACATAATCATTTAAATTCATAATATTACAAATTATACACTTAGTTTTTACTAATATTTGTTTTAATATATTTGTTTATACTAATGATCGAAACTCATAATCATTCGAATAAATAAGTATAATATTCATAAATGTGTTTTATTCTAATATTTGTTTTTATAAATTTCTTAATCACAAGTTTTTTCATCCATATTATAATGTCTATATTCCAGTGAAAATCAAATTGCTACCAGAAACAGATGCTACCAGACAAGTAGGTTAGGTTAGATTAGAACTGTGACCACAACAACGCGCGAGCCGAGCGAGCGAAGCGAGCGTGCCGCGGCAGCGGCCGGCGAAGCGCCAGATAATTATCTGTTATAAAGTAAGCTATTCTGAACAACGACGTTATGAGATACTTCAACTCAGTTCGTAGTAACAACATTATTGATTAAAGCAATATGATAATAGAATGTTATGAAGAAAAAAGATCTGAAAAACAAAAATGGATTTAAACTGGTTCTTGGTAGTAACAGTATTAATAAAAAAATTGTAATCACTAACTGTTATGAGTTCCGATGATAGTAATAAAAATGTATGAATAAAAAAAGTATGAAAAATAAAATTATGAAGAGTGATGATTACGAACACAAATCGGTAGTAAGAAAAAGAATAGGACTAAAAATTTTATGTGAGCCAATATGGACCCTTTTTAAACGCTACCGAATTTGTTATGCATTTCAAACTCAAAATTACAAATAGGTTTAAATGGACTATTTGAATATGCCACTCACGTATCAGTTTACTAAATTATCTAAAGCAATGTCTGTTGGACATATCACCTTGATTTTACGAGTATTTTATCGAAAATTACTCCTATGAATTGTCTACCTACAATATGTTTTTTTATTAAGTATTGTATTTTTTCTTGTCCTCGCAGAGGCTTATTTATAGTAGGCAAATATTACGATACCACACACATCTATTCACATAACCACTTTTTAAAATGTGCTGGGTTTGTGCAAACCGGCGGTGTTCGATGTAATTTAATTTCATGAGTGGCCTACCAGGGCTCGTACGTTGAATCGTAATAAGCAAACTTTGAAACAAGTTTGATAAGCTTTCGAGGCCATTACCAAGATTAAATAGCTGCCGGTAAGGCCTTCTTAACATTATACTATGTTTATATGTTAATCCGGTTACTGAGGCTTGTTGAAGACTTTATATTACATATTTGTGGTTTAAGTCCTTTAACTATATTGGGTATTATTGAGTTTAATGTGAGTAATGGTTTTCGTTATTAAGTTTTTGATAGTTTATATAATCATTACTTATTTTTTATTGTCATTTCTGGGAACTTTAAGGGATGAATTATATTGCGACGGGTCGAGCGCGGGTCCTGGTTCATGCGGAACGGAATATTGTATAGACTGACAATGTAGTGCCCGATGTGGGCCCGGACGCGACACGCATCATACACTGCCACTATCACAAAATGTATATACAGTACCCGGCGATAAATATTGCACATCGACCTTTGGAAAGAGAGAATCAGCTAATTTCGGCTTCATACAGCATTATCTCTATCGCACACTACCTATGTGACGTTTGTCAGTCATAATGTGAACATGTTTTTTATTTTACCCGAACCTAAAGCCAACACTTATAGAAAAATTGGTGTATTTTATACAAAGAATAAAAAAAAAATTAAAAGAAGCAAATCATAATTGTTTTAACAGCTCCTAATAGATACCGGACTGTTTGTATTTCCTGCGACAGAGATAACTCTCTACGAAGCCAAAATTAGCCGATTGTCTGTTTCCAAAGGTCGATGTATAAAATTTATAGCCGGGTACTGTAAAGAGCTACGTTAACGATACGCACCGTGCACGGGCCGTTCTAATTTAATTGATCCCTAAGTAGAGCGACTTCGCTCGTCCGTCAGCAGGTGCACTGCATGTACCTGCCCGGCCACACGACTCGACGAATAGTTAGGGGAAAAGTTATAACACTGCAGTGAATAGCTCATGGTTGCTCCGAATGGTGCATCGGTGACTTGTTCATTTGCCTCACACTCGCAAATGATTGCTCTTCTTCATAATAATGTAGGTTCACTACCTGTATAATATTAAGTTTTTTTCCTGTTTTACGATCCCTTCCACCCTAAGGTTGCCTCGAAGAGATCGCTATTAGTGATGAGGCCGCCCTTGTACATTTAGTAGTTTTAAGTATGTTTTTAATGTATTTTCTAAACTGTAGTGTACAAGAAATGATATTTATGTTATGTTACTCGTAGTGATAATACATGGGGCACACTAAAAGTTTTGCACTTCTAGCTAATCGGAACTATTTGAATTTCGGATGTTGTATTTTTTTAAACGTTGCAACCTTCTTAGTAATAAAAAAACACAATTGGTGGGAAATTATTTGTCAATTATTTTTTATCTCACATCAAAGTACGTAGACGTATGCAATGAAAATGGAATTAAGTCGAAAAGATTTTAGGGCGATGATTTTTTATGATTTTAAAAGTTCTCTCTCTCCGCAAGACTGTGCCGCTCGTCTTCAAAATGCTTTTGGGAGAGAAGCACCTTGTTTAAGCACCGTAAGGCGATGGTTTTCTGAATTTGAGAGAGGTCGAGTTTCTTTACATGACGAATTTCGTGAAGGGCGGCCTTCAACTGCCGTCAACGAAAATAATGTGGCTACTGCTAAGCGGTTAATTGAAGAAAACCCGCGGATTACCTATGAGACAATTCGAGGACTATTGGGGAAAATTTTCTGGATTTGACTCATACCAAGAGTCAAATCCAGAAAATTTTACACGAAGTATTGAAAGTTCGGAAACTTTGTTGTCGTTGGATCCCTCATTAACTGACAGCGGGATCATGACAACGCTTTTTCACACACGGCCAACAAAACAAAGGCATTTTTAGCTTCCGAAAAAGTACAACTCGTCACCCATCCTGCGCATAGCCCCGACCTAGCACCCTATGATTTCTGTATTTTCCCCAAAATCAAAGATTTGATGAGAGGTTTCACTTTTACCAACTCCGAAGAGGCAGTGATAGCATTCAATCAGCACGTAGATAACATGCCTTCAGATCTGTGGTCGTCCTGTTTTAAAAAATGGTTCGATCGCATGAAAAAATGTTTAAAATGTAAAGGAGAGTATTTTGAAAAGCAATAAACATAATATTTTGGTTTTAACGTCTTGTTTTTTTAAGTTACGCAAAACTTATAGTGTGACCTACGTATAAGTCATACGCTCGAAGCACTTTAAGTCAAAAGTTAAATTTGCGTTGTTCACGAGAATAATAAAAGCTACAACTAAAAATATATAACGTCTCAAACGAAAGCTTATTAGGATATTTTTTTGGATCTGTACAAATAACACACCTTTGAGATCACATAGCTCAAATCTCAACATATCACACACGAGTTATACTAGTATCTCGAGTAGCTACTAGTGAAATATTCACGGCATCGTGAACACGAACACGAGGAGCAACGCGAGCGGAGATCTTCTGGCCGCACCATAAGGTTGACTTGTATCTTATAGATCTCGATACTTAAAGCCTCTTAGCATCATTTGGTTTCAATATGTCACTTAAATCCTTTTTCTACGAAGGTTGCGCTTGGACCCCCTCAAACGCAAACAGTAGACAACAAAATCAGTGACAGCCAGAATGTCCCCTAGGAAGCCAATTAGTGAACGGCAACCATAACAAGCTGTCAAACTTTTTATATCCCCACCCTTTGTTTGTGGTCCACAATTGACCAAATGGTGATTGAACTTACACAGCTCAGTTATATCTTGTATTTAGTATTTAATCCAAAAAGGATTTTTATTAGGTACTAGTAGTTTATTGGATTTTAGGAAGACTATCAGCTAAATACATGATTGTAACATAAAGATGTAACATTGGGCCATTAATAAGTCCCCACAAGTGGCGACAAAGTAATATTATGACAAAAGAGCTTATATTATCTTACCGACAATGTTAACACATTAAGCAACATCGAGTCAGGCCGGTCTTAGGATGGGTGACCATTTCTTAAGACACTGAGACCCCTCCGTGCCTCGGAGAGCACGTTAAGCCGTCGGTCCCGGTTGTCATACAAACATCTATGGCAGTCGTTAGGGGTAGTTGGAGCCCTAAATCAAAAATCCGACCGGTCTAACTACAGAACTTCGATATCGCCCATGGGTTGTGGAGGTCAGATGGCAGTCGCTTCACGGAAAATATCGATGTTCAGCCGAATCGCAGTTAGACTGGAAAGCCGACCCCAACTTTAGTTGGGAAAAAGGCTCGGTGAATGATGATTATGAACTACATTGTCACTAGTGCTATATAGCCTACTTTTTATATCGGTAATTTGGGTAAATTGAGAACGAGAAAACTATATTACGCGGGCAGAATAATAAAATAATAAATAAATAAATATTTTTGGACATTCTCACACAATGTCATCTAGCCCAAATTAAGCTAATATAACCTTGTGTTATGGGATCTAGACGACTGATAAACATGCTTATATATTTCTAAATAGATACATTTATACATAGAAAACACCTAAACTCCGAAACAAACATTTGTGGATCACACAAATATTTGATTCGACCCGGGGATTGAACCCGAGACTCCGGAGTCGAAAGATGACGCACTACCGACCACGCCACCGAAGCAGTTAAAGAACCGCGGTTATCAGCTTGTTTTGACTATAAACGGGATATCACTCTGACTCAAAGGCTAAGTCTGTTCTGACAGCTAGTACTGAATATTTCACAGTAAGAAGTAAGTTACCCAATATTATACTAGTAACAAAAACTCACTAAATATTCAAATAAATGTACCAAATCATATTATGAGAAGTAGTATTCAAGCATAAGATCTCCTCGAACGAATGGCTACACAACGAACTGGACTCGAGTCAGCTTCTTCAAATATTACCTTTTCAAATACTGATATATCGACAAGAGAAATATGTGCACCAGAATGAATGTTTCAGAAGGTTTTAGTATCTACCTTAGTATTCTGTGCATTTAGAGTATAAATTATGGTATGTGGACCTCCGCGCGAGGCCCACAACTGAGCATTTTTAAATTTAACTGCGCTTAACCATCTACATCTTTCCTTAAATTCTTTCATCTTTACTAATGTATATTAGAATGTATTAATAAAAAAGTCTTAAAAAAATTAAACCCATTTCCTCAAATATATTTTTAGTGCGTCTAAATTAATATTTCAAAATTGGGTCACAAATTGTAAAGTATTGAGAGAGTAATTCGAAGTTTCGCATTCTGGTCCTTCGTACTCGACTTATGTTGGGTGATTTAAAGTAATTTATTGCTTTACGATTGTACGCAAGAAGCCGAAGCAGTAATCTTAATGCGGACTTGATACTTTGCGCTATTAGCGACTCTTATTAAGGTCACAATGATCTTGATACTTGGGAAAAAACTGGGTCATTGGAAGCTGGTATAGTAATCAAATGTAAGACAAATTTACAGCATACATTTTTAGAAGAGATTATATTAGTTCTTCTACTTAATTATCAGCATTTTCATCGGACATACCTAGTTCTCGTCGGAATTGATTGAATTGAACTAAAAACTATTTCACGCGGGCAAAGCCGTAAATCGCATCACAGTGACTGACACGTAAGATGTTGTTGCCTTTCATCAACATTTAATCGCAAGGCAACGGGTTTCAAATCTTTATTCAAAATTTCAATATAGCTGCTACTTTTTATTAAATTCATTCGGCCATTTTGGACATAACCCATTATAAATGTGCCCGGTGACGGTAATAGGCTTGCCCCCTATTACGTGGGGCTAAAAATACTGCCAAATTGTGGGTGTGTAATGCACCTCTGCCTATCCCTTCGGGGATATAGGCGTGATATGTATGTGTGTGTGTAAATCGCATAAATTCATACAGAGTGAAATCACTCAGTACTCTCAATAAAATATTTTACAAAAGTAAATTAGCAAATAAAACTATTAAATTGTTTCAATATTCGTTCCAATAGTCGCACTGCTTTATTGAGTTGTAGAGAAATTAAATCGTTATTAATTTGGCTGGTGAAGGGTGGCAGGCGATCGCGACTTGAATTTATAAACACCAACATGTTGAACACGTCTGGCGTAATTTTTTTTAATTGACGACCAATTGATTTAATTTCTTATTCGTTATTCCGATTTTTGCAGCTTTTTTTCCGACTGACGGCTCAACTATATTAAAATGTCTTCCCTAACATTGCATTACAAAAGGTTTCGGGTACGCTATGTAACCTTTCAAACTGTCCTGGGGTTATCCTTTCGAGACCATACCTGGAAGGCCTGGCAATGGACGTTAAGGTGGCCTTATGGCCTTATACAAAAAACCCTTACGAACTCTGTTGGTTAGGTTGGTCTACTATATTTAGCAGAAGTTTTTTTTCTGCTAAGAGGCCCTAACTGAACTAAATCGAAAAGGTTTATTTTCGATCTGGCAAATATGCACAAAGTACCCGAGAGCAGAAATAGGATCGCGCCCTATTCTGTGGGACCAACGTCGGGTAAAATCTGAGATTTACATCTTTAACCTTGAAATGGAAAACAGAGGGATTAGTTAAGCCCAAATTTTATAAGTCATATTCATGGTCCATGTAATAGGGGGGATTTTATACCCGTGTCCGGCCCTGTGGATATATTTGCCAAGACCTGGTTTATCTTTCAGCAGATGCAGCGTGAGTGCAAGGAATAGCTTAAATGGTCCTAGCTTTGGATTCCCTTACCAACGTTAGCCTCCTTTCGAAAAGTAACCGAGATTGTTAGACAAACACGTGTAAACAAAACCCTTCAACCCTAATATTATGCCAAATATTAAGAATTAAACTTACACATGCAATGTAAATGAACATTGTTTATTATAGTACAAACTAACCATCAGACAGCGACTTCACATGAGTAAATAGATGAAACAGAGCAAAAGCATTATACAAACGCTGAAATCAGTCGCACCACTACAAGTACGCAGGGCATGAGTGCGTATCCTCTTGCTGTAAGTTGCGTATGCGGCAAGACTGAAAACGTTTACACACAAACACGCACAGCCCGCTAACAATGTTAGCGTGCCTCTACACAATTGACCATGATCGCATTCAAAGAATGGACCACGCCGTTGCCGTCATCATCGTCGTAAACGTTCGTGTACGTTCGTAATACATCCTATCTTCGCCTATCATGGGCCATTGCCGAATATGTAGAGGGCATGATGTAACGAGCAGTAAAATAGAATAGATAGATAGAAATATTTACCCCTAAAATTTTTTCACCATCCACCGCCCGTACTCCAGGTCCTACGTGACCATGGTGATTGCAATAATCTCGAAATATCGGGAACTTCAACCAACGTTACATGGTAAATATTCCAATAACTCTAGCAGTAATTATCCGTAAGGCTAAGTATTACGTTTGAGTAGTGCACGTTTTTAGGAAGCTTTCACTCTGTTTCGTCTATTTACTCATGTGGCAACGTTCCCCTAGGCTGTATGCAAATAACTAGTGCCTCACAATGACGAAGACAACTTCCATCATTACACATGTTGCACTATGGTTGGCTCTGTGTAGATATGAAAATCAAAATTATGCATATTCTGCGGCTGTCGTGCGAGAACTTTCCAGGAAAATTGTTTTGACTACAACATTTACCAAACATTAAAAACGTAACTTGTTGACCAAGCGAGCGAAGCGTCTACATTACAAGACCATACCGGACGATTGTGCTTTTGTCTGTCTGTATGAGTGTTCTGGTCTAGCAGCCACATTTGTTAACCGATATTCACGAAACTTGGCACAAAACATCGTAAGGCTTTTTTGTTTGGAAGGGAAATAGGGACAAAAACCCTGGCAAAGCCGGGACAAACCACTAGCATAATAATGAAGTGATCAGACCGGTGTATGTAGTATCATTTTATTTGCGCTATCGCATCGAACCTGCACTCGATATAGTCTCATTACTGCGAGGATTCAATTTCATAGGATCGAGAGGCATTACCTTAATGATAATGATTGTGAACGGGACAGTTTTGATCAATATTACTTTATTTTGGCTCTCTATATTGTTTGTTATGTGAACTCTCTATCTAGGGGAACGGCAGTGGCCCCGCCAAGTCGAGAAAAAACAATTTTTTTGTTATGTGATTATTGGAAGGGAATTTACGTTAGTATGTTTATTTTCACGACGGGTGTTGCTCAAGTCGTGGGTCGGATACGGCGGCTGGGACTGGAGGTGACCTTGCACAAGTCCGAGGTTCTGTGTTTTCACAGACCTCGGAACGGTCCACCTGAAGGTTCCAGCATAAATGTGGGAGGCGTTAGCATCGGCATCAAGCCCTCGATGAAGTATCTAGGGATCATACTTGATAGCCGATGGAACTTCGGACCATATTTCCGAAGTTTGGTCCCCAAGGTGACACAGGCATCGGTTGCGCTTTTGCGACTGATGCCCAACCTAAAGGGACCCAACGCTTCCTGCAGGAGACTGTACCTGGGGATCGTGCGGAGTATGGCCCTATACGGGCCTATGGGCGGCGCGGTTGACGGCCAACAACTCAACGCTCCTTAACAGACCGTTGAGGACCTTGGCCGTCAAAACAATAAGGGGCTACCGCACGATCTCCGGAGAGGCTGCATGTCTCCTAGCCGGGACCCCTCCATGGGACCTGGAAGCGAGAGCCCTTGCGTCATTGTTCCAATGGCGTAAGGAGGCGCTGGAGCGAGACCACAGGCTTGCGTCTCGAGAAATCGATGACCGGCGGTCCCAACTCCGACAGGATCTCATGGAGTCATGGAGGGTGCGACTTGAGCAACCCAAGTGGGGTGCCACCATCATCGCGGCGGTGAGACCGATCATGGACGATTGGCTGCAGAGGCAGCATGGTGACCTCACGTATCGTGCGACGCAGATCGTTACCGGGCATGGATGCTTCGGTAGCTATCTGTTTCGCATCCATCGTGAGGTCACACCCCGGTGTCAACACTGCGAGGTTTCCGACGACGACACCGCACTCGACACGTTGGTGGAGTGCTCAGCGTGGGCGAGTCAGCGCCGGGACCTCGTAGTGGGTCTGGGCGTGGATACCCTCTCGCTGGAGACCATGCTTCAAGCCATGGTCTCCAGCGGGAGTAGGTGGAACCCGGCCGTGTCCTTCTGCGAGCAAGTCGTGCTCGCGAAGGAGGCGGCCGAGAGGGAGAGGGAGCGTACCCTTCCCGCCGAGTTCCGTAGTCAGCGGCGAGGGCGCCGCAGACTCATCTATCGGGGCCTGAGGACGGCGGGATCGCCACCCATCGTCCTTACAGAAGCAGGCTAGAAGGGTTGCGTGCTGCGGGGCCTTTGCTCCATAGCACGCAACCAGATTCACTCACTGACGCGGGATAAAACCCTACCCCAACGACGCGGGATTCTCATCCCGACCCAACCCCCGCAGACACCACAGAGGTGGTCAAAGTCCGCCGGGCGCCACTGGAAATACGTTCTGCTTGTAACCAGAGACGCCCGGCAACGGACGTTAGAGCGGCCGCGGCCTTGGTCGCGGAACAAAAAAAAAAAAAAAGTATGTTTATTTTAGTACAATTGAAAAGTTTGATGACAATTACTTTGTTTGGGGAAATAGCCGTGACTACGTATATTTGATAGGGGCTACAATTTAAAATTAATTAAACAAGAGGACAATTTCCACGTCCCATACATTTTTGGACCATATTTTGAAAGTGAGTGCCAGAGCTAAAAAGTACTTGATTCTTCACAACAATGACAATAAGCTGTGTTTACATAGCGCCAAAACAACTTTGATGTCAAATAGTTTCTTGTGTATTGCACCAAAGCTTTATAATAAACTGCCACTCTTTAAAATAATATAATATAAACCTATTCAAATTAAAGCTAATAAAATTATTAATTGATAAATGTTATTATGACTTAAGAGAATCCCTTGACGATAAAGAGCTAAATCGATTGATATTTTGATAATAATAATTTGATGTTGTGTTGTGACATTTATGTAATTTATTGTGCCCAAAATATATAATATATATTTACACATTATTAAATTCTAAATCGACGGTCATTTTTGACATTTGACTTGACATAAATAAGATTAAAACAATGGTAAGTAAAAATTTTTTTAAGAAAAAACTTTTTAGCATTAATTAATAGCATTAATTTTTCGCAGAATCAAAAGGACAACAAAACGTCGACAATTGTTTCGCCTCTAAACGAGGCATTATCAAGACTGTCTCAGAGAGAACAGCTGTTCTCTCTGAGACAGTCTTGATAATGCCTCGTTTAGAGGCGAAACAATTGTCGACGTTTTGTTGTCCTTTTGATTCTGCGAAAAATTAATGCTATTAATTAATGCTAAAAAGTTTTTTCTTAAAAAAATTTTTACTTACCATTGTTTTGTCATGGATTTTCGCCAAGTAACGCCTGTTTCTATCCAATAAATAAGATTGTCATTTCTGTAGTTTTTTTTGTTATTATGATTAGACATTGTACATATATCGTTTATTCATTTTTATTTTGACATTTTAATATTGTATCGATAATTATTATAAAAAATATTTTTGGCATTGATTGATGTACGAGTATGATATTTACACACCACACATAAGTGGTAGAATGTAGCCGGGACTGTTATAATTATAAGATTACAATATTGTTCAACCTCCATTCAAGTTCATAAATAAATCTTCCTTTTTTTGCTTGGCACACTATTGCCGTTACTGTGGCCCTATAGAAAATATAAAACCACTTTGTAATACAAATCAAATTTCTTACAGCCTGGACCTTAATAAGGTAATTTAAAGTAAGCTAATTAAACATTAGGTAATGAATAAGCTTAGGTATAAAGCAAAATGAGATTGCGGACTCTTAAGTGGAAATCTTCTACGGAACAGGTACGGGGCTCACGAATTCTATGCGCCCAATCCAGACACCCCCAAGATCGGATTTGAATTCTCAAGTAGCTTAAAATTAACATAATCCCGTATTTTGTATCTTTAAGTTTTCGCTGCATTATTTGCATCCGAGATCTTGGGGACACCGATCTGTGTGTAAACGGATTTTGAGATCTCCTTACTTAATTCTTACTTAATTATACATAACTTTGAAAGCTGAAACTCACTTATTATTGTTAAATTATTATTATTATGATATTGTTAGGTATGGGTACTTTGAGATTATGTGGCACCTATAACTAGTATTTGACTTTATTGTGAATAACAGAGATCTATAATTTGTAAGTTTACTTGGTCCACACGTGGTCACGTACTGCCCTTGCCCTCTTTTTATTGTTGTTACAGAATCATTGTATTTACTGGCGAATAAAAAGAGTGGCCGTGAGTTTTTCTTGCCAGGTTCTTTCCTCACAGGCTCTACCTATTGCCTTGCGAATCTGGCGGTAAATGTAAATGTAGAAGCATTTTCTTTTTTGACGTTCATAAGTGTTACTTTGTGACCTACATGAATAAAGATATTTCGATTTTGATTTTTGAATTTAAAGTAGATATTTTGTCAAAAGGGTATTTTCAATCGACTTACAAAAAAGGGGGAGATTCTCCATTGTTTTTCTGTTTATTACCTCATATCTTTGGACTTGGTTAAACCAATTTAGAAGATATTTAATTTAAAGCTACTAGATCTCATCCTCATGGTCCCATTGCAATTTAATCCCATTCAAACAATTATTTGGTACCATTTCGGTAATTTGAAGTCGGTGGTTGTATAAATTTTCACCTGTCCATATATTCTGCGTATGGCATCTTGCACGTTAAAATCTGACTTTCCCGTTTTCGATTGAGACAGACACACAGACATACAATCACGCCTATATCCCCCGCCCCCTCGAAAAGGAAGGCAGAGGTGCATTACTCACCCACACTTTGCCAGTAATTTTGTTGGTCGCACTTAATAGGAGGCAAGCCTTATATTTTTGTATTTTAAAGCAATGAGTTTGCTTAAACTATTCTTAAAATATTAAGAAAGAAATTATAAATAGATCACAAAAACTGATGTCATCCAACGCTAACCATAGCGCGATGTGGAAATTATGAATATGATATGTGAAGCAAAAATTCGATGTTGTCGGTAATGGTCATCGTAGCTCAGTTGGTCAGAGGGAAAGGCTGTGGGTTCGAGTCCCGCCGATGACATCAGTTTTTGTGATCTATTTATAATTTCTTTCTTAATATTTTAGGAGGCAGGCCTATTGCCGTTACTAGGCACTATATAAATACATAACCACTCTGTATTTCAAAACCAAAATTCCAATAGCATATAGAGATGTTACATAGGTTACACTATATAGAATCTCTGCGGCCTGAGTGTCGATTTAGCTGATTTTTTTTCACGCATCTTTATCTCATGACAATGGAATACTATGATGAGCTGGAAGGTGGACATAGAGTTTAGTGATAAAAGGACACAACCCGAATTTGTACTCGTTCGACCCGTCTTGACTAGTTTCTTTGTCTTTACGACTATATATAAAACCTGAAGAGTTTGTTAGATTGAACGCGATAATCTCAAGAACTATATAATTTATGCTTTCGATTGTCGGCACTTGGTGGAACATGTAAAACATTATGAAATGACTCACTTGTACAGATATTCCACAATTTTTTAATTAGTTATAGGACCTGACCGGTTTCGCTCTATGGCATCTTCAAAGGTGTTTTACAGTAATTCACTTCACATATTTAAATTAATATAGAGACAATAAGAAAAGTGCCATTTGACACATTCTGAAATTTTATTTATTTAGCAATTTAAGTTAGATACAAATTACTTCTTAAGGCTAGATTGTAATTATAGTTATGAAGTAACATAATTATTACTATGTTACGACATAAACACGAGAAAAAAAACATATTTAAAAACACTTCATATACTTTCTGTTATTAAATTAAATTATATTTTAATAATTTAATTAATGGAATATCTGTACAAGTGAGTCATTTCATAATGTATAATCTTAAGAACTACCTATTAATTAATGTTTTTGTTTTATAAATATTCCATTTATCGAAGAAGCAATAGGTAGCAGTACGCTACAACCAATAGGAACAGAGCAACTATGAAAAATGTTGCAAAAAAGTGACAACAAATGAAGTCACGGGCGTATGCTAAGTATTAGGAGATAAAGTAACTATTTAATTCTTATGAGAATCTGTTATCTATAATTACTATTGGAATATCAAGAAACATTGAGCATCAAGCTGCAGGCCAAACAACTTCTAAAACAATTTACATTGCGTCGCGGCGCGGTCGGTGCGCGGTCGGGCCGGCAATTTCCATAACTAATTAAATAGTGCGGGAAACTTGTCACAGGTGTACCTGAAGCTATGGGGAGATAGAACTACTGGTGCTGGACGCCATTTGTATTCTAGACTAGTTGATACGGCTTTGCCCGCACGGCTTTGCCCGTACGGCTTTGCCCGCGTGGTTAAGAATGAAGTTTTTTAGTTTGCAAGTCTCACTGGAACACATAAACAAGATAAAATGTAGCTTGAGTTACTTTTTAGCTGACTTCAAAAAGGTTCTAAACTCGACTGTATTTTTTTCAAAATCTTATAACTTTCTACTGCGTTAACCGATTTTGAAAATTATTTATTTAATTAAAGGTTGCTTCTATTTAGTCTTGATGAATTTGGTCCTTTTCGATAATTATTTTGTCACATTTCGATAATTTAAAGTCAGTTTTTTTTTGCTAAAATTATTATAATGTCAACAGCCTGTGAAAGTCCACTTAAAATTAGTTCAGCGGTTTCAGAAATTGGTTGAAACCAGACAGAGAGACAGACAGTCTTTAAATGTTACCTTAAAATATTTTCCTTTCAAAACATAATTAACTGTTTATTCTTTCAAAGCAGAAACAGCAATACCAATGCACTTTTACATCACTCTCTTTAATACTTTATTCCAGTTCACAAAACAAAATAAACCAAAATCTCACTGCAATCATTCTGCAACCCGGAACGCGTCGGTTCAATCAAGGCTCGTCTAAGCGGTTCCTATTTCCGCTCATAGATGGCGTTGCGTTTATATTCCGATGGTTCGTATCGCAATCAAGTCTTTGTCCGTCTATTGTGTACTAAAATGCTCCAAAGCCGTCCTTCCGTCCTTTATTTCGAATCGCTTTGTGCTGGTGGACGTGATTTCGTGAATTTCTTTGCGCGTCGACGCAGAAAGCAATAATGGATGATGTTTGATTGTAACTGTGTAGGTATGTGAGACCTATATTGATGAGAGAAAGCACTCACCTGTGGGATTGAATTGATTTCATTGCCGTTTCTGATGCTGGACTTATTAGTTTGTTCTATACAGAGTACATACGTGAGGTAAATACAACTAAGAATATAATCGCCTGTACACACACACATATAAATACCCCTAAATCTCATAGGGCGTAGGCAGAGAAGAGAGTGTGATAAATTACACATCCACATTTTGCCAAGAATTTTTTTTTTTAACTGACTTCAAAAAAACGAGGAGGTATTTAATTTTATGTTTGTTACCTTGTTACCTCATAAATCATAATTCTCGACTGGGCGAAACGATTTTAAAAGTTTTTGAAATGATTTCGACTATTTGAAGTGTTATTTTTTTGCTTAAACTATTATTGAGCGAAGCTGAATCTTAAAGGCCCCATATACGGTACGATTTATCGTTACGATCCGTTGCGTCAGACCGATCGAAACGACTGATCTTTAGTGTTGCCGCTCATATACGAAGCGATTGGTCGTTACGATCGATAATTTATTCATTTGCAATGAAACGATAAAGACATGCTCAAAATTCAATACGTGCCCTGTAAAATTGAAAACGAACTTCTTTTCTCGTCTGTGGCGGCAACTTTGATACAGAAGAAAACAAGAAAACCTAGAAAAGTGTGGGTTAAGAAATGGCTATTAAAGCGAAATCAGTATTCGCATTTAAATAGTTTTAAATGAATTAAGGTTCCACCCAAAAGATTGGCACAACTATATGAGAATGACGGAACCTACGTAACTAAAATCGTTACGATATTCATTAATAATTGCATGGGTTTTTGTTGCGATCTCTGATGTCGTCTGCGATCAAGTAAATCGTTAACGATCGTAACATACATTACAGATCCGTCGTTTCGATCAGTCTGAAGTGACGGATCGTTACAATGAATCGTACCGTATATGCTCCTCCTAAACGCCTGAACCGATCTCCTTCAAACTTACCACAGTGATAACGTGTGGCGTGAGGGTGGTTAAGAACAAAAAAAAATTAAAAAATAAATCGTTGTCGTTCGAAAATTTAACACTTCGCTCAGTTTTTTTCAACAGCAGCATGCATTGCATACCTAGTTTATTTATTGTTTAACCATCCTCCACCGATGCTTTTCCCAACGCAGTTAGGGCCGGCTTTCCAGTCTAACAGCGAACTTCGATATATCCGTGAAGCGACTGCCATCTGACCTCCATAACCCATGGGCAAGATCGAAGTTCTGTAGTTAGACTGGTCGGAATTTTTGATTTAGGGCTCCAACTACCCCTAACGACTGCCGGCGGACGACGGTTTAGGGTGCTCTCCGAGGCACGGAGGGGTCTCAATGTCTTAAGAAATGGTCACCCATCCTAAGACTGGCCTGACTAGATGTTGCTTAACCTTTGCAATGTTAACATTGTCGGTTACCACTAGACCACGAGCCCCACAACTGATTTATTTATTGTTCAATACAAACAGTAATATACTAAATTAGCTATAGTTCCTGCTATAGTGTCTTATACTGCGATCACCTATTTTTTTTTTTTCTAGAATAGTATATTTATTATTATGTAGGTACATAATTACAAAGAAATGGTTAATACAGTTATTGTTTCCATATACATTCTGCTGTTGGCATACAAATATTTCTTCTGAGCATAAATTCATGAATAAATCTTAAATTCATACAATACCTAAGACAATGAATAATTCCAATAATAATTTCAACTTAATAATTCCAGTTCACGATGTCATGTAACATTAAACTCTTAAAGTCAAGCATATCTAACTCAACCAATAATTGCAATAATATTTCCAATTCAATGAATTAATAATTCCTATTCCATCCAATTCATGTTGTCATATTACATTAAAACTTTAAGTCATATAATACCCAAGTCAATAAAGTAAATAAAAAAAAATCTCAAGAAAATTAAAAGGTTGTTAAGTACTAGTGGTCGCCCGCGACTTCGTCCGCGTGGATAATTTGGATTTTTTCCCGTTCCCGTAGTATCGCGCACTCGGTTCGTCATCGTCGCTTCCTACTTACTTGACACTTATCGTCATATTTTGAACAATTCAAACAATATCTTTATAAATTGTAGCCTATGTGTTATTCTGATGTATAAGCTATATTATTGTAAAATTTCATTAAAATCCATTCAGTAGTTTTTACGTGAAAGAGTAACAAACATCCATCCATCCATACATACATACTCACAAACTTTCGCGTTTATAATATTAGTAGGATATTGGAAGAGGCAGTCAGACCCTTGATAGCTACAGCTTATCGGCAAGAAACTCGGATATGGAGTAATAACATTTTTCCAAAAGCAGATTGTTGAGTTTCCTCTTGAATAGCACAAATGGTTGCTTATTGATACTGGTAGGTATTTTGTTAAATAAAAATAAATAAATGTTTTTGGACATTCTTACACAACGTCATCTAGCCCAAACTTATCTATAAGCTTATGCTATGGGATCTACACAACTGATAAACATACTTATATAAAAAACACATACATAGAAAACACCCAAATTCCGAAACAAACATTTGTGGATCACACAAATATTTGATTTGATCCGGGAATCGAACCCGAGACTCCGGAGTCGAAAGCCGATGCACTACCGACCACGCCACCGAAGCAGTTATCAGGGTGTATCTATGTATAAAAGGTTCCACGTATTAGAAGACAACCCTATTGTCGTTACCAGGTACCGTATATCTACAGAAGAATAACCCCAGATTCCAACAGTCAGGGCCGATGTTACATACTTGTAATCTCTGCAACCCGACCAAACATTCCGCTCGCAAAACATCTCTTGTACTCGACAAAAACTCACTTGCAACACGCTTCACGTATGCACTAGGTACCATGGCAACTGTAGTACGGGATGCTATGCCTACACCTATCCTAGACCTACCATATCAGTCGTTACAGTGTCTGATAGCCAGTCGAGCTCAGTGCTACTCCGCCGCCGCCAACTGTAGCACGCGTTCCAAATACAAAAACAATTCGAATCTCAAAAAAAAAAGTTAAACTTAATAAAAACTTTTTATAACCAACGACGTTCACAACGTGTCTGGCAACTTTGTAAATTTAAATTTTGAACTTTAATTTTTGAATAGTTATAGATATTTTTTTAGGAATTCATTATTTAAAATTTAAAGTTAAATTTAAGAAGTGTATAATATAGTAGTTATAGGTAGTTTTTAGTGTTAAAGCGCCGCTCAGTGGTTGTGAATTACATAGTAGCTTCATGTTAGTTATGTCTATGGTAGTTTTGTGATAGTTTTAGACTCTTTGTATACGATTTTACTGTAGTTTATAAAGTTATAAGAACTTTGTACGAGCTGTTTCGAGGTTGCTGTTAGAGGTGTTTCATACTGGTAAGTTTAGATTATTAATTAATTAATTTATAGTAGTTTTATAAAGTTTCAACGAGTAAAGAACGAACACTTTCTACTAAATCTTACTTATTTTCGGTCTCGAAATCAAACTTACCCTTCAAATTTAATTTTGAATGTAATAAAATAATTTTCAAAGTCGTCTAAAATAAAAAAAATATGTTATAATAATGTTGGGAGTATAATACAAAATATTTTTATTCTTGCGTCACTGTAATCGTAGCACGTTTCG
The DNA here is from genome assembly GCA_963556515.1 of Nudaria mundana. NCBI lineage: Eukaryota > Metazoa > Arthropoda > Insecta > Lepidoptera > Erebidae > Nudaria > Nudaria mundana. The sequence goes on from OY748288.1 coordinate 1,635,971, forward strand.
TAACCGCAAGTTCTACGGCGTAGCGTGTAATGCTTACTTCTACGAAGCGCCTACGCGACACGTGGTGCTTGAAACTAGTGATGTAGATTCAGATATTTAATTTAATTTATGTATGTACACATTATTATATTTATTTACTGTAAGAATAACAATTTACATAATTATGTACAAAAAATATTTACATACAAAATGTCGTTTAAAAAATCCTCCGCGTCATTGCCGACTGGGAAGGTTCCCAGAATGTTGGCTGTGCCACGTTGGATGGCGATACTTATTCTTTGGCCCTGAAAATAGCCAGCCTTTTGGTCCTGAGCAGCATCGATTTACACATTTTTTATGAAAGGTTTTAGTTAACTCATGTATTTCTTCAAATTGTCTTTTAAGAAAAAAAAAATAATAAAAATAAGAAATGTCCAAAAAAACACGTAGTATCCTCCATCTTTATGACTAAGGGATAGAAGAACTTTGCCATCTATTTTCAGGCTTTTCAAATTTACACACAAAAAATATTTAAGATCTTTACACTTTCTAAACATATCTCAAATATTTATTTTATTTCCAAAAACTAATGTAATCGGCAGGACTCGAACCTGGGGTCTTTAATACCACCAAGATACGACGACCAAACCTGCATATAATTATAAATATTTAAGACTAGCTGATTACCGTGATGTAGGTTTCTCGTACCCGATTCCCGTGGGAACACATTACCGGGATAAAAAGTAGCCAATGTCACTCAGGGATAATGTAGCTACCTTTCAGTGAATGAATTTTCAAAATTGGTTGAGTAATTACGGAGCCTATTTATTTCAAACTATGAAACATACAAACAATTCTTTTTTAAGGTTCTGTAGTAAAAGTCTCGGAACCCTTATAGTTTCGTCTGTCTATCCTCGGCTTTCCTCCCAAACAGTTAGTACTAGAAACATGAAACTTTGGATGGATGTGTATTTACACAGAGGGAGGGTGTGTCCCCCCCCCCCTCTAAAATCTAAACGGCTGGCGAGAAGAACCTGAAAAAATCAAGATGGTAGTTCATGTAATAAACTTTGTAGGGGAACTATAACCGATGTTGTAACTCTGATAATTCAAGAGTTACAGAGGTGTTTTATGGGTAACTACGGAAACCTATCTTATGCGTGGCTCGACACGCACTTGACCCGTTTTTTTATAGATAATATTAGTATAGTAATAGTAAAAGAAAACTCATTGCTTTAAAATACAAAAATACGTCAAATAGTAGAGTCATTACGATTAGATTCCTTCCATCTGCGATCAAACCATAATAATAATCCATTGAACAAATATACTGAATCTATATAAACGCAAGGAGCGAGCAATCTTGCGTATTTCAATTAATTAAAGTGAATATTGACTTTGTTACTCTCCAAACCTGCCGGTGCAGCTATAACTTCATGACTATTGTTAATCTTACATAAAACATAAACATAGCATCACGCCTTTTTCTCCGAAGGGGTAGGCAGAGGTGTGCAAACACACCCACATCTCGCCAGCTATGTTAGGTCCCATGTAATAGGGGGCGAGCCTATTGCCATTTACCGGGCACAAGTTCCAGACTCTGGGATAATTATCTGGGTAAAATTCTAAAGAGAATTATACATTATCCACCAGACCCGGGAATCGAACCCGAGACCTCGAGCGTGGCAGTCCGTTCATGGTACCATTGTGCCACCGAGGTAGTCTTGTTAATCTATCTTTACTTAATATTAAAATCATATATTTAAAAAAAATTGAGTCTGAGACGCCCAGGATTTAAAGAATTGGCTGTGCCATAGCGGCTGGCACGTAAGATTTTGTTGCCTTTCATCAACATTTCATCGCAAGGCAAGGGGTTCCAATATTTTTTTCAAAATTACAATATTGCTGCTACGTTTTATTAAATTCATTCGGGCATTTTGGACATAACTCATGAAATGTGTGCCCAGTGACGGCAATAGTCTTGCCCCCTATTACGTGGGACTAAAAATACTGGCAAATTGTGGGTGGGTAATGCGCCTCTGCCTAACCCTTCGAATCGAAGGCATAATATGTGTGTGTGTGTAAAATTGTGTGTAAAAAAATTTAAGAGTGATATTATTTATAATTTTTATACATACGCACAAACAAAAAACGAAGAATACAGAAATACATAAAATACAGTGAGCATTGTACAAGGGCACTACTTATCCCTAAAGGAATCTCTTCCAGCAGGCCTGAGAGGAGATGTAAGGGTGAAAGGGCTACCATGTGTGCAGTGCCAGTAAATAGACTTACATAAACTATGGGTACATATAATAAATACATGAATAAATACATATTATTATGCTATGATTTTTACACTTACAAAAACTACATAACATTTTTTAACTAAAATGAAGAGGAGAGGTATTTATTCTTAACTATATGTCTGTCTGTATGTAAACGTTACTAAAATGGGGTTTCTTTGTACGCATAAAACAGACATAAAACAGTATGTTGAATAGTAGTAAAAAAAACAATTACCAAAGCAACTTAATGTCTTCTTTTTAAAAATTATAAGTTTAAATAATTACATTTTCATCACTTCTACTCAAAAAGTGGCGTTTTGTTCCTACATAAGTGCGCCTAAAGTAGCTCTTTTTTGTTCAGAGACTTTTTGGCGGGCAATGGTGAGATTTGAATTTCGAACATCAATCTTTTATAGTAATAAGGCGATCAAAAGTAATATTCAAATTCAAATTCAAATACTCTTTATTGTACCTACACAAAAAAGAAAACATACAATTAGGAGACATAACTTAAAGGTAGTGCAAAGGGCGCCCTATCGTTAAAAGCGATCTCTTCCAGACAACCTTTGGATGGATAGCGAGTTAAAGAAATTAAAATAGTAGTAGTGTACGATACATTAAAGAGAAAAGAAAAATAAGCTTAGTAAATAATAAAATAAAGATAAGACAGAGTAATAAACTAATTAAGTAATAAACTAATAAACTTACCCAGGTAGTAATGATATCATAGGAAAAGAAAGAATACGTACATAAATACTTAAAATACACAAAATACATAGATATGTAATATATAAGACTCGAGAGTAAAATTATCTTTTTCTCAGGCGACGTACTTTAAATCCCTCGCTAATTTCAGGATCCTATTTTAGAAACCCTACTCTCGGAATTCTACTCTAGAACTCTTCTCTTCTTTTCTGCATTCAAAATAGCGCCTTCGGCAACAAAATATATAATTTTACTCCTTTGTCATGAAAACTACTATTTTACAATAAATAACAATACTATCACTCAAATAAATAACTCAACCCGGATCGAACCTGGCGCTAAAGTGCCCAGAACTCTAGCGGCATTACCCGGCTGGATAGCCATGGATAATCTTTGCACCAGGTACAGGTACAGGAGCGAGAGTTCAAATAATTCGAATTAAAAGTTTAAGATTGTAATTAGTCAAGATTAAATAAATAGTGCTTTGATATCGCGATTTACAAGCAGTACCTACATCACGATAGTAACTTCACCGTAGTTGACCTTCTATTTGCTAGATGGCGCTTCTATAAACTACTGTCCAGATGCAGTTGTTGGGTCAAAATACAAACATACAAATAATAACATCTTTATCCCCAAGGAGGTAGACAGATCTTTAATACATCTACATTTCTCCAGTCACTTGCTTGGTCCCATGTTATGGTAGACGAGTCTATTGCCGTTTTAAGGCCACACTTTAATATTAATATTATAATAATATGCTGGTCCCCTTAAGTGGAACCAAGAATATTACTTGCAAAATGTGTATGTCACCTCTGCTTACCTCCTTAGGGAAATAGGCGTGATTGTATTGTATTATTATTAGAATCAACCAACAGTGTGCACTCATTATAAAGACTCGGTGCACGTTTAATCTCTGGTTTAATCCGAATAAAAATATTTGCCATCCTTTCAAAGTAATTACACAAGGTTTCAATATTTCCGTCTTGCTTGTGGCTGCACTATACCAAGTAAGTGCAGGTATTGTAACATACTCGTATATAATAATCATGACTGAAGGGATTGGCGAAGTTTGTTATAACGAGGCACAATTGTGTTGCCTGTGGAGGGTTTATTGGGTGTTGATCCTTCGTGTTGAGAAGAGTGTCCAGGGTGCGCCGAACGTTGGTACAAAAATGGAAAGTAGACCCGAGTAAAAGAACTACTATTTTCAGCCATTTGGAGTTAAGACACTAGAGTCATAGGGTTCAAGCCCTTGCTGAATTTAAAGAAACATCGCGAAAGGTCTTAGGACCAGAAGGCTGGTTATTCTGGGTCAAAGTATATGTATCGCAAGCATTTTTTCCTAACTGTTAGGAATATATAATAATAAACAGTTAGGAAAAAATCAGTTTAAAAATATATCGTAGACTTTCTGGTCAAAACCTGATCATGAACCAAGACCTTCCTAAACCTGGTTCGAAGTTAAAGTACTGGGTTTTATAAAAGCTGAAGAGGAGCTCTCATCTATTATCATCATGGATGATGAAAAATCTTACCACTCCTTGGTCCAGATATTCGTTAAAGACAATTTCGGCGTGCCGTCTAAAACTGACCATAATTTGTTGCCTAAGGGGTAATAGTGTGAGCTAAATGAGAGCTCCTCATGTCCAATAAGATTAAAGTAAAAAGTGCTTATTTTGAATAAATTAATGTTTTTTTAAGGAGAATTCAATGTTTATTTTTTTTAAAGATTTTACAATACATAAAGAATGCATTTTCATTTGTAACATTATGGCTAGACTATGGCATATACATATACCAATACGTACATGGTTTGTATGTTATAAACCTTCATCACCATACATAAATAGTTAAACATTCACCCCTTGAACGTGAATAAAATTATACCTTCAATTTGAATACAATCTTCACTTGGTACATGTGTATTACCATACCAAGTGATTAATATCCTCTGATAACGTGTTTTGTGAAACCTTGTATAGCTATTTTAATATACGCACATTATACAATATACAGTGGAGGTTATTTCGTATCTAGAAGGTATTACTTGGGAACAGAGGCCCCACGCGTAGAGCTCAAGCGGCATTTTCCCTGGACGCCATCGATTAACACTCTGCCTATACAGCGTCCCAGCTAAGTCAAGGGAGAAACACTGCGGTGTTTAAGTGGGTAGTCCAGCCCTGTCGTAAGATAGGGGCCTATCCTGCGAGGTACGTGCTGTGCGGGCTGGAAACTGTTCGACAGCACCCACAGAACTTATCAGGGGAAGAAAGTTTGCCCTTACTGGGCATTTGGGTATCTTGTTTTGTATATTTGGTAATTACATTTATGATTAAGTCAGATTCTTGACCACACAGTCTGGTTCGGAATCAGACACTATATATTTATTTGCTAATCAGATGCTACCTCAAACAATACCCGGTACCTATATTGCTGAACACCTGCAGGCTATAATTCGGTTCGGACCCCTATAAATTTCAACGTAAGAAAACAGTTAAATCGAATCCGCTCCGTGATATATATTGTGAGAGAAAAAATGTGTTTTACTGTCGATTGGTATAACAGTTATACTTGAATTTATGGTTATAGAGTCTATTGTGAAAGGAATATAAATAGGGAATCTACGAATCTATGATACATTAGTGACAGTTTCAATTTTTCCGATGTAGTTTTGATTTATTGTAATACGCTTTTCGTATTGTAGTGCCTGTGTGTCTAAAGAGCGTACAATCGGACTCAATTTTTTTAATACATATATCAAGCGTAAACCGTTGTAGGTACTAATATCGTCGAATAGGCTACGTCCCTAGCCGGCACGAAGACGACGACAGTTCGAACCTCGTCCACTAAATCACTGACTGAACCCACTCGTTGCATTTTTAGGTTAGTTGGGGGGTTAACGGGGATTCTAGTAGATCGTATTTGCGATTACTAGTATCTTCTTCTCCTTCTTCATCTCTCTGATAAATAAAAATAAATTGCCGCTCGTTTGTCAAAAAAAGCTATAAAACTCGTGAATAATTGAACCGATCGCGTTAATTTTGGTCTCAAAATATTCGTAGAAGTTCAGCAAAGGTTTAAACACTCTTCATTGTAAGATGACATGAAATAATAATAATAAATCTTTATTTCTTTCACAAAAATTAACAACAATATCGTGATTGGTTTCTTCTGGTAAGCAAGTAATGCCTGCGGTAGGAGATATCGCTCCTCTATAACATACTCGTAACATTAGTTACAGTAAATAGTTACAATAGTGTTTAGTACAAAAAACTAAATTTGTTTGTTAACTGTAAGTAGAATTTAAATAAAATTATTGATTTATATTAATACAATTCATGTGCGTAGTGTGTGTCACACACACACACACGTGTGTGTATGTAAACGTACACAAGAATGTATGTAGACTTTCTAATTATTTAGACTTTTAAACTATACAAGCTAGTGTTAAATAATAGTAAATAATTGTAATTTGGTTCTTAAATGTGACCGTAATAAGTTAATAACCGTTTGTAACCACTGGGGAACAAACGCATAGTATGCATATGTACCTATGTCGACATTTAAATTTACTGCAAATGTAGTTACCACATAATTTGCAGACAAAATTTATAGTGGGGTGAATTGTACCCTCTAGGGGTTGTATTAGTTTTTGTTGACATGTTGCTAACAAGGGCATGGGTGTCTTCACTGGACGTCGGGTTGACACTTGTATCGGGCCATTAAATACGAGTCTATGGAAATATTTCTTTTAAAATTTAAATAACAATCGGTAATACTCTATATATTATATTATTAAAAAGTCACTATGTTTGGTAATATGTATTTAGTTCTAGTTTCGTCATGCTGTTCTTTCTCAAAGTTATAAAAACATGATTTCCTGCAGCAAAGTTGTGCAGCAGGATTCCTGCTGCCCACAACTTTGATTCTCCTTATGAGTTATAATGAGGTTACTTTTATCCCTCTCATTTAGTCATAACGTGGAAAGATATTTTACTTAGTTTCCAATGAGGATTCAGTTCTATGAGGAAGCCGCTAGTACGTCGTGTATCATACACCACTTTGAGGTAATAATATTATGTTAAATCGGAAAGTAACTTTAGATTTAGACACATACATACATCACGCCTATAACCCCAAAAAGGTATCACACACCTTTGCCAGTAATTTCGTTGATCCCACATAATTAATAGAAGGCAAACCTATTGCCGGACAATATAATATATAAATAAACTATCACCAATTCAAACCAAAATTTCAACAGCCAGGATAGATGTTGAACACTACTAAATTGAATCTCAGCAGTTCGAACAAACTCTGATTTTAGGAGCACATTGACCAAATTCAATATTAGTTTACAAAGGTGTCGTAAAATAGTTGGCGACTTCTGCAATGTATACTGAGTACACCAAATACGACCTGCGTCCCGTTGATATATTCATTGCTCACCAACACTGGGCTACATTTAATTTATTGTTTTAATTAACATTCGCAGATGGCCTTCGGTTTTGTATGTGCTGTTTATGATATATTTGCTACTACGGTATCGATGAACTATGGTTTAAAAGTCTTTGTATTTAATAGAAGTGGAAACGACTTGTTTCTAAAAGGTAATTAAAAAAATAATACTTACTTTAACTGCAGTTTTGCGCTTGAATATCGATAACGTTATTGCCTCAACGTTATATCATTTTGAAATATTGTTGCTTCTGCTACTAGCCACAATGAGTTTTAGTGGGCTTGTACTAACAGGGACTGTTGCATACTGCAATATTTGAGTGTACACTAACAGATATCAGCCTGTCATTCCTTGAATTTGCAACCAACTTCAATATAATAATAATACGCGGACTGCAGAGGTATGTACTTATATATTTATATTTTTTATTTATTAATTTTTATTATGTATATTATTTATTAATATTCGTCCTGGCTATTACAAAAGGATAGGCAATTGATTTTATACTGTATACGATGCCCGGCAAAAGGCTAGTCTCCTATTACGTGGGATCAAGAAAATGTGGATTGTTAATTCATATCTGCCTACCCTAATTCCAAATCCTTTCTTTAACCTATATCTACATATATTTACATAAATTACTACTATTTTTCAACACAAAATAAAAGGAAGGTAAAACGTTACGTCTTTTAATCTCGTACTAATTGCGTCATCAGTCGCATCGTGTCGTCAGCCGCTACTTGTGCCGTCACTACTGACTGATGGACGGCAAATGACAAGATAAAACCTGAAACTGATTTTTATTGTGTTATTTGAATATTTTTTGTAAGGTTTCGTTTTGTTTATGCATAAAATCACGCCCGTTTTCACGCAGGCCTAGGTAGAGTCAGCGCCGAGATCGCGTCGTGGGTCTGCCCACTCACTGAAGACCATGCTTTGAGCCATGGTCTCTAGTGGGAGTAGGTGAAACGTGGCGGGATCCTTCTGCGAGCAGGTTGTGCTGGCGAAGGAGAAGACGCGTACCCTCCCCGCTTAGTTCCGAACATAGCGGCCAGGGTGCCGCAGATGCATCTCCGCCCTAGACCATCGACTTCCATGATCGGGGCCTGAGGACGGCGGGCTAGCCACCTGTCGTCCTTACAGAAGCAGACAGACGGGTTGCGTGCTGCAGGGCTAAGGCCCCGCCGGACACCGCGTGCTGCAGGGGACGCGAGATAAAACCCGACCCCAAAAATGTGGAATAATACCCGACCCAACCGCGTGACAGACGCCACATGAACAAGTGTGAGATTATAAATAAGTATACAGGATAAATAAAATTGGAGTGGCTGTTTGTTTATCCAAGTAAACAGCTTTTTTTAAATGCTTAATATGAAAGTATGTAGGTACCATATGTATTGTACAGTGTTGTACTTACATAAAAATATTTTTTGAATAAATGTTGTACTCGTATGTTTGCTTTTTCGGCGTATCTCTGAAACGGCTAGGAGACGACCTACTGCTAGTAGGTTATAATATACCTTTGTATAGTTTATCACCAACTAGATACAAAACCCAGTGACTGTGCTTGTACTCGTATAGCAAGTAACACGAGTGCATAAATAATGACGTAATTGCCGGCTTGTTTGACAAACGGCTAAAATTTTGCCGAGTTCGGGGGTTAACTACCGGTGCATTAATTTTGTCGCGGATGCCGCGCCGCTGTTCAATGTTATGTAATTATTTAATGCTTTTATTACTGTTTTATTATTATTTTATAAATTATATAAGGAAGAAATTGGTAATTTTGCCACAATTTTCAAGTTTCCCTAGTCACAGACAAACAGTTTTCGTGAATCATTTTATACTAACTTCGATTATTAAAACACGTGGTGGTGCATAATATTCACGATTTTCATTTGATTACATAGTGCTTTATGTACAATTTTCGGTATTACCATGATAGACGTGTTTTGTAAATAAATATTATACTAAGACAATTTTTATTAAAAATTATAAGTGTGTTGCCAGGTACTAGAGTAACACAATAATTGGCAAAATACGGACTTAAAAGTACGCTTTTTAGAAAAACTGACATTAAATTAACGAATGGGACCAAATAATTGTTGAAATTGGAAAAAATTAGTAGTAAAGTAGTCTTCAAATATTAAGATTGAAATTATAAACAGATCACAAAAATATTAGCCCTGTAAGGGAAAGGCCGTGGGTTCGCGTCCTGCCGATGACATCAGTTTTTGTGATCTGTTTATATAATTTCTATCTTAATATTTTTCGACAGATTGTGTTTAACTTTGCTAACATAATTTTTATGCCAACTCGACTCAATGTTACAATACTGCAGTGCCCTAATGCGTCATGAAACTTCAACCAGTGATCGGGACTATAAGCCAATTCATATATCGCGATATCCTGGTTCGATGCTTGCTCAATGTAGTGGATAACTGCCTGGAAATAGCGGCAGATAGAATGAATCTTGCTATAAATATTCAAGAAGATAACACTTAAAATGAACAATTTTGTTTTTGGAGATATGGTACCAAGTGTAGTTGAAAAAATTAAGGATAAGAGTTATGTAACACATCTTATTTGCTATTGCAAGATAAATATAAAATGTGTGGGTGCTTTTGACCACTATATTTTTTTAAAAACGGCTGAGTGCGTGTCGGAACATTCTCGGATACTTACTGAAATCAAAAAATAGTTTGAGAAAACTCTCAAAGTTTTAAAAATCCTGTATATTGATATCCAACACTACGGGGTAGACCCAAGAAAAAAAAAACTTGATGCTTAGTGTTTACGTATAACGTCATGCTTGTAAACCTAGAATTACATACTCACCTTTGTAGAGTAAAATGAAGAAATATGGATTGAGAAAAAGGAGTTAGGTACTCTATATGCTTTACACGTGAAATGATTTATTTCATATCATTTCATAAATCATGTCATTTCATTTCATATATAGCTTAATATAGTAGGTGTCTATTTGACGTCGAGGTCATTAATAGAGTGATAGTTATCTTGTCAAGACAACCCTGATACAGAATGCGCTCCACAAAAGTATGATTTTAACAATGTACTAACAAAATCAGTAGTATCTACCTATAAACGAAAACTTAAAATACATTACTAACTAGCATCGACTAAAAACAAGCTTGTAGGTGATCTCGTGATACAAATTATCCCTAAAACAATTTACCCTTCCACACCAATTATTTATTCCTAAAACCAGCGTCTCGTTTAACAAAATAAAATAGCGGTGAGAAGTTCACGGCGAAGTTAGTAACCGGTCGGCGGTCGTAGGTTCGAGTCTGTGCAATTTTACGGTGGAGTGGCTGCGCTGCCGTGCAATTTCAAACTTTAAAAAAAGTTCCTCTACAACATAGATGAATATTACCTGTTAGTAGGTAGCATGATTAGCAGATAGTTGTACGTTGATTTATTACTTCACGTTACTTAAGTATAACCTTAGTTAGATACTAATATAAGAATTTACGTTATGGTAACCTAAGTTCTTTTAAATTAACTGTATGAAATGTGCTAAATTTTGGCCAAATTTCATTAATAGTAAATTGTATCATCACGTAAAAAATCGGTCAAGTGCGTGTCGGGCCTCGCATAATATAGGGTTACGTAGTTTCCCATTATAGGCTGTACAACTCTTAAACTAACAAATTCATTTGGTCCGTATATAATAGTTGTAGTTTTCCTTCAAAGTTCATTATAATTGGACAACCATCATGAATTTTTCAGATTCTTCGAGCTAGAACAAAAAAATGTTTTAGCAACGTCCTAATTTTTAAAAAATACCTATCCTATTTAAAAAAAACTCAACCCCACATTACTTGTAGGGGAGCTACCCCAGAAAGAATTTTTTCATAATTTTTGTTATAACACTTTGTCGGAATAGTAAATACACATATCCGTGCATAATTTCATCTTTGTAGCACTAACCGTCTGGGAGGAAAGCCGAAGACGAAAAAAAATGGTTCAGTTGGACGGACGGACCGGGACGGACAGACGGACATGACGAATCTAAAATGGTTCCGAGATTTTACTACGGAACCCTAAAAAGTAGCTCGAAATGGTTTGTGTTATTTACCCTCATAAATTTCTTTACATAGTATAACCAAGTCACTTCAGGTTATCAATAGGCTGAATTTGTTTCGAAACATTTTGAGTGCAGTATTTAAGCACTAAATAGAGCGATTCAACAGGATCTATTATCACCACATAAATATTAAACAAAGTCCTCCGTCGCGTCTGTATGAATAGAATAGAATAGAATAGTCATTTATTTGCATAGAATGTAGGTACATTTTAAAGAGATAGTAAATACAATTATTAGTTCCCAGATACATTCTGCCGTTGGCAACAACACTACAAATATATCGTTCGAGTATAAATTGAAATCATATCATCAAATCTTTAACTCAAAATTAAGTCAATTACTAATTCCAATAATAAATAATTCAATAATAATTCCAATTCATTAATTAATCATTCCAATTCATGTCAAAATATAATTCTAATTTAATAATTAATAATTCCTATTCAACAATCAATAATTCCAATTCAATAATTAATAATCTATCTGTTCACGATAAACTCAAAAATGACTGCACCAATTTTTATATTGTTTGTATTTTGATACTCGTACAAACAACATAAAAATTGGTGCAGTCATTTTTGAGTGAGAGTACATTCATTGGGATGTTAGGCTATAATACTACGATATTTCATGTGTATATAAATCCCAAGTAGGTACCTACCTAATAGGGGGAAGATTAAGAGCCTTCGTCTGTCAGCAGGCGCACTGCGAACCAATGAGTTATTGCTAAAGACCCTTAGCACCACTTACAACAAAGTACTATTCACCATTATGGCCTTGATTCCTGTTTTAAATTGACCTATTTCCATTCAAAACTTCCATAACCTACTGCGGGATTAAAAAGTTAATTTTCCTGCCTCATCGTCCTATTCAATTCTGCTTACCCTCATTAGTTGGTAGTTGAATGTGCTCGTTTGCTCGACCCAAATAACGAATGGATTCAGCGTTTCAGGACTCATGCATAATGAATAATTACTGTTAGTATTATCTGGTACAATATTCGTTTGAATACAATGGAAAGATTATGGTTTTGGTTACTGTCTTCATCATGCTCACAGGTTAAATGCAAATCATGGCACAGCTAGATTCTTCTAATCGCATATATATTTTGTTTATAATGTTTCATGATTGCTCAAATTCCAGGATGATGATGATTACCGTGAGTTTTATTGCCAGATTCTTTCTCTCGGTTTTACTTATTGCTTTGCGAATCTGGCAGTACATGTAAATAAAGAAGCAATAATATTTTTATTTTAAGTACTTACTGACGATTGTAAGAGCCATTTAATGACCTATACAAATAGTATATAAATCATTTCCTTTCATTTCATTCAAACTTATAAATTTACTTTAAAATCTATATAAAGCAGTAGAAATCGCTTGTCTATAAATTTTATAAAATTAACAGTTATTTCATTCTTGTCTGTCTGCCTGTTTATCTGTATGGAGTGTAACACAATATAGGAACACTTGATCGACTCTACTACATATAAAAAGCAAAGTCGATTAAATTCTTATTCCTAGACAGCGGGTTTCGTTTCGTTAGAGCAATAGTAAAAGGCTACGTTTTATCAAAATATAGATGGCAGCCATTATAACCCCCAAAAGGTCTTTTATGAGTGGTTATTTGATTGACATAATTTTCAACTTCATAAAACACATAACTGTTTATTCAAACAGTTTCCATCAAGACCCATATTGACTTACCAAAGAAACCCGCAAGAAGTTACCATACATCTTACAATAGCCTGTAGAATGACTCACATAAGTGTAACATAAACATTATGTAGGACTACCGTCATAACAAATGGTATGTTAGGGCTCGCTGGAAGGTCTATACTGACCTTTAGTGGAGCCCTGACTAGTCATAAAAGTTAATAACCCAGAAGCATTTTAGTAAGGGCAAACTGGAGTAACTAGTAAATTATTGTTAGTGGTACTGGAGTTGTTTATATATAGAAGTAATACCTAACGTAGCTAATAGTGGAACTTAGAGAGTTGGGGTATATAGTACCGACATAAGTGCCTTTGTACATTATAATCAATATACAGGATGTTACATAAGGGTTATATCAACCTGAAGACACCCCCATCAGCTGGTCGCCCAGAACGCCTTTCTATATGTGTCGACCGCCAAACAAGAAAAAAAAAGTTCAGATCTTGATGTGGAACAGAGACAAAATGTTCCTACCAGGAGAGAGAGATAAGGTTTTTCACAGGCGCGCATTATTTTACTACTTACTTGAAGTCGATGACCGAATCAGCTGATTTTAGCTAGTGTTGTTCAAACAAGAGTATTTTATTCGGTAATAATGTTTTTATTTGGAAGAATTTTTTTTTCTTGTTTGGCGGTCGACACATATCGAAACGGGTTCTGGTCGACCAGCTGATAGCGGTGTCTTCGGGGTGATATGACCCTTATGTAACATCCTGTATTAGTACTTACGTGAAGAAAATCTTTGTTTGTACCTCTTCTTATGCGCGGACATTGAAATTCCGCACACTTATGTTTTATAATGAAGAAGTAGGTACAGAATGTTAATGTAAAAACAAAAATATGGGTAAGTTTTGATCACCGCTAGTCTTTGTAATGACGCAATTACACTTGGTCGCAGAAACGAGAGTCGTCAGTTGGATTTATATCAGCTCCAGACTCTTTTTAACTCATTTTAATGCTCTTACCAACTGAGCTACTGCGAAATAGCGATCTACTGTCAAACTTTTGAATTAGACGTAATTCAACAAAAGATAAGACGATGGTCTGCAACACTTTCAATCTTACAATTTAATATATTCATTGGTTTAAATATAAAATTATGTATCGGGAAGATGATTTTTTTACGAACAACTATCTGTTTATACTTACTGTCCTTTTACCTGACTGCCAAAGAAGGGTAGTCAAATATAATAGTAGATAATCACCGAACTTCATTTTAAAGTAAAATGTTCAAGGATTATAATAAGATTAAAGTTAAACCAGGTAGAGTAATAAAATATATCTACACCTATCTTTATATAGGTATATCAACATAGGTATACGTAAGCAAGGAATATTTAAACCACACCGCCGAGATCGTTTATTAGCGCAAGTAATAAGAAAACTTCCGGGAAATCTTTGCGAATTTGCATTTTATCAGCCAAAGACTACAACTTAACTTTGTGACTGGTATAATGCTGTAATGAACCATGATTTTAAATGAGATATAAAAATATAAATGTTTGTAATGGTTCAACTACTTTATGTGGTAAGTTTTTATTAAGTATTTCATAGATAAAACAGTTTTAATGTACAGAAAGAACTCACTGTATTCTGATTCTATCTTTTGAATTAAATTAAGCGAGAACTCTGGCACATAGTTTATAATTATAAAATGCAATACATTCCAGAATATTGTTATTAAATTTGATACCCAGGTTGAACAAATGAATTGTGGTTGAACAAAATAAAATATTTTGTATTTGAAGTTTCGGTAAGTATTTCCTTTCTTGACAGAAAACAGTACATAAATCTAAGAGTTATTTATTAATACAAATTATTTTTATTCGAGGTTACAATGATATATTATGTGAATTTAAACTTAATAAAATTTAAGTTTATATTGTGTTATTTGACTAACAATATTTTTGTAGAAATTCAAGTTTAAATACTCAAGCAGCAACATACAGAGATTTTCAACAGTAATCACTTACACAATAAGTCCTGATTAATAAACACTAAAAAATCGTTAACAAATTCAAGTTATATATTTTTCAAATGCATGATTTCTGTTGTGTGCTACATTCTACATAACACCATCCCACACAGCTACCTACACCACCGCGTCGTTATGATAACAATTTTCTTTCTTTTATATCTTTTTATATTATTGTGGTGACAAGTTAGGGGCGCAAGCCTTATAATTTTATAGCGGCAAAGTATCTTGCAATTTAAATTATGAGGTGAATTTTGACAATGGGGGTGCTAAAAAGCATATATATTTTTAGTAACCAACTTTAAAAGATGACAAAATTATGTTTTTACTAGTCTCTACGAAGATCTGTGATGCTATTGGGATTATAATAATAATAATAAATAATAAATAAATTTATTTTACAAAAAGCACTTTCACAAAACATATTTACACTATTTAAGCAAGTCATTTATAACTAGGTACACTAAACTGCCTCCAAACTAGGTAAAATCCTGTATTTTGGAGGACAGTGTTAACAGGGCCATGTTTGTGAGTTTGACTCACTGTGTTTGCAATACAATGTATGTGTGCACGTACGTGTGTGTGTGTGTGTGTGTAAATGTGGTAATGGGGTCATCACTGCAGGAATATCAGCAAATCCTCTGTTTTCTGGTAGTCAAACTCTGGAGTTTGACTACCAGAAACCAGGAGCCAGACTACCAATTTCTGTCTGGCATATATTTGGTCACTTATACTATGTTAGTCTCTTTATTAGCGGTGTTGTAAAGTTTTCTACTCAAATTACGCCACTGGCGTCTCGCGAAAGAGGTCCTACACAAGACAGGTGGGAACACAGACGAAACACTCCGCCTGCCTTGGCCTAGCGAATTTACTTCTCGGTGCTGTCTTATCACGGCTCTAAGAATGAAAGATTGGCAAACCGTAAGCACTTTACAATTGGAGTACAACAGAGCTGTGGGATACCTGAATGGCCTACCAATTATAACCTTTAGTACTGCCCTTTGGGCCCGCTCCAGGTTAATCAGTACTGTTTTAACAGCTCCTCCCCACACCGTAATACCATAGTCTATAATTGACTGACACAAAATAAAATAAATAAAATAAAATAACGTTTATTATCTTTGAAATTTTTAGAAAATTATTTAGATTCGTCAAAAGTTGGTGTGACTCAACCGAGGGTTCCAAAATGCAACGAGACTGAGAAGAGCCCTCAAGAAACTCAGTTCGGCTTTTTTCAAAATATTTGTTCTTAAATCTAATACAAAGTTATTTAGAAAGGAGCAATTCGTGTTACAACCAGGCAGCCTTGTCATCTAAGAAATCATTAATACTATAATAAGCTTTATGGCACAATTTACTTTTTATTAGTTTTTTAAATTTATTGACAGATAAATTTGCTATTTCGGTTGGCAATGTATTGTACATTCGAATAAAGTTCCCCGTTCACTTTATGAAGCCTAAATTTAAGAACAGCCAGTTTATCCTTATTTCTTAAGTTTAGATTATGATTATCACTATTTTTCACAAATTTACTTTTGTTCTTGTGGGTATACAATAAAATTTCATAAATATACTGTGAATACACTGTAAGTAACTTATATGTAACTTATCTCTTTTGATTTTAAAAGATGCTATTGGCCCACAATGGTCTGAATCTAGCTTTTTTATAATACTTTTACTGTCTGGCAACATATCGCTGTATATATTATCCAGGCAAGTGGCTATTGTATCACAATATCTAGTAGGCTCCAAAAATAAGTTTGTAAGATTGTGTAATTTAAATAAATTTAAAATATTATAACTCATAGGCGTATTAACAAGTAAATCGACATTAAAATCACCACATACTATTAGGTACTTATTAGTTTTTCCAAGTTTACATAGAACTTTGTCAATAAGTTCCTCAAATTCACAAAAGGGTGAGGTTCCAGGTTTATACACGCATACTACTATGAATTGCTCCATTTCCACGCACGACAGTTCGACTTTACACTCTAGAGAAAGAGACACAATATCTTTCCGTTCTTTAAATTTAAGTTTTTTATTTAATAAAATCAAAGATCCCACCGTACTGTGGTCACCCTGCAGAATGCACTACCAACCCGGTGATTACTGAAATTGAACATGAGCTCATTCGACTTACGCATAATATGTTCTGTAATAAAAAAAATATCAATATTATCTGAATTCATTAACATTTCCAACTCTAACTCTTTGCCATGTGTTAAACAACCAATATTTTACATTTTTTGATTTGGTTTGATTTGGAGGGCATTTTTTAACATAATTAATATTAAAACAATGGTAAATAAAATGTTTTTAAGAAAAAACTTTTTAAAATTTTTTATAATTTGTATAATTAATATTTGTAACTAAATTTAATTCAATTAATTGACTATGTCTGCTAAAGGGTAATATTGCCTCTGTTGTCGTAGAACTTAATTTAAATTACTTGGAGATTACAGATTCCAAAGTCTTAACACTAAATCTACATTGCTCAATAAAAGCAGTTTTGTCACCCAAGTTCTTGGCTGAAGTGTAAAAATAATTGAATAGCAAACTTGCTATTTCTCTTTTATAATGCTTTGGTTGTTATTGTTAAACTTACTGTCAGAAGTTGACAAATTGTATTTATATACAGTTCTCTTAAAAACAGAATTAAAGTCAATTACATGGAATTTATTACTATATTGGCTAGTAAAATTGAGTTGTAAATTTATCTTATATCTAAGAGAATTTTCCACGTCTGCAACACCTTTTATATATGGTAATGTAAACATTACTACATGTTCAACATTTAAGTTTTGCATTTTGTCAAAGTATAGGGATAGTTCATTTTTGTTAATTTTACCCCTGTTTGAGCAGAAAATAATTATTTTACTGTTTGAGTCAAAATTATATTCTAATATCTTTTGCATAATTTCATTTAAAGATGCACCTGGATAACAGTTATTAATAATTGAATAACAATTTGAATTAAATTGTTGTATCAGAAAAGAACCAAAATCAGTTCCAATATCATCACTAATTTAAGCGGAGCGTAAAGAGGCACATCAGTAGGTCGTCAAGTTGAGGGCCACTCTCTATAGTATTGTATGCTGTGAGAGTGGCCCACAATCGCTAGACGTCGTCACGACTTACCACCAGGCGGGCGGCGTCATTTGGCGAACCCAATATAAAAAATAAAAAAACCAGTATGACTATTACTTTTTACACTGTCACACAATTCATACACTAATGAAGTAGAAGGGGAGCAAGTTGTAAGGGAAGCCTGGTGCTCCAAAGATTGAGAAGGACTTGTGCAGTTGATGTTGCATGATTGGTTATTTATGAAGGTATTAAGGCGCTCAGTATAAAAAAAAAATTATAATTAGATGTTTTGAGTACCTTATCTATACTTGATGAACACTTATTAAAGTCTTTTAGAGACCATTCATATTTCTTAGTTAGGTACATACTCTAATTCAAATTGCAATTTTTTTATTTGTGACTCTAAGCGTTGTGTGTCAGTATAATATTTTAAATGACTTTGTTTAAGTTCTAACATAGATAATTTACCTTGTTCTCTTAATTTTAAACTAGAGTTAACATTTTTACACTTTTTGATTAAGATTCTATGATATTTTAATTGTTTCTTTGATTTTAAAATGAATTTCTAATTTTTAGTTTTTTTTTTTTAGTTTATTCTTGCTGCAAAAATAAACTGGCTTGTCCGGTTGGTATGAACTGTCATTGGTAAGATCTATAGTAGACAAGTCCAGGTTTGGAACTGTTGCAGAACGAACAAACTGCGGAGTACCACTCATTAGCTCGTTATAATGGTTATCCGTTTGTTGGACTACGACTTGCTTGGCAGCTGACTCCAGGTGTAAGATGTGCCCCTGGGCATCCCGTAGCTCCTGTTCCAGCAAGGTAGTCCTCCTCAAGGTCCCTTCATACTCGTCACTGCACTCTTGAATCTACTATTGATTGAAGGTGGTTCCGCTGCATTACAATTTCATCATAACTAATATGAAGCACAGCTAGTTCAGATTTTAGTTTTTTACTATCGTCTAAAGCACCTATCAACAAGTTTTTATTTTCTTCTCTTTCTTTTTCTAATTGTAAACAGAGCTCTGTTTTAGATTTGAGTTCCTGCAACACCAGCTGAAGTTTGGGCTCCTCCTGCTGGCGGGATAAGGCTCTACGGCTACGGGTATTCATATTCTCGATAAATAAGTGCAATTAAACGCAATTTAGAAAATACAAGTAGGTAGTTCGAGGTTATGTTAGGTACCGGTAAATTAAAATCAAAACTTTTCTGTACTTACGAAAATAGATCGCCTGTTTTCAATGTTGAGTATATGAATAAACACGTATAATAAAATAATTTACCTATTATAGGAGAAACATTATGTATTTACGTGAAATAACATTAAACAATACGGTCAGCTGATTCGTCACTTTTTAGCTTATTTTTACACTAATATACACAAAATTCTTTGAAATGATTATTTTTGCACTACTATTATGATGATATTGGAGTTATCTGATGTAATTTGTATTTATTTCACTAATAAATTTATAGGAGCTAAAATTTTACGACTGTTCAATAGTGTTGCCAGACGCAGAAAAAAATACCACAATGCCAGATATACCTGAGTTAGTTTATCAGGAGGCAGGGCTTCTCATAAAGGCTTAAGACATGTATAAGCCTCCGCACCCTTTTTTTTTTTTTTTTTTTTTTTTTTTTTTAATTCCGCGTCCCAAGGCCGCGGCCGCTCTAACGTCCGTTGCCGGGCGTCCCTGGTTACTAGCAGAGGGTATGTCCAGTGGCGCCCGGCGGACTTTGACCACCCCTGTGGTCTCTGCGGGTGTTTGGTCGGGACGAGAATCCCGCGTCATTGGGGTCGGGTTTTATCCCGCGTCAGTGAGTGAATCTGGTTGCGTGCTATGGGGCAAAGGCCCCGCAGCACGCAACCCTTCTAGCCTGCTTCTGTAAGGACGGTGGGTGGCGATCCCGCCGTCCTCAGGCCCCGATCATGGAGGACGATAGTCTTGGGCGTAGTCGCGTAGTCTGGGGCGGCCTGGCCGCCGACTACGGAACTCGGCGGGGAGGGTACGCTCCCTCTCCCTCCCGGCCGCCTCCTTCGCGAGCATAACTTGCTCGCAGAAGGACACGGCCGTGTTCCACCTACTCCCGCTGGATACCATGGCTTGAAGCATGGTCCCCAGCGAGAGGGTATCCACGCCCAGACCCACTACGAGGTCCCGGCGCTGACTCGCCCACGCTGAGCACTCCACCAACGTGTGGAGTGCGGTGTCGTCGTCGGAAACCTCGCAGTGTTGACACCGGGGTGTGACCTCACGATGCATGCGAAACAGATAGCTACCGAAGCATCCATGCCCGGCAACCATCTGCGTCGCACGGTACGTGAGGTCACCATGCTGCCTCTGCAGCCAATCGTCCATGATCGGTCTCACCGCCGCGATGAAGATGGCACCCCCCTTGGGTTGCTCAAGTCGCACCCTCCATGACTCCATGAGATCCTGGCGGAGTTGGGACCGCTGGTCCTCGATTTCTCGAGACGCAGGCCTGTGGTCCCGCTCCAGCGCCTCCTTGCGCCATTGGAACAATGACGCAAGGGCTCTCGCTTCCAGGTCCCATGGAGGGGTCCCGGCTAGGAGACATGCAGCCTCTCCGGAGATCGTGCGGTACCCCCGTACGGTTCTGACGGCCAAGGTTCTAAGTGGTCTGTTTAACAGAGTCACGTTCCCCTTGACCGCCAACCTATCCGCCCATACGGGAGCCCCGTATAGGGCCATACTCCGCACGATCCCCAGGTACAGTCTCCTGCAGGAGGCGTTGGGTCCCTTTAGGTTGGGCATCAGTCGCGAAAGCGCGACCGATGCCTGCGTCACCTTGGGGACCAAACTTCGGAAATGTGGTCCGAAGTTCCATCGGCTATCAAGTACGATCCCTAGGTACTTCATCGAGGGCTTGATGCCGATGCTAACGCCTCCCACATTTATGCTGGAACCTTCTGGTGGACCGTTCCGAGGTCTGTGAAAACACAGAACCTCGGACTTGTGCAAGGCCACCTCCAGTCCCAGCTGCCGTATCCGACCCACGACTCGAGCAACACCCGTCGTGACCTTGAGTGCTGCCTCCTGGTACGTTGCACCCCGCGCCGTGACGAGGGTATCGTCGGCGTAGCACGTTACGCCGACACCCCTAGGCAACGCACCCCGCAGCACCCAGTCGTAGCCGATGTTCCACAGAAGCGGCCCCAGGACCGACCCCTGCGGAACACCGCACGACACATCTCGCCGAGCTGGCCCGAGCCAGCTGGGGAAAGCTATGGCCCTCTCCGAGAGATAGGCCCCGACAATACGACGGAGGTAGAGAGGCGTTTCGTGATACACGAGCGCCTCCCTAACGCAGCTCCATGGCAAGGTGTTGAACGCGTTGGCGATGTCAAGAGACACCGCCACCACCACCTTGCCCTGCGAGACTGCTTCCTCCGTCAGGCTCTTCACGCGCATGATCGCGCTCACGGTGGAGCGTCCCCGACGGAAACCGAACTGGTTATCCGCCAGGTCTGGCCCCACACTCGTGAGATGCTCGACGAGGCGTTCCGCGATAATGCGCTCAAAGAGCTTACACACCTCGTCGAGCAACACGATCGGCCGGTATCCGGACGGTGAGTCCACCGGCCGCCCCGCCTTACGGATCAGGACCAGTTTCCCCGTCCTCCACACCTTGGGAAACTGGCCCCTTTCGAGGCATGCGCTAAAGAGCCCCATCAGTCGAGGCCCGAGTTCTTCGAGGGCCAGGACCCATGCACGGCCAGGAATGCCGTCGGGTCCGGGGGCAGTGATTTTCCGGCGTTTAAGCCGGAGTACTGCCGCACCTAGCTCCCCCACCCTGACTTCGGGTACGTCGTCTTCGCTGGTGCAATCCGCGTCGGGCAGAGACGGAGCCATGCGCGGAGGGACGTGCTCCTCCGCGCTCGTCGGAAACAGGGAGCCCATGACCCGCTCCAGCTGCTGCGGCTGGAGACTCTGGGTCAGTGGGGGCGCCCTAGGTCGGAGTTTCTCCCTGACCTGTAGGTACGGGCGCCCCCATGGGTTCTGCTGCAGGGTCTCCAGGAGCTCCTCGCGGGCCGCCGTCTTGGCCCGCTTTATCGTCTCCTGGAGATTACCTTTAGCCTCCCTGTATGCCTGAAAAAGCTCCGCCTCTCGGGCTGCCGCGTCGTCTGGGCGGCGACGCCTCCGGCGAAACCTGGTGTACCGGCGGCGGGCGGAGATGCATGCTGCGCGCAGCTCTGCAATCTCCGGCGACCACCAGTACACCTGCTTCCTGGCCGGTCTGGGTGTAACCCTAGGCATCGCCGCATCACAGATTTGCGACATGGCTCTCCTGAACCACTCCGCCTCGGCATCCACATCGGCAGGCCGGTCCGGCGCTGGAATCCAGGCCTGCACGATGGATGCCTCCAGGAGAGCCTCCCGATCCAGATGGTGAAGTGCCCAACGCGGATCCGGGGGATTTGCCACCGGCTGTGGGAGGTCAGGTGGGGGGACGACATCGAACCGGATGTACCGATGATCCGAGTGCGTCTCCTCACCCTCCTCCACGCGCCAGCCTGTAATACGGGCGGCGAGGTCAGGGGATGCGAACGTTACGTCCACGATCGATTCCCCCCCCCGCCGCCAAAAGGTGGCGACATTCCCCCGGTTGAGGACCTCCAGACCACGTGTTCTGGTCCAGTCCTCAAGAAGCCTCCCCTTGTCCCTGGTTTCCCGGGAGCCCCACGCCTCACTCCAGGCGTTGAAGTCTCCCAGGAGCAGGACAGGACGAGGACGGCACGCAGCGAAGACGACGTCGAGCTCAGTGAGCCATAGCTCAAACTGAGACTCGTCAATGTTCGGCGAGATGTAGGTGGCCACGACTGCCAACCCATCATAGTCCGCCGCAACACACCCGCGGCCCCTTGCAATGATCGCAAGGCGCGAGTTGTCTGCGGCGGACCCCCCAAAGATACAACAGGCCGAGCCGTCCTCGTCCACCGGGCTTCCCGGGTGGACGTAGTACGGCTCGGCGACCACGGCCAAGTTTATGGACCACTGCCGGATGCTCTGGTACAGAAGATCCTGAGCAGCACGGCAGTGGTTCAAATTCACTTGCAGGATACGGATACGGGCGTCAGACATTAATTGACGTCCATAACCGCATCCCGCCGCGAAGCAACTGGCCGCGCAAGGGCGGCACCCCCACCGCTCTCAGCGGACGGACGAGGTTTTGGCTTCGAGGCGGCGCAGGTTGTGCTGCCGACCCGGTGATCCGCGGTCTTGCCCTCCGCCTCGCATCTAAAGCAGCGAGGCGGGGCGTCACAGGCACTTGCCTTGTGACCGGGCCGGCTGCAGCGGAAGCACCGATCGCCCACGGTGACTTCCGCTGTACACTGCACTCCTAAGTGCCCCACCACCATGCACCGGAAACATCTGGTTTCCCGGGCACGAAGGAGGTGCACCTGCGCCTTTAGGAAGCCCCCTACGAGGAGGCTTCGTCCGTCCGCCACTTTCAGTGCCGCCGCGACGGGGCACTGGACGACTGTCATCCCGTGACCAGTGGAGCCGAAGGAGATATCTGAAGCCTTCACCTGGTCACGGGGGCAGCCGCCCGCCTCCACGACGGCGGAGACAACTTCCTCCGTCGTGGCCGCGTCATCCAGACCCGTGATGCGCAATGCGGCGCATTTGGTGGGTCTGGTGACGCGGACGGCTTCTTCGTCCAGCGCGACCCTAAGCTGAGCCGCTAGGGCGTCAGCTTTAGGGCCGCTGGAGGCGCCGGAGACCTCGAGGAGGCGAGCCCCGGTGCGTGTCGTCTTGCACCGGAGCCCCCCCTGTATTTCGAGGGCCGAGAGGTTGACTGAGGACTTCACGGTCCTCAGTACGTCGGCGTACCCCACCCCTTTCTCCACACCTACCGTCGTCACCGTCAGGACGACGGCGGTGGAGCGAGGGGGGCGGGGCCTCTTCGGCGCCTTCGCCGCGGCGGCTTTGGCCGCTTTCTTGGCAGCCTTCGTCTTCCTCTTCTTGGCTCCCACTACTTCCCATCCCTCCCGTCTGGAGGGATGTAAGGAAGCAACGGGAGCGACGTTAGAGGAAGACGAGGCGGCAGGGGTGCCACTCTTCTTACCACGCCCCTTGGCCTTCCGCGCCTGGGCCGCGGTCTCGGCCGGCATCCGGTTCGCTGAAGCGGACGGGGGCGGAGCGGGGCGGCGGACAGCGGGTGTGCCGCTTGGACCCGGAGCGGGAGCACCGCCGACAGCCGCCGCGTATGAAACCGCGGGACGCGCTAGCGGAGGGCGGTACGCCCGGTCCTCCAGGACCGCGAGGCGCCTCTCGATCGCCGTCAGGACCTGCACCGTAGTCGGTACAGGCTTCGGCGGCGAGCCGGGCGCCATGGTGGGCGCGGTCCTAGGCGCCGTCTTCGGCGCTGGTCCAGCCGTCAGAGGAGGAGGCGGCATGGGACCTGGAGGTGCCTTGACCGCTTTGGTCAGCTCAGCGACCTCCCGACGGAGATCTTCCATCTCCTTTCGGGAGGCAGTGAGCTCCACCTCCAGGCTCGCAACCTGCTTGCGGAGCTTCGCCTCCTCCTCTGTGACGCTCCGCTCGAGGAGCTTGTCGAGGGAGGATTGGGCTTCATCCACCAGTGAAGCCACAATCTTCTTCCTCCCCGACATGTTTTTACTCCCCCGCATGGCCGCGTTCATGCGGGAGAAAATACTCATTATCTCCCGCGCGGGCGGCACACCGATATCCCTGCGACTGCGCAGGGACGGCACAGATGACGGGGGTGGTGTTGGCGGGCGCTTTCTGTAGGCGTCGAGACGCGTGCGCACCGTCTTCACCGGGACCTCCTCCTCCGAATCGCTGGAGAGGAGGGACCCCCACCCAGAGCAACTAGTGCTCCGGTCGCGCGGTAGCCCCCCCTTCTCGAGGGTCCTCTTCTGCGAAGAAGAAGGGCCCTTACCCCTCACACTACTGGGAGCTGACCCATCGTCAGTCCCAGCAGCAACATTTCCTTGGGGCGTCGACGTCGCGCTGCAACTAGGCGGCGCGACGCGAGCCCCCAAATCGATAGGCATAATCAGGTTCCGGGAATAATGCAGTAAGTCGTCGGCTGAGACTGCCCGGGGAAGGGCAGTGTCAGGACCGGGGGTCTCTTCTGGCTTATTCATGATAAGCAGTTTCTTCCTGTGTTGGCCACTCAAGTTCTCGATGTCGACGTTCGGTCACCCAACTTGCCACTGCGTTACCGTGGTCAAGTTGGGGTCCAGGGCGGACGGCGAGGACGTAGTCTAATCTCTTGGGGCCCCGCCCCAGCCTCCGCACCCTTGCCTTTACCAAGTTTACGTGTTGTTCCCATCTCAGTCGATTGTCCACCTGTTCTTGAGGTTGGTGGTAAATGAAAGTGGACTGTATTTTACTGGTACTGGTATATTTGGTTCTTCACAAATTACAATTAGTTAAAGGATGCGAGTATCGCGGGCGGTGATTTAAAAGTGAAAAATTACGTTGTTGATGTGTCGTTTGAAATGAACGTATTATAAGTGGGGGCCGCCGCCGCGCCGGGCCGACCAACCTTCCGTTCTACCCGGCCGCGCGTTGTTAGGCGCTGGTGCGCCAACACCACCTGTATACCCAAGAACTTCACGTGTTCACGTCTCTTCAACGGTGTGCATGAACAGGTTTGTTCGTCGAGACATGTGTGGGCTTTCAAGGTAAATTCATCTGGGGGTCATTTAAATGATTTATAGAAAATTGAATGAAATTCGTTTTATCTAAATTCAGTGTTAGAAGGTTCTCATTCAGCCAAGTCATTACCCTAGCAAGCGCATGTTCAGCCCTTTCTTTAACAATCCTCCAGTTACATCCACTGACAAAAATAGCGGTATCATCTGCGTAGGTGAAAATTTTTGTATATGGTATTTGCATAGTATACACTTTTCCAGGTATATATAAACGACCTATGCGTTTATATATACCTGGAAAAGTGTAGGGCCCAGTATACTGCCTTGTGGGACTCCGTAGCTTACCGTTTCCTCCTCACTGATATGCCTACCTATTTTTACTTGCTGTTTCCTGTCTGAGAGGTATTGTCTGAAGATTTCATACGCATTACCACGTACACCCAATCTTTGGAGCTTTTGTAGCAAGATGGGAACAGAAACCGTGTCGAACGCCTTAGATAGGTCTAAGAATATTCCGAGGCATCTGTGTTTCGCGTTTAGGTTTTCCACAATGTGATTACTAAGATCTAGTACAGCGTCCTCAGCAGAGATTCCAGAGATGATTGGAGTTCTGGTTCCTGCATACCTATTTGAAAGAGACAGATTGAGATCATGTGCTGTGCATATAAGTTAGACTTTTCATCCCAATAATCCCCCATGGGGTTTTATAAAGAGCCCGTCACCCCCATTTACGTGGGACTAACACAGTGATTGATGAAACGTGGTCGTAATGAGCTCCTCTGTCTACCCCTTGGAGCTAAAACAATGGTTTATTTTGTGTGTTAAGTTGTATTAAAATTGAATAACACTTTTTGATGCCGATTCACTCTAATTACGTAGTTTTAAACCGCTTGAAGGGGGTACATTGCTGGTGGGGAAAGTAGAGAAGGGGTATATTCCGCTCCAGTTATCGTGCGAAAACTTTTGCCCAATCCGATTTACCTGAGTTAATTACGTTTCATAGTATTGGGGTTTATAGTGCGTGAGCAACAAATTGGCCATGGTGGTTTCATGCGTTCAATTGCTCGATTTTATGCTAGGCGCGTGTAAGTTTTATTCGATTGGGATAGTAATAATACTATCATTATTTTGTGCGTGGTCATGTGTTGTGTTCTGTACACCTGGTATTTCCCGTGAGGAAATTGAGAGTACATTACAATTCATTTAATGAATGGTTATTGTAGATCTAGTAAAACAAACATATTTTTTTCATTTGTGCAATGGTTACTGAATATACCTTTGACAGTGCTATTCTAATCTTGAAAAGTTGTTTTTGTTATTCGTGAAGGTTGTAACCCGTCTTTTTTAGACTGCAAGAAAGTCAATATCACAATATTTTTCGTTTTCAGTTAATGTTATCAGTACAAAAACGTTGAAATTTTAATGTTTAGGCCAATTTACGTGTCTTGTACCAAACTAAGCGGGAGACATTCGTGTGTGAAATATCAGGAGTTGTCGAGATCTTAACGGTAGGTCTGCGTAGGCCAGATTAAACCTTTGTAGACGTGTCAATTATCGAGTTGTTGGGAATTCATTAAACAGGATTTCTACTTAATTGGCAACATTAATTGATGTTTAGCTGTAATCAATGTAGATGAAACAAATGCAAAAAGGACTTACCAAGACCTTATTTTTATTATTATTTCCAACGGGGACGCCGGAAGCCCGTCCATTTCCCCAGTTCTCCCCTTGGGGAGATTGTGGTTGATCCAGCTCTCACGGCACCCCGTCGAATCTTCTTGTGTCCTTAATAAATCTAATTATCTGTTCCACCTTCAGATTGCTAATGTTTTCCTCGTATAGTCTGTCAGACCCTAGGAGTTCCCATCTGAGCAATGAGTACATGGGGCATTCAGCCAGCAGGTGGAAGCTTGTTTCATCGCTGTCCATGCACTCTGGGCATTTCGGGTCGGTTTTCACTCCTATCACTGTCAGGTGTCTATTTAGTCGACAGTGTCCTGTTATGACTTCTATGGCGAGTCTCATGTTTCCTCTTGGGAGTTTCATGATATGACTCGTCGTTCTCTTATCCATGCCCTTGATGAAGATTTTCGACTGTCTCATTCCAGTCGAGGTCTTCCGTCTTTGGTTGTTTTCTGCTTTTATTCTGTGGCTGATTACTCCTTTGGCGATTTTATGCGCAATGGGCAACCGGGGTTCCGGTCCCACAAAGTTTACGTCAGCACCTTAAAATAATACATATTTTTGGACATTTTCACACAACGTCATCTAGCCCAAATTAAGCTAATATAAGCTTGTGTTATGGGATCTAGACGACTGATAAACATACTTATATATTTCTAAATACATACATATTATACATAGAAAATACCCAAACTCCGAAACAAACATTTGTGGATCACACAAATAATTTGAATCGACCCGGAATCGAACCTGGGACCTCAGGGGCGGCAGTCGCATACTCATACCATTGAGCCACCGAGGCAGTCAAACCTTCTCTGGCTAGTTCATCATTCATACCAAGACCTTAGAAGTCTTAAGCTTAAAACACACTGGTCCTTCATATACGACGTATGCCACGTGACGTGGGAAACAGCGACACACTGGTCCTTCGTCTTACGACGTCTGACGTTTACATTATCTACGATCTATGACAATTTAAACGTGTCTGAAAGCGTCGTACGCGTGGGATAGCATTGGAACACGCAAATCTGGCACGGTGACGCGTAAGACAGCGTAGTGTGTGTTCGTTACCATACAAATTGTTTAGGCCAGATCCTGTTCAGATGTCATAATGCGTGGTGTACGTCGCATGTGAAGGTTGAGTTTGCCCGTTCCTTCAGCCACCCTCACCGGCAAGTGATGCTCTCTGGCAAATATAACAACGGTTCGCCATGTTACATGGGACCAGTAAAGTTAAATCACTGAATAGTAAATATCAGCCTACCTCTTCGGGGAAATCAAATAGTGCCTTAATTTGACACGTTCTTTAGACGTCATTATTTTATTTAACGGGACTAAATAGTAATACGATGTGTCCTACACGAAGACGTAACGCCGGAAGCGTGGAACGGGGGCGTGGTGGTCCTTTTCTTCAAGAATGGCGATAATACTTTGTTGAACAATTATAGGCCCATCACGCTCCTGCGTCACATTTACAAGCTGTTTTCGAGGGTTATTACGAACCGTCTCGCCAACAGGCTCGATGACTTCCAACCTCCCGAACAAGCCAGATTCCGAAAAGGCTACAGTACCATAGACCACATCCACACGCTGCGACAGGTTATACAGAAGACCAAAGAGTATAACCGGCCTCTCTGCTTAGGATTCGTGAACTATGAGAAAGCCTTCGTTTCAATCGAAATATGGGCCGTGATACAGTCTCTCCAGCGGTGCCGGATAGATCACCGGTATATCGAAGTGTTGAAGTGTTTATACCAGAACGCCACTATGTCGGTCCGAGTACAGGAACAGAGCACGAAGCCAATTCCACTGAAAAGGGGCGTTAGACAGGGAGACGTTATCTCTCCGAAACTGTTTACCGCTGCCTTGGAAGACGTCTTCAAGCTACTGAACTGGAAAGCACGTGGCATCAACATAAACGGCGAGTATATCACTCACCTTCGATTTGCCGATGATATTGTCATTATGGCAGAATCGCTGGAAGACTTAAACACCATGCTCGAAGACCTCAATAAAGTATCCCAACAGGTGGGCCTTAAGATGAATATGGACATCTCCCTTACTTAATCTGTTTGCGAACAGACAGACACATTAACTGTTGTTGGTTTGTGTGTGTTATTTGGGTTTTCTATGCAACTTATCAAGAGACAGTAATTAAATCAAACAGATAAGGTCAAGTATTGGTGAATACCTATTTTTGGAACTTAGTTAGCATGATCTGAGGTTTCTACCCACATTGGTTATTGTAAAGAATCCTACATCGCGATAATGAAATTTGCACGCGTTTACTTATAAGCAAACACATTCCAACCACGAATTTTGCTGTTCTCTCTGAGACAGTCTTGATAATGCCTCGTTTAGAGGCGAAACAATTGTCGACGTTTTGTTGTCCTTTTGATTCTGCGGAAAATTAATGCTATTAATTAATGCTAAAAAGTTTTTTCTTAAAAAAAATTTTACTTACCATTGTTTTGTCATGGATTTTCACCAAGTAACGCCTGTTTCTATCCAATATTTGAGATCAGTGTGCATCACTACCCAGGCTAAACTATATATAAAATTGATCAAACTCCACAGAACAGCAAGTCAAAATCTTTGGTTCAATCAAGAGTGTAAGCGCTTTGGGGTGTTTCCAAGGTACATCTGCCTAAAAACAAACAATAACTCAGTGTCGGCTAGGAATTCTATTTTAAAAGCAAAAACAGTGTGGCTAAACTCGGAAATTAGGAGTTTATTTAGAGTGAGAGACAATTTGAAGTGGCATTTAAAGGTTCTACACTCTGAGTTGTCATTCAGTTTACACAGAGTAGAATTTGATTTGTTGGATAAAAAGGCACGAGATTTAGCTTCTAAATTTATACATAAAAAAATTTTAATACAATCAAAAAAATTATTTAATCTAAGGGTGGGTAGAGGCGAGTTTTTTGATCGAAGGGAGCAGGTGTTTTCTAATCATACATTTTACCCCAGAATCAAGAACCTTTCTGATATTCATCTCAGCAACAGTGAGGTGTCCCTTTTAAATAAGGGCTTAAAATATTCCATACCTAAATCATTTAACAATAAAAAATCTTTAGAACCTTTGGCAGTAGATGCGGAGGTGGCAATCATTAGAAATAAGGGTGACATAATGTTGAAGGCACTGGTTGCACAAAAAATCGATTCTGTTTGTTTGTCTGGTACTTTTAACTCCGAATTGACTGTACAAAGGTCGATTCGCAACAAACTTAGGGACGGGGATGTGGTTCTGAGTAAGGCTGATAAGGGTAACACCGTGGTTTTGATCCCGAGGGAGGATTACATGGCAAGAGTCAATGACATCATTTCATCTGATGATTTTCAACACTTAACCTTCAATCCTACAGCTAAGTTCCAGGCAGAACTAAAGCTTGCTTTGAAATCCACGACTTATTTATTCCCTGAGAACTCTTCTTTGCATAAAACTTTGATAAACATGAATCCCAGTTGTCCGTTGTTTTATGGCCTTCCAAAAATACACAAGGAAGGGTGCCCAATTAGACCTGTTGTCGCATACAGGGGAGCGCCGGCATATAATTTGTCGAAGTTTTTGAACACAATCATTAAAGAAGCAATAGATTTTAACCCAAAATTTTCTATAAAAAATAGTACTGACCTCATAAACAAGATTAAAAATATTAAGTTACCGTCCAATGCTCAACTTGTGTCTTTGGACGTGAAAAGTTTATTCACTAACGTACCGTATAATGAAGTATTAGATATTTTGAGACACAAATTAACAATAAAAAGGATCAATTTTAATAAAATAGAGGAAATTTATAACCTAACAAGATTGTGTATGACTCAGAATTACTTTCAGTTCAACAACAGTTTTTTTCTACAGAGGAATGGTTTGGCTATGGGGTCGCCACTCAGTCCTTTAATAGCTGAAATATTTATGGATGCATTCGAGACTAACCACATAGTTGGGAACGTTCATGTCTTGTACTATTTTAGATATGTGGATGATATTATTATATGTTGGACAGGAACAAAACGTCAGCTCAGTGTCCTTGTCTCCAAGTTGAACTCAGTACACCCTAGAATTGATTTTTCACTAGAGTTGGAGTCAGATTCCACTCTCAATTTCTTGGACCTTTCAATTACTAGAAGGAACGGTGTTCATGAGTTCCGTATCTATAGGAAACCAACAGTTACAGACACAGTTATTCCTTACTCATCCAATCATCCATGGCAACATAAAATGGCAGCTTTCCACAGCTTACTGAGCAGGTTACTGGCGGTACCGTTGAGCCCACAGGCATTTGGTGAAGAATTGTCCATCATTTGCTACATAGCACAAAGTAATGGCTATGACGTAGGAATGGTTCACTCATTATTAAATAAAAAACGTAGAAAGGCTAGTTTTCATTTATTGTATCCAATTCAAGATCCACCTAGGAAGTACACGGCCTGTTTGCCGTTCGTGGGTCCCGTCTCGTTGAGTATAGCTAAGATCATGAGGGAAAGTAGTATATTTGTTGCTTTTAGAACTCAGAATGCCTTGAGGGAGCTGTGTAATGGCAAGGATTCGGTGTCGGTCTCACGCAGATCAGGTGTTTATTTGTTGAGTTGTGATGAATGTGGTTTGAAGTATGTGGGACAGACTGGCAGGTCCTTCGATATTAGATATAAGGAACATAGAGCGGCGTCCCGCAATGATTGTCCTGAAAGGTCCCTCTTCGCGAAGCATCTTCTTGACACTGGTCATTCCTTGAACAATAGTAACACTTTTAAAGTTTTACGGTTATGTGAGAAAGGGTTCAAGTTAAGTGTTTGGGAAAGGCTAGAAATAGTTAGAAGAGATGCGGACACCTTACTCAACGAACAAATAGATTTTCACACATCTCCCTTACTTAATCTGTTTGCGAACAGACAGACACATTAACTGTTGTTGGTTTGTGTGTGTTATTTGGGTTTTCTATGCAACTTATCAAGAGACAGTAATTAAATCAAACAGATAAGGTCAAGTATTGGTGAATACCTATTTTTGGAACTTAGTTAGCATGATCTGAGGTTTCTACCCACATTGGTTATTGTAAAGAATCCTACATCGCGATAATGAAATTTGCACGCGTTTACTTATAAGCAAACACATTCCAACCACGAATTTTGCTGTTCTCTCTGAGACAGTCTTGATAATGCCTCGTTTAGAGGCGAAACAATTGTCGACGTTTTGTTGTCCTTTTGATTCTGCGAAAAATTAATGCTATTAATTAATGCTAAAAAGTTTTTTCTTAAAAAAAAATTTTACTTACCATTGTTTTGAATATGGACAAGACAAAGGTTATGTCAAATGTCCATGTTGCACCTCTACCGGTGCATGTTGGGGACTCAGGTTTAGAAACTGTTGACGAGTACGTCTACTTGGGTCAACTTATCCAGGTAGGCAATTCCAGCTTCGAAGATGAGGTACATCGACGAATCCGACTCGGCTGGGCAGCGTTCGGGAAGCTACGAGATATCTTCTCATCCGACATACCTCAGTGCCTGAAGACGAAAGTCTTGAACCAGTGTGTGTTACCAGTGATGACTTACATCCGTAAAGGAGACCTATAGTGAGGGACACTATAGGGGACACTATAGGTCTCCTAAACAAGCTCAAAGTCACTCAACGAGCTATGGAGAGGGCTATGCTCGGTATTTCCCTACGTGATCGCGTCAGAAATGATGATATCCGTAGGAGAACAAAAGTAACCGACGTAGCCCAGCGGATTAGCTCGTTGAAGTAGCAGTGGGCGGGACACATAGCACGCAGAACAGATGGCCGATGGAGCAAAAAGGTTCTGGAATGGCGACCGCGTACGGGCAAACGTAGTGTAGGACGCCCAACGGCCAGGTGGAAGGACGACTTCATCAAGGTCGCCGGGAAGCGCTGGATGCGGGCTGCTTTAGATCGGTCATTCTGGAAGTCTTTGGGAGAGGCCTATCTTATCGATTATAAAAACTTTAAAAAAATCTCTACAAATACAAAGAAATTTTCCACACGCTTGCAAAGTTTTTGAGTAATAACTAAAAGAGCCCTTTAAATATTCTGTGTTTATTATGCACTAAGTAACTCCCATAAATACTATCTAGTAACAAGTAATTAAAACAGTTTAAGGGTTTAAAGATTTTCTTGATAACCCCTTCTAAGTTTCCAATAAAATGAAAACCCTTTAGATCTAAGAGATACTTTCATAATGAGTACGATAAAACAATTCAGCCGTTAAACCACCACAATATATACGCCACCCTTTAACGTAAAATGTAGTTGGGAGGCGCGTTTTAAACAAAGACTTTCAATTCATAGACACGAAGAGTAGCAATGAAAAATTGCTCAAGTTTTTATTGCGAATTGGCACCAACTCATATAGTGAATTGGCGTAATACACGATGAAAAAACACACTTGTACACTATTCCACACTTTACACGATTTATTTTCATCGACCGGTTTCGCTTTTCAGCATTACCAAAAGTGTTTTACTTCACTGACAGTGTAGTGTTTTACTTTGCTACTTGAATTGGGCTAATTTTCATATAAACTTATTTAATTTTATTGTTTAATTTCTATAATATTTCTTACACATTTATTACGTGGTTTTTATTACAAAAAATAATAATATAATAGACATTCTTTTATATTACCTACGAGAATTTTACACTTTTTTGACTGCAATGACGTCACCTTGCCCGCCCTCGAGTACAACACAATTTTTTCATTTGATATTGCCTATCTATAGGTTGGAGGTCTATGGTTTTAAAATATATGGACGTACGAAATTAAATGCGAGCACATTCTTATTGTAATAGCAGTTTACGCTTAATGTAAATTATAAAGAAAAATGGAGGTGATAATGTGAGTTAGTGATGCACGTAGTCTCGGGAGAACTCTTCGCTTATGGTATCGTTTAGCTTCAGAGAAAAGTAGTTTGGCGTTGGTCTTATTCTTCGAGTTATAAATGATGCTTTACTTGAAAAGACAGGTAGATATTTGTGAGAATTGCACTGTTTTCCTGAGCAAAGATTATTTACTTTTTGAAAAAGGTACCTCTACCTATTTCTTGTTCAAGTTGGGGTGAATCATTTTACATTGAAATTCACTCATGCTTACTTACTTAAGGTCCTAAATTATTGACAACTTTAAATACAGGTGACAGTTTTTTTTACATTATAGAACATTAACGCGCAACTCCATCAAACCTGAAACTAAGCAGAGTTTGTGAGTTGACAACTATTACAGTATTATCACTA
Source organism: Nudaria mundana (assembly GCA_963556515.1). Taxonomy (NCBI): domain Eukaryota; kingdom Metazoa; phylum Arthropoda; class Insecta; order Lepidoptera; family Erebidae; genus Nudaria; species Nudaria mundana. The sequence continues at coordinate 1,670,882 of OY748288.1, forward strand.
ATTATCGGATGCCCACGGCCTCGTCCGTGACAATTTATATATCAAAACCTTCCTCGAAAACCAGTCTATCCATTAGTGAAAGCAGCATGAAAATCAATGTAGTAGTTTATCGCGAATATACAGACAGATGCTGCGGAGGAATTCGTTTTATAATAAGTAGTGAAACACTAACTGGATATTAATCTTGATAGTGTTAAAGATACAATACCTTCCTAGGTTTATTAGTTTTGATCGATAATCGTGAATTTTGATTCTACCTTTCATATTACGCCATCAAAGCAGTCATAGTATTTCAGCAGTAGTAGTATTATTATGGAACTTTTCAGTTACAAAACAACCCATCAATAAATTCATACGGTAACAAGTCATCCATATATTAATCTTTCTTCCCATTGACATAGTTGGAAAACAAATGATTCTTAGGAAAATTCAAGCAGGCGAGAGAGACTGTTTTGTACTGAGATTGGATGTCGAAAATTGCCTATTACCAGCCCCTGAGCACAGCAGTATTGCCTCTCTATTCAATTTATCGTCCTATTTTAGTCTTTCTTCAGACAATTGAGATTTTTATTTGTGAATGCGGGACTCTTTGAATGTGAAAGAGACGTATGCCGTGTGCAACATTGGATCGAGTTACGAGTTCGGCGCAGATGCATTTGTCTAAATGTGCATGCAGTATTGAATATGGCACAGTTTGATATTATTTTATTGACTGAAAGATTATTGCTGTAGAAGAAAATATGCAGGTTGCCATTTTTTCACGTGATTCTTTTTTATATTTACTGATTTCTTGTATACATACTCTGTCTTAAGTACCTACATCTTGAAGCTTCACAGTAATTTCCAATCAATAACCTTAAATGTAACTACATAAGTACATGCATATGATCACACCTGTATCCCCGAAGGGGTAAGCAAACGTGCATTCCATACCCCCCTATACTAGTAACTTTGTTGTTCCCACGTGATAGAGGACAAGCATGTTGCAGTTACCGGGCGCATAGAATCCATAACTACTCAATGATTCAAAGCAAGATTCCAACAGCCAGGGCAGATGATACATACCACTAAATAGAATCTTTACAGTTCGAGCAAAAATGACTAAGGTACGCGAAAACGGCAATAAAATTGACCAACTGACGAAATATGGGCATATAAAACGCCTCTTTCTACTCTTTCGAGGATAGAGACAGATTTTTTTCTGTGTAAAAACTAAAAGAAAAACTAAAACTACACACCGCTAGCTGACGAATACTACAGCGTTTAATCTAAATGCATAAAACCGTCGCTTTACTTGTTTCGTGGCTTTCATTGTTATATTCATTTTAATTTTCCTGTTCCGTCCAATGCATCTTTTATAAGATAGTGAGAGAAACAAAAGTACTACGAGGGTGGGACTGACTATTATTAAATAGGAATTTAATTTGTAGTGGAAGAGAAAATGTCTTGTTATTTGGTTAATTGTTGTTCAGTCGACCTGTTGTATGAGCTTTTATACCGTTTGAAAAGCACTGACTTAAAAATTCGTGCAACTTTATTTTATGGAAAAATCATTCTGAGAGTAAAAAAATTCAACGATTTTTGTTTCCCCACAAACGTAACAAAACATTTTTATTAAATCGTTGTAGAAAAGGGATAAATAAATATTGTCGTGGTCTCGTTTATCATTTAGCAGGTGCATCACAAGCCTTACATTGTCTGTGATTAAAATACAGTTGTATATAAGTATATCTAATGCAAAAACGTAAATCGTTGAAATTTCACTTTAAGTGTTTTGTCGTGTTCTTTGCAAGGAGATGGCTAACCGCAGAAAGAACTGTTCCTTACCTGGGCTATTTGTATCTTCGAGTCTTCGTTTATTATGCAAAGAGGTGGAAGGAATTGTGGCGAATATTATATCTAAAATATTGGATGGAATCAGGCATTACTTTTTTTTTTTTAGGCGTTACCTGGCGAAAGTCCATGACAAAGCAATGGTAAATATGATGTTAATGTATAAAAATACCTAATTTTATTTACGTAGCCTACCTTAATATTTCTACCCCTGTTTGTTGTTTTTGGTGGGTCTGAATCACGATAATTTTGTGTTCAATTGTTAGTACTGGTATGTGACACATCCTACATCGGGCTAGCGAGATTTACATGTTCATACCTTATAAACAACTATGTTCTTGCTTCATATTTTGCTGTTCTCTCTGAGACAGTCTTGAGAATGCCTCGTGTAGAGGTGAAACATGTCGACGTTGTAATGTCTTCTATTTTAGCAAAATAATGCTATGAATTTAAAAGTTTTAACATCATATTTACCATTGCTTTGAATATTATATCTTACTTAATTTGTTGAATTAGTTTAAAAAAGTTTTTTTTTCCTTGTGCCTCCTAGAGCACGTTAAGCCGTCGATTCCAGTTACCATACGAATATCTGTTATTCTATGGCAGTTGTTAGGTACGGGTACTTGGTGCCCTAAAAATCAGACTAATCTAACTATAGAACTTTCATATCGCCAATGAGTTGTAAAGGTAAAATAGCAGTCGCTTCACGAAAAATATAGAAGTACAACCGCATCGCCGACAAACTGTAAAGCCAATCCCAACTGGCTTGGGAAATGGTTAAGTGAGAATGATGAGAAGATTTTTATCCTGAACACCAATAGACAGATCGAGACTTACAATAAATCAGAGGTCTCTTGTTAAAAGGTCATGAAAAAAGAGCATGCATGAAAATTCTTATGCTAGTGGAATCTAAAAAAGAACCATGATTGTGACAACAATCGCTTCCTTGGCCGCATTCTACCGTATTTACCACGGCGAGTGTTCTGAAGAGCTCTTCAACCTGACCCCACCCTCTTTCTTCTGATCCCGAACAACGCGTGCCGGACAGAGATGTCACCCCCACACAGTGGTCAGCATGTTCGCGAGAACCGAACGTTTTAAAGGCACATCAGTAGGTCGTCAAATTGAGGGCCACTCTATATAGTATTGTGTGCTGTGAGAGTGGCCCACAATCGGTAGACGTCGTCACGACTTACCACCAGGCGGGCGGCGTCAATTTGGCGAACCGAACATAAAAACAAACAAGAAGATATCCATAGTTTCTGCCTTCGCCAACGTGAATGATGTAAGGAGACTGTATACGTACCTACCTATAACACAAAAGTATGTCACAAAAGAAATTCCTAATATGGTTCATCTCTTCTACATTTAGTTGCAGAGATCATAAAGTCATAGGTAAATTTAAATGGTTATTGAATGTAATGAATAAAGTTCATTGTGAAATTGCTACATTTAAATTTCATTTAGATCTCGATGCTTACTCTTGAAACTCGATTTCAATTTAATGAGGATTTAGTTGATAATTTGTTCAATAACCTTTTAACGCAAAATGCGCAGTTATTGGGTTAAACCACTTACTCGTAGCACTAGTAGTAAGTCTAGATTCACTATTTAAAATGCTGATACATACTATAAATAATCACACCTGTTTCTCCGAAGGGCTAGGCAGAGGCATAAATTATTCGCACAGTTTTTGTTAGTAGTTTTGCTATAATGTAATAGTATTGCCATATAGTTACGCCCCCACAAATATTGGTATTTTTATTAAATGTACAGACACAATATTTCCACTATTTTACTGTAGATCTATACTAAGGTCACATAAAATCTATCAATAAATTCAATCACCCATTATTATCTAGGGTTATTTTTCTTTAATTATAAGTAACGGACGCCTGCGGCTTCGCCCGCTTGACAAATTATATACACAAAAGCCTTCCTCGAGAACCATCTCTATCCATTGGTGAAAATTGCAACAAAATCCGTTGCGTAGTTTTAAAAATCTAAGCATACATAAGGAACATAAGAGACTTTATTTCATACTATGTTATGATGACAACATTTAACTTCAGTACATTCTATGCAATTCCATATAAATTAAAAATACTGAAAAGTGATTCAATTATAAATCATAAAAGTTTCACATCGCTATCCCATATCGTAGAACCAGGAAGTTTTCCCGAAGTCCATACTCAAGTTAGCCCGAGGCAGCCCACAAATTAAAACGATTCCTATTAAACTAATAACGTTTGGAGCTTTTTCTAACAAAGGCTATTATCAAGATATGCTTCCTTGGCCAATGAAAGTTGTACTCTCTTTATTAGAACCGTACTCTACTTGATTACATCTATTTAGTTTTATAGACACGGAGACAGATTTTATTTTTCGGCTCGTCCTGTAAAATTACTGAGGGTACGTATCCGTAGTACGTTTTATTTTCGAAATAAAAGATTGATTGCGAAGTGCACTCATTGATCTGTAACCTATAAAGCTAAGAAATCCAAATGCCTCGATGGCGCAGTGGTATGTGTATGCAACTGCTGTCGTTGAGGTCCCAGATTATATTCCGGGCCAAATCAATTAATATTTGTGTGATCCACAAAATGTTTGTTTCGGAGTTTGGGTGTTTTCTATGTATAAAATGTATGTATTTAGAAATATATAAGTATGGTTATCAGTCGTCTATAATAGATCCCATAGCACCAGCTTATATTAGCTTAATTTGGGCTAGATGATGTTATGTAAGAATGTTCAAAAATATTTATTTATTTAATACAGATTTATAACTATAAAGTCAATAGGTTAAACAACAACACAATTTTGCTAAGGTTCGTGGAGATGGAATAAAAACAGGATTTGAGACTAGATGACGTTGTTTAATTGTTTTTTTTTTAATAAATTATTGTAGTAGATGTAGTTTTATATTGAGCTTGTAAACAATCTCACGTCTTTTTTTTTTTTTTTTTTTTTTTATATTTGGTTCGCCAAATTGACGCCGCCCGCCTGGTGGTAAGTCGTGACGACGTCTATCGATTGTGGGCCACTCTCACAGCACACATTTCTATTGAGAGTGGCCCTCAACTTGACGACCTACTGATGTGCCTCTTCACGCTCCGCTTAAAGAACCCAGGATTATATGTAGGAGGAAACACGTGCACAGGCAGGGCGTTCCAGGCCACTATCGTTCGGCAGAGAAACGAACGTTTAAAACGTTCGGTTCTCGCGAACATGCTATCCACTGTGTGGGGGTGGCATCTCTGCCCGGCACGAGTCGTTCGGGATCGGAAGGAAGAGGGTGGGATCAGATTGAAGAGCTCTTCAGAACACTCGCCGTGGTAAATACGGTAGAATGCGGCCAAGGAAGCTATTGTTCGGCGCTGAGCTAGCGGCTCAAGGCTTCCCGTTACCTCCGGACAACCTATAATACGGATAGCCCGTCGCTGCATAGCGTCGAGAGCGTCCAGCAGATACTTCGCGGAGCCGTCCCAGAGGTGAGAGCAGTATTCGACGCAGGGTCTAATCTGCGTCTTGTACAGCAGACACCTCTGGTCCGGTGTAAAGAACCTCTTTACCTTATTCAGTATTCCTAGTTTCCGCGAAGCTAGCCCTATACATCTTTCGATGTAGTTTTTATTATTGAGCTCTCGACGAACGTCTATGCCAAGGATATCAAGGTTGTCCTTCATTGGTAATAATGCATTCTGAAGAGAGGGTAGGGGAAGGAAAGGGGATTTCTTCGCAGTAAATGCACACGCCTGTGTTTTGCGGGCATTGAACTCGACCAGGTTCTCGGTACCCCATTGAGAGATACTGTCGAGGTTACGGTCGAGATCAGCCACGAGTCGTCGTCTCTCCTCCTCAATCTCAGATCGCCCCGCCGTCGGACGAACCGAGTAACTCCCGTGCAGTGTGCTGTCATCTGCATAGCAATGAATGTTCCCGAGGGATAGCATATCATTGATATGCAGAAGAAAGAGAGTTGGTGATAGTACGGACCCCTGCGGTACCCCGGCATTCACTTGCAAGAAGCGAGAAGCCTGGCCATCGCAGAGGACCCGCACTCGGCGCTCGTTTAAAAAGCTGGCAATCCAGCTGCACAGTTGAGGAGGTAGACCATATGCCGGAAGCTTGGAAAGGAGCGAAGCATGCCAGACCCTATCGAAGGCTTTGGCGATGTCCAGGCTAATAGCCAAGGACTCGCCGTGCCTTTCCATAGCCCCACCCCAGACATGCGTTACGAATGCCAGAAGATCACCCGTTGATCGCTTTGGCCTGAAGCCGTATTGTCGATCATTGATTAGCGAGTGATCCTCTAGGAATTGCATGAGCTGCTTATTTATAAGGAGCTCAAGCACCTTGCAAATGACTGAGGTGACAGCTATGGGTCGATAGTTGCCTGGATCGGACCGATCCCCTTTCTTGGGGATCGGTTGTACGTTCGCCTCCTTCCAGACCTCCGGCACGAGCCCTGAAGAGTATGACAGGCGGTACAGACGCGTTAATACTGGAGACAACTCAGCTGCACATTTTCGTAGCACCACCGCCGGAATGCCGTCAGGGCCACTGGCTTTCCGCGTGTCGAGTGACCGCAGCACTGCCCGTACATCACATTGCCTGATAACAATATCAGGCATTGTGTGGCCACAGTTGGCGATGGCGGGGGGCTGCAGGCCATGGTCGTCGACCCGGGAATTAGCCGCAAAGAGGTCTGCGAGCATATCCGCTTTCTCTTGGGCTTTGTGAGCCAGTGTTCCATCTGGGTAACGCAGCGGTGGCAGCGAGGGCTGACAAAAGTTAGATTGCACGGCTTTGGCCAGTTGCCAGAATCCACGGCTGCCCGTGGGATGGGAAGTGAGCTCCTGACCAAGCCGCGCGACGCGCTGGGCATCCGCTCTCTTAAAGGCCCTCTTACTCGACTTTGTGGCCCGGTTGTACGCTGCTTTGAGGTGGCCCACGTTTGGATCGCGCACAGCCCGGGCCCTGATCCAGGCGCGATATGCCGACTGTTTTTGTCGAACAGCTTTGGCACAATCTCGCCCGAACCAGGGACGGGCTCTGCGGATACTGGCGACATCAGTGAAAGGGATGTAATAATCCATCCCTAAACTGATCTCGCCAGCAATAGCAGAAGCACTATCCGAAGGAGCCTTTCCTACAAAGCAGCGCTGGCTCCAGGGGACGGACGCATAATAATCGCGTAGACCGTCCCAATCCGCTGACGAGTAGTGCCATAGTCGTCGTGACGTTTGTACAGGACGTGCAGGAGGTGACACCTTCATGACAGCGTGAACAACACAGTGGTCGGAACTACCCAGTGGGGCTCCTACCGAAACACTGTACTGGGCTGGGCGACTCGTCAGCAGTAGATCCAGCAGAGCGGGCGCGTGATCTGACCTGTCTGGTATCCGGGTGATCCCGCATACCATCTGGGTCAGACCGTGGGAGAGAGCGAACGCATGGGCGGCTCTACCCGCATGATCAGTCTTGAGGGACCCCAGCCATTCAATGTGATGGCCATTGAAGTCCCCCAGAAATACTAGGTCAGCGTTCGGGAACCGCACCTGCGCTTCATCAGCCGTCTCGCTGAGGTACTGGAAGAGCTTTGTTGTCTCAGAATCCCCTGTGTGGGATCGGTAGACGCACACGTAGATCTGGCTCATAGAGCCATGGTCTACGTGCAGCCAAAGGACGGAATTGGAGGGGTTCTCTAGGCAGCGCAACCGGCGGCAGCAAACATCCGCCCTAACGAACACGCACACCCCGGCTTTGTCTCGAAATTGTTCCTCGATGACATAGCCGGGGTAACACAGGTAAGACGTGTCGTCAGGGCGGCGTATTTGTGTCTCCGTGAGGAACATCACAGCGGGCCGTGCCGTCTCAAGGTGGTGGTGGACGGTATCGAGGTTCGCATGGAGTCCACGGACGTTAGTGAACTCCACCTCGAAATGTGAAGTTGTGGGGTTTCCTAGGGCCGCTGTGTAACGTTTATTTCTTTTTTGTTGCACTGCCATTGTAGATTTTGAAGAAGAAGCGTGAAGACAGGGCGACATTTGGTGCAGCAGTAAGTGACAAAGCGCAGGGGCTAGCTTTGTCTAGAACCGTGTGGTTAGGTCGGAGCCGACTCGCCGGACGGAAGGGCTCCCAAACCCCCCTGATGCAAGGCCGCCGCTACCCCACACCGGTTACCACCCGGAGCGGCGATCCCACATCAGGATTATGCGCAACATGTGGGGCAGCCTCCTGGGGTGGTTGGCCCCAGGCGGGCCCCATGACTGTGTTGCGGGCGGCCGCGGCAACGCCGTTGCTAAGGGTCTCCCTGGCCGGCGAATCGACCCACACCACCCACACTAGACTCCGTTTTGCCCCCACTGGTCCCATGCCTGCTGCACCATACATCGCCCCGGGCCCGGCGGTGCAGCTGCTGAACCCCTAACGCAACCCAGCCTGGGCTGGGTTACTTGGGGGGCTTTAGCACAGCTGCACGGTGGTACCCCCCCGGACCAACACTGTTGTACCACCTGGTACCCACGTAGGGGCCGAAGCCACTCCATAGGTACCGTAAATTAACGAGCCTCGTCCGTTTATCAGCAGGTGCGCCACTAGCAGGTGAGGTCGCTGGGGCCCTATAGATGTTGGTAGAGCCCCTTTGCACCCATATCTATAGTGGTTTCAATAACTGAGAAATGTTTTACTCCGGAAATATTACTTGTGATAGAGATACGTACGAAAACATACGAGTGAACACAGGTATTTATAAATATTTGTAGAGAAATCCCCCCGCGTCATCGCTCAATGGAAAAGTAGCCAGAATAGTGCAAGTTTGTTTATAAATCAATTGGCAACTAGGTTAGTTATTTTAAGCTTAATAACAATAGCAAACTTCACAGAGATGTAATAACGATAAATCATTCTAAGAAACAGTAGTTTCTCCCTCTAAATTCTTCCCAAGCCGATGTAAGTACCGTATCGTACATTAAGACTACATACGGTAATACTGCAGACGCCACAAATTACTTGTACACAGTTTAATAAACTCATTTGCGTTCTGAGGCCTTATAAATTTAGTTTGTTGAATAATAAACACTCTGTGGTCGTCTATATTAACACAACTGGGATCGCATTTGCTTGTAGAATTTATAATTTCCACAGTATAACTAATGTAATGTTTCGCTTTAAGATGTATCAAAGATGCTTAATTATTCAAATAATTTGAATATATTGTATTGCTTTGGTAATGTAGTGTGTAGCATAAGACAAATGGAAAAACTTGATTCCTGGGTCTAAGAAAGTATTTCTGGGACTTACTTTGATGTTTCCCAACTCTAGGAAATAGGGGGATAGGAGTGCATGCCAACGGACGACGAACCGCCATAGAAGGTACCAGTTACCGATAATAGCCGCGCCCCCTATTACGTATAATAGGGCTATAACAGAGAAAAAGCAAAGATACTTCTGCTAGATACACAGAGGTAGGTATGTATTCAGGGACACAGACATATTGCGTGTAATATTTAAATAGATCATAGCAAAGTTTTCTGACACCGTAACTCCTCAGGTACTCATTACATCATCATAGCCCTATATATTTGAAACCTACTGCTTGGAATTCCACCCAAAGAGGGGAGAATTTCGTTCATATACCTCCTACATATACCACGAAAAGTGTATTAATCAAATTCTAGGTATATTCTACAGTTATGTCCTCAATGGGGTTCGCACCCAAAACCTCCAAGTTTAGTAGTTGTCTCTATATCACACAGGTTACTTTGTTAAATATTATTTACATTGTTTTGCTGTGTGTACTCAAAATACAGACACCAGGAAGTAGTAACATCGAGTAGGTAAATATCCAAATACCGTCTAAGTAATACTTATTTTTAGAAATCGTTTAATGCAAGGTCACCCTAACAAATTAGCGTGCATTTTCAAGAGTAACAGGAATTAGGGTTGGGATAAAAAATCAACATTTTAAAAGGTTTTGTGGCGTCAAGTGATTTAAGGGTTCCTCTTGATTCTCATGCAGTGCGAGAGACGATGATAATTTTTTTCACAATGAATTTATTCACGAGTCCCCCTATTTTAGTTTAATTGGAATTCTTTAGTCTGCGTGCCTTGAATTAAGACTATTGAGCAGGTGATATTAATAGTCAATTCTTTATTGCGTTCTACAATGTTTACATGGTGGTACAGTATACAATAGAGGTATCAATTGTAGACCCTGTCGGGCACATCAAAATACAATGTAGGAGCTTTTTACATAAAATAAAATAATTAATATATCTTAATAAAGTTAATACTATCAGGCGTTACTTTTCGGAAGTCCATAGTTAAATTAAATAAATCTAACTACTTTGCAATATTCCGCCACATGCAAATTACCCAACTCTCGTATTTATTCATGCACAAGTCCGCCCTCCAAACCCACTTAGGCCGAAAGAATAGAGATATAATTTTGAAAATAGAATAAATATGAGAGTTGTGTTATCGTGCAAAAAATAATAAAAACCTCGACACGTGTTTCGCCCCCAACCAGGGGCATCATCAGGAGATGTCGATGGCTCGGCGCAAGGCGACCGAATGAGCCACAACTCGTAAACTGCACCTATTTATATCCTAGGTTTTTTATTTCTACCCACAACCATAATACCAAATTATTTTATGTCTACCTACCACCGTTGTTTGAATGACGTATACCTACCCGCAGCAAAGGGGAAGAGGCGAAATTAAGTTGATCATTTAAAATATTAGGGTTCAAGCGTCTATGTTTGTAGATTTCTAATTGTTCCAAAACCGAAAGCCTCAGTCCTTTGTTGCAGGTGTGCAGAACGTCATAAGTGTGAGGATTAGGTAGGGAGTGACCGGAATCCAACAAATGTTTTGCGAAATGAGACCGTTCTGGGCGATTGTTTCTAAAAGCTGATATATGTTCTTTATACCGCGTCGCGAAGCTACGGCCGGTTTGGCCAATATAAACACCCTCACAATCCCCACACTTAAGCCTATACACACCAGACTTCCTGTCATCCCCAATTTTCTCCTTAACATTGCAAATGTTTCTCCGGATAGTGTTGTCCGTTCTAAACGCGACATGAATATTATTTTTACGTAAAATTTTGGCAACTTTATCAGATATCGGACCTAAATAAGTTAGACTAGCTCTATACCGATGGACGTCACGATCCGGGGGAACAGCATATAGTAAACTACGCGTAATTGAGGCTCGCCGCCTTCCAACTAAGTTGTCCACAAGCTTGGTACTGTAACCATTAGATTTAGCAATTTGATAAATAATATTTAATTCGCGGTTAAAATTTATTTGAGAAAGTGGAACCGAAAATAGCCTGTGAACATAGCTGTGGAAGGCGGCAAGCTTGTGCTGCCAAGGATGACAGGAAGTAGCAGGAATTACTGTGTCAGTATGAGTGGGTTTGCGAAAGATCCGGAATTCATGCCCACCCTCATTTCTAGTAATAGTCAAATCTACGAAATTGATGGACTTATCCTTCTCTAACTCGAGTTTGAATTTGATTTTAGGGTGAACACTATTCAAATGAGATAAGAAATCCGTAAGTTCCACATCGGTGCCCCGCCAACACAACAATATATCGTCAACGTACCTATAATAATAATGGATGTTTTCGTTACCTACAATGTAACTATTTTCAAACCTATCCATAAAAACATCGGCCAGAAATGGGCTCAAAGGTGAAACTATTTTCAATTCAACAACAAGTACTATCTATTTAAGCATGGACTGGCGATGGGTTCACCTTTGAGCCCATTTCTGGCCGATGTTTTTATGGATAGGTTTGAAAATAGTTACATTGTAGGTAACGAAAACATCCATTATTATTATAGGTACGTTGACGATATATTGTTGTGTTGGCGGGGCACCGATGTGGAACTTACGGATTTCTTATCTCATTTGAATAGTGTTCACCCTAAAATCAAATTCAAACTCGAGTTAGAGAAGGATAGGTCCATCAATTTCTTAGATTTGACTATTACTAGAAATGAGGGTGGGCATGAATTCCGGATCTTTCGCAAACCCACTCATACTGACACAGTAATTCCTGCTACTTCCTGTCATCCTTGGCAGCACAAGCTTGCCGCCTTCCACAGCTATGTTCACAGGCTATTTTCGGTTCCACTTTCTCAAATAAATTTTAACCGCGAATTAAATATTATTTATCAAATTGCTAAATCTAATGGTTACAGTACCAAGCTTGTAGACAACTTAGTTGGAAGGCGGCGAGCCTCAATTACGCGTAGTTTACTATATGCTGTTCCCCCGGATCGTGACGTCCATCGGTATAGAGCTAGTCTAACTTATTTAGGTCCGATATCTGATAAAGTTGCCAAAATTTTACGTAAAAATAATATTCATGTCGCGTTTAGAACGGACAACACTATCCGGAGAAACATTTGCAATGTTAAGGAGAAAATTGGGGATGACAGGAAGTCTGGTGTGTATAGGCTTAAGTGTGGGGATTGTGAGGGTGTTTATATTGGCCAAACCGGCCGTAGCTTCGCGACGCGGTATAAAGAACATATATCAGCTTTTAGAAACAATCGCCCAGAACGGTCTCATTTCGCAAAACATTTGTTGGATTCCGGTCACTCCCTACCTAATCCTCACACTTATGACGTTCTGCACACCTGCAACAAAGGACTGAGGCTTTCGGTTTTGGAACAATTAGAAATCTACAAACATAGACGCTTGAACCCTAATATTTTAAATGATCAACTTAATTTCGCCTCTTCCCCTTTGCTGCGGGTAGGTATACGTCATTCAAACAACGGTGGTGGGTAGACATAAAATAATTTGGTATTATGGTTGTGGGTAGAAATAAAAAACCTAGGATATAAATAGGTGCAGTTTACGAGTTGTGGCTCATTCGGTCGCCGTGCGCCGAGCCATCGACATCTCCTGATGATGCCCCTGGTTGGGGGCGAAACACGTGTCGAGGTTTTTATTATTTTTTGCACGATAACACAACTCTCATATTTATTCTATTTTCAAAATTATTTCTCTATTCTTTCGGCCTAAGTGGGTTTGGAGGGCGGACTTGTGCATGAATAAATACGAGAGTTGGGTAATTTGCATGTGGCGGAATATTGCAAAGTAGTTAGATTTATTTAATTTAATATATCTTATATATTCTATGTTAGTGACCTGGAACGCTATGCCTGCCCACGTGTTTCCTCCTAAGTATAATCCTGGGTTCTTTAAGCGGAGCGTGATGAGGCACATCAGTAGATCGTAAAGTTGATGTCCACTCTCTATAGTATTGTGTGCTGTGAGAAGGTTGGCCAAAAAGGTTTGTCTGTAAGAAAAGCTTAACGTAAACCTTGGGCTTTTTTACTTTGCTCTAAAATTGTCGATGCTGGTATGAGATTCCTTCGATGTAGGTAAGCAATCCAGGTAAAATTTGTTCGTAGACTATAAATATGCTCAGAATCTTTTTCTGTAAATTACAGCTTAATTATTATAGTCTAGTGAATTCATGAGAGTATTGCTCAACTGAAATGGTATCGGGGGAAACGGGAATTAACTGTATGCACACTTAACCTAAAACAATTAAGAAAATACATACCTAACTCCTATGAGTTAGGTATGTATTGTATGTATAGTATATATATTGTATGAATATTGCATGTATAGTATATATATGTATATTGTATGTATAGAAAGAGAACTGACGCAGATAGCTGCGTTTCAGGGAGAATACTGACCGTTGGGCGACCCTGGAAATACTCTGTGTGCTCACCAGAGGTGCTTGGCAATGGACGTAGGACCGGCCTCGGTCTTAAGCCACGGAATTTAAAAAAACCGTGAAATAAAAAAATAATAATATCGATACGATCCAACCTTAGGTAGACTTTTGTTTCGGTAATTTATATATTGTTTAATATTAAAAAATCCTACGTTAAAGGTTACTCATTATTTCTGGGGTTGTTATTTCAATAGCGTACCTTGGACGCCTTGGGTGATGTACTCTTGGGACCTTCAAATTTGGACCTCATCTGCAAATACGATCGTATCTCGTATCGTAATATCGTACTATGACCTTTTGGCACAGTGTGGACCTCTAAACTATATAGTATTTTGCCAACACTTTAATTTCAATTCGATTCTCTTGTCGTGTAAGCACCAAATGAAATAAACCAAAAAAAACATACTTTTGACCGAATCCATCTTTTCCCCAATAAGTCCACTATATTCAATAAGCCGTCGCATCAATGAGGTTCCATGGCTATGGTTTTATTGACTCACTGGTCGCATCAAACCCCCTAATTTTACGCTTCATTTAACAGTCTTATGGTCTGTCACGGCGCCTTTATAGATTTAACATTAGATTGGTCAATGGGGATATCCACCCCAATAATAAATTTTCTCTATTTCAAAAAAGTTCTTTCTGTAGTTTTTTATACTGATCGTGTTTTTTTGTGGCATGCAGAAAAGTCGTATAAGTTCATCTTATAGACAGAGGACATATTTTATAAGCAAAGAAATTTGTAACTTTTCTCAAATAAATATTTAGATAATATAATATGATTCACTCACGTTCAGAATATAAATCACAAAAACTGAAATCTAACATGACTCAAACCCACGGCCTGGCCCTAACAAGGGAATGCTCTGATTACTCAGCTACGATCACCAATACCGACATCCTTTAATATTTGCTTCATATAAAATTATGAATCGCAAAAACGATAGAGTTGGGCTGGATTTGAAGTTCGCTTTCCAGGAGCTACTTTCAATGCCAACTGAATCAAAACACAATTTAGTTGGCATTGAACAGATATTAATAAATAAATAACTATGTTAGGACAATTCACACAACGCCATCAGTCTCAAACTAAGCAGAGCTTGTGATACGAGTACTAGATAAAATGATAGATATAAATACTTATATCCATTTTTTTTTGTAAATACATACATATTATACATAGGAAACACCCAGACTTCGGTACAAACGTATGTGTCATCACACAAAGTTTGTCCCGACCGGGAATCGAACCCGAGACTTCGGCGTCGAGATCGGATGCACTACCGACCACGCCACCGAAGCAGTCAATTCTATTGAATTACTTCATAGTAATAAGACGCATTATTAAACGCATAAAATACACATCAAAAATTGACACAACAACCGACTTCAAATGACCGAAATGGGACCAAATAATTGTCGTATGGGACCAAATAGGACCTCTTGGAAAGTAGTATGTTTCATTTCCAAAAAAAATTCCTCAACCAGTCCAGTCCAGAGATATGAGGAAACATACATAAAATAAAACATACTGTCGAATTGAGAACCTCCTCCTTTTTTGGAAGGCGGTCTAAAAAATAAAAACGATGAAAGCCAACAATACTGGAAGGTACAGACATGAATATATTGTGTCACCCCTACCAATGGTGCGTGCTGCCTCCAATAACTTCTCTATGTAGGGATTATAAAACTTATATTCCCCCCTACGTCTACGTATGTCTGCAAAAGACAAACTGAGAACATTTTCTGAAGGTAACACATGTGATTCAAGGAAAATGTTTCAATAAACGATATTTATTATCTATCCAATGTTTAATAAAATACAGGCTACGATTAACTTTTAAACTTTCGTGTTTTATAATCTGTATTTTACTTTAACACGTGAATTCACACAAAATAATCTGGTTTAACCTGGTCGAAACGTCGGGCAATAAAATGTACCTATGCATATCAGATCGACTCCAAACAATCATTAAATGGTAGTCCTTTATAATACCTAATGAAAAATTTAAGAAACGCACTAGTCGCCCTTACAATTTTTGAAGGTTACCCTCGATTTCTCCGGGATTCGATCATCAGATACCTTGGAAATATCTCCTTTCCAACAAAAAAAAGTATTAAAATAGTTTCATAAACAGCGAAGTTCTTCGCGAACAAACATAAAAAAAATATATATACGGTCGAATTGAGAAATCTCTTTTTTAAGTCGGTTAAAAATAGTATAAGTAAACAACTCAATTAATTCAAATTGATAGTTCCCTGGTTCGAAGTTACAATAGTATTAACTAAAGCGACACGGTACAAGGTTATCGCGTCTATATCGAGCAATCTCACGTGGAATGAGGCAATTCGGCTCCAGTTCGATTCCCGTCTAGTGCTTATCTAACGTTTGGATCTTTAGTGGAGGCTGGAAACTGTTATTCAAGTTAGAGGTAGTTTAAGTTAAGAGTGTTTTGATAATGTAATAATATGTGATACAAAACTATGGATTCTGGAGAAAACTAAAGCAATTCTTATTTGAATTATAATACTTATGACCGGTTTCGCCTTACAGTGTGAGATATGCAGCCCCTTCATTCTACCATAAAAAAATGCCGCAGAGTATAAGAATAAATAAGACTATTACATCATAACATAAGATTCGCTTCCGTGTAAGTATGTATTCTTAGGTCTTTAAAACTACGCAACGGATTTTGATGCGGTTTTCACCAATTAATAGAGTGGTACTCGACGGCTACGGACCTGAGGGCGGCCACGGCCTTGGGCAGCGAAATTAAAAAAAAACCCTAAGCAGAAATTATGTTGCATTTTATTCTAATAATTTCCCTTAGCAATCGAACTCGAGAAAACTATGCCATCCGGGCAAATTTGGGGGTTTAACTTGTCTAAAATAACACAAAACTTTTCTAGTCTCTTCTGATGTCTACAAGTGCCTACTGTAATTACCAGATTATTTGCCGCACACGAGGCGATTGAAGATAAGAGCCAGCCTCTAACAATAGGCGAGGTAGGTGGGTATCTATTTAATTAGTCCTGTAAAAAAAGAATCAAGCGATAGAAGGAAGATTTTAAATTTTTGGTCTGCCTGTATTTTGTTGTTCCCGCCAATCTCTGAAACGGCTGGACCGATTTTAACGAGAGTTTCATTGGCAGAAAGCTTATTTAATAAGGCACCATATAGATTACTTTTTATATCGGGAATGTGTTCACGTGGGAATTGAGAACTATGAAACTATTACAAAAATAAAATAAAATAAAATAACGTTTATTATCTTTGAAATTTTCAGAAAATTATTTAGATTCGTCAGAAGTTGGTGTGACTCTACCGAGGGTTCCAAAATGCAACGAGACTGAGAAGAGCCCTCAAGAAACTCAGCTCGGCTTTTTTCAAAATATTTCATCTTAAATCTAATACAGAGTTATTTAGAAAGGAGCAATTCGTTACGTTGTTACAACCAGGCCGCCTTGTCATCTAAGAAATCATTAATACTATAATAAGCTTTATGGCACAATTAACTTTTTATTAGTTTTTTAAATTTATTGACAGATAAATTTGCTATTTCGGTTGGCAATGTATTGTACATTCGAATAAAGTTCCCCGCAAAAGAATTACTCACTTTATGAAGCCTAAATTTAAGAACAGCCAGTTTATCCTTATTTCTTAAGTTTAGATTATGATTATCACTATTTTTCACAAATTCACTTTTGTTCTTGTGGGTATACAATAAAATTTCATAAATATACTGTGCATACACTGTAAGGATGTTAATATGCTTAAACTTATCTCTTAATGACTCCCGAGACCCCATTCCATAGATAGTCCGGATAGCCCTCTTCTGCAACACAAAGATGCATTCAATATCGACAGCGTTACCCCACAGTAGTATGCCATATGTCATGATACTGTGGAAGTAGCTGAAGTAGACAAGACGCGCCGTTTTAATGTCTGTAAGTTGTCGGATCTTTTTGACAGCATAGGCTGCTGAACTAAGCCTGGCCAAAATTTTCCCGATATGAGGCCCCCATTGCAATTTGGAGTCTAACGTTATGCCCAGAAAGACAGTGTCATCGACCAATTCTATTATATCATCCCTAACCTTAACACTGGTTTTAACAAGTCTTACATTAGGTAAGGTGAATCTTACACATTTAGTTTTATTTTCATTTAATAATAAATTATTAGCACAAAACCAGTGGACTATCCTAGAGAGGGCAATGTTTACATCGTCAAGTTCGCGCTGTCCACGTTTAACTTTAAATATTAAAGAAGTGTCATCAGCAAACAAAACTACCTCGTGGTCGTCTCTTATGAGGTGAGGGAGATCATTAATATATACTAGAAAAAGAAAAGGTCCCAAAATTGAACCCTGCGGTACCCCCATTGCTACAGGAGAACCAGGTGACTGTTTACCATTGATCACTACTTTCTGGACCCTATCACTTAAGTAAGAATTGACGAAATTCAAGGCCGTCCCCCGGATTCCGTAATGATCAAGTTTCTTAATTAAAGTCTGGTGCTGAACGCAATCGAAGGCCTTAGATAAGTCACAGAATACACCATAAGCATCATATGACTCATCCCAGGCCCTGTATATACACTCTAATAATTTAATACCGGCATCAGTGGTGGACCGACCACGAGTGAAACCGAATTGTTTTGTATGTAATAGTTTATTAACGTTAAAGTGATTTTGCATTTGATTAAGCATAATTTTTTCAAAAATTTTACTAAATGTAGGTAGTACAGAAATGGGACGGAAATTGGACGGATCTGAAGTACTACCCGATTTAAACAGGGGAATTAATTTACTAGATTTCATTAAATCAGGGAACACACCACTATCAACACAATTATTAAATATTATTACTAGTTCAGGAGCAACCATTTCAATAAAAGAATTTACTAAATACACAGAGATACCCCAGAGGTCAGCTGTTTTCTTGATATTTAAAGATTTAAAAGTTTTTAAGATAGTGTTTATGTTAAATTTACTGAATTTAAATATAACGTTACAACAAGGAACGTTTGCTTTTAACAAAGATTCTGCAATGGGGGTTGAAGAGCCTAGGGTTTTTGTCAAATCTACAGGAATTCGGGAGAAAAAAATTTCAAATTCGTTAGCGACCTCGAAGTCTGATGTAGTTATTTTACCATTTATATTAAGTTTAAAATGATTATCATTTAATTTTTGTTGACCTCTTTCCGCGTTTATAATTTTCCAAGTAGATTTAACTTTGTCTGCACTATTGAGAATTTTATCACTTATATATTTTGATTTAGCTGCTAAACAATCTGCTTTAAACTTTTTTGAATAAGTTTTAACATAATCTAGAAATTCAACTGATCTATTAAGCTGTCTTTCTGAGTATAGTTCATAAAGTTTTTGTCTACTTTTGTGTATACCCTCAGTGGCCCATTCACTGAAAGTAGGACTATCACTAATCATGACCTCCTTAGACTTGAATATGGAGTTGAACTCGTTGTAAAAAGAATCAAAAAATAATTTATACATTACATTTGGATCTAAGCCAGTGTCTAAGAATGGAATTTTATTACAAAGTCCAACCCTCATACGTTCCAAGCGGTCACCAGTTATTGGTCTACATAATATTTTACGTTTTATAACTTTTTCTTTAGTGATTTTAAAAGATGCTATTTGCCCACAATGGTCTGAATCTAGCTTTTTTATAATACTTTTACTTTCTGGCAACATATCGCTGTATATATTATCCAGGCAAGTGGCTATTGTATTACAATATCTAGTAGGCTCCAAAAATAAGTTTGTAAGATTGTGTGATTTAAATAAATTTAAAATATTATAACTCATAGGCGTATTAACAAGTAAATCGACATTAAAATCACCACATACTATTAGGTACTTATTAGTTTTTCCAAGTTTACATAGAACTTTGTCAATAAGTTCCTCAAATTCGCAAAAGGGTGAGGTTCCAGGTTTATACACGCATACTACTATGAATTGCTCCATTTCCACGCACGACAGTTCGACTTTACACTCTAGAGAAAGAGACACAATATCTTTCCGTTCTTTAAATTTAAGTTGTTTATTTAATAAAATCAAAAATCCCCCCCGTACTGTGGTCACCCTGCAGAATGCACTACCAACCCGGTGATTACTGAAATTGAACATGAGCTCATACGGCTTACGCATATGTTCTGTAATACAAAAAATATCAATATTATCTGAATTCATAAACAGTTCCAACTCTAACTCTTTGCCATGTGTTAAACAACCAATATTTTGATGCCCTATGTTGATATAATTTACATTTTTTGATTTGGTTTGATTTGGAGGGCATTTTTTAACATAATTAATATTTGTAACTAAATTTAATTCAATTAATTGACTATGTCTGCTAAAGGGTAATATTGCCTCTGTTGTCGTAGAACTTAATTTAAATTACTTGGAACAGATTCCAAAGTCTTAACACTAAATCTACATTGCTCAATAAAAGCAGTTTTGTCAGCCAAGTTCTTGGCTGAAGTGTAAAAATAATTGAATAGCAAACTTGCTATTTGTCTCTTTTAATGCTTTGGTAGAAAATACCTACCTTTGTTTACATAAACAATATGTTTGTTATTGTTAAACTTACTGTCAGAAGTTGACAAATTGTATTTATATACAGTTCTCTTAAAAACAGAATTAAAGTCAATTACATGGAATTTATTATTATATTGGCTAGTTAAATTGAGTTGTAAATTTATCTTATATCTAAGAGAATTTTCCACGTCTGGCACACCTTTTATGTATGGTAATGTAAACATTACTACATGTTCAACATTTAAGTTTTGCATTTTGTCAAAGTATAGGGATAGTTCATTTTTGTTAATTTTACCCCTGTTTGAGCAGAAAATAATTATTTTACTGTTTGAGTCAAAATTATATTCTAATATCTTTTGCATAATTTCATTTAAAGATGCACCTGGATAACAGTTATTAATAATTGAATAACAATTTGAATTAAATTGTTGTATCAGAAAAGAACTAAAATCAGTTCCAATATCATCACTAAATAAAACTAGTTTAGTATATCCAGTATGACTATTACTTTTTACACTGTCACACAATTCATACACTAATGAAGTAGAAGGTGAGCAAGTTGTAAGGGAAGCCTGGTTCTCCAATGATTGAGAAGGACTTGTGCAATTGATATTGCATGAGTGGTTATTTATGAAGGTATTAAGGCGCTCAGTATTATAATTAGATGTTTTGAGTACCTTATCTATACTTGATGAACACTTATTAAAGTCTTTTAGAGACCATTCATATTTCTTAGTTACATACTCTAATTCAAATTGCAAATTTTTTATTTGTGACTCTAAGCGTTGTGTGTCAGTGTAATATTTTAAATGACTTTGTTTAAGTTCTAACATAGATAATTTAGCTTGTTCTCTTAATTTTAAACTAGAGTTAACATTTTTACACTTTTTGATTAAGATTCTATGATATTTTAATTGTTTCTTTGATTTTAAAATGAATTTCTTTATTTTTAGGTATTTTTTTAGTTTATTCCTGCTGCAAAAATAAACTAGCTTGTCCAGTTGGTATGAACTGTCATTGGTAAGATCTATAGTAGACAAGTCCAGGTTTGGAACTGTTGCAGAAGGAACAAACTGCGGAGTACCACTCATTAGCTCGTTATAAAGGTTATCCGTTTGTTGGACTACGACTTGCTTGGCAGCTGACTCCAAGTGTAAGATGTGCCCCTGGGCATCCCGTAGCTCCTGTTCCAGCAAGGTAGTCCTCCTCAAGGTCCCTTCATACTCGTCACTGCACTCTTGAAACCTATCTACTATTGATTGAAGGTGGTTCCGCTGCATTACAATTTCATCATAACTAATATGAAGCCTAGCTAGTTCAGATTTTAGTTTTTTACTATCGTCTAAAGCACCTATCAACAAGTTTTTATTTTCTTCTCTTTCTTTTTCTAATTGTAAACAGAGCTCTGTTTTAGATTTAAGTTCCTGCAACACCAGCTGAAGTTTGGGCTCCTCCTGCTGGCGGGATAAGGCTCTACGGCTACGGGTATTCATATTCTCGACAAATAAGTGCAATTAAACGCAATTTAGAAAATACAAGTAGGTAGTTCGAGGTTATGTTAGGTACCGGTAAATTAAAATCAAAACTTTTCTGTACTTACGAAAATAGATCGCCTGTTTTCAATGTTGAGTATATGAATAAACACGTATAATAAAATAATTTTACCTATTATAGGAGAAACATTATGTATTTACGTGAAATAACATTGAACAATACGGTCAGCTGATTCGTCACTTTTTAGCTTATTTTTACACTAATATACACAAAATTCTTTGAAATGATTATTTTTGCACTACTATTGTGATGATATTAGAGTTATCTGATGTAATTTGTATTTATTTCACTAATAAATTTATAGGAGCTAAAATTTTACGACTGTTCAATAGTGTTGCCAGACGCAGAAAAAGTACAAGTGCGGCGAAGCTGCGAGCGTCCATTAGTTTCTAATTTAATTGTAATTAAAGGTTACAATAAATTAGAAACTTATTTTAATTATAATTCCAAAGTGATATGTAGTGTGTAGTGTGAAAGTTGATGATGGCATATATTGAGCGAAAACCGGTCAGGATTTTAAATAATAAAGAAAATTGTGGAATGTACAAGTGAGTGTATTCAAAATGTAAATTAGAAACTAGAGGACACTACGCGAAGTAAAGAATTTTGCCACAAAACCTGCAACATTTTTTGTTATTGTACTGACAAATATCACTAATATTCCGCAATAAATTAATTAAAAATTATTTGAACAGTAAAAGAAAATATCTTGAAGATATTAACTTGATTTAATATCTATCTACAAAGTTACAATATCTCACACAATAAACAAACAGCACTCCCAACGCGTGGATTGGAGAGCAAAATGAATATTGATATTCGCACGCTGTTAGCTTGATGGGCGAAAGCGGCTTAGAATAACATCGATAATAATGAAATTAACATTTAATTGCTTCATATTGTTAAACAAAATCACATTTTGCATCTGATTTTACAATTGGTAAAATTTAATACATAGTTTATACCTACTTTCGGCGACTGATGCCTAACTCAAAGGGACCCAACGCTTCCTGCAGGAGACTGTGCCTGGGGATCGAGCGGAGCATGGCCGTATACGGGGCTCCCGTATGGGCGGCGAGACTGACGGCCAACAACGCTTCTATACTACAGATCGTTGAGGACCTTGGCCGTCAAGACAATAAGAGGGTACCGCACGATCTCCCTAGAGGCTGAATGTCTTCTAGCCGCGACCCCTCCATAGGACCTGGAAGCGAGAGTCCTTGCGTCATAAAAAAACATTATAATATTTTAGCTAATTACCGCGGCACCACCCAAATGATCTAGTTTTCATTATACCTATTTCCTGTTCGTGTGGGAATTGGGATCAAGAAAACTAGATCCTTAGAATACCAGGATTAACTATTTATATCGGTTTTTATCGGTTCTGTAGTCACGGAGGCTATTCAATGCAAAGAAACAATTAAATCAATATATTTTTGTATTTCAAAGCAATGAGTTTGCTTACGTACTATTCTTAGATATCAAATATGAAATCACAAAAACTATCTAACGCTAACCTTGATAGTGCGGGGGGAGGGAATTAAAGAAAATTTCACTTTTTTCGAGAGCACTGGCCGCAACTCACTGGTTTGTGTGGGACACAGACATAAATTGTAGTTAACAACTCTCGCAATAAGGTACATTATTATGTGCGATCTAGAAATTATGATATGAAGCAAAAATTCGATGATGTCGGTATTTATCATCGTAGCTCAGTTGGAAAGGCCGTGGGTTCGAGTTCTGCAAATGACATTTCAGTTATATAATTTATGCTTTCGATTATCTGCAGGCCAGTGTTAGCCTCACGATTATTTTAATAACAGAAAGTGAAGTGTTTTTAAAATATGTGAAGTGAATAGTGAATTAGTGTAAAACACATTTGAAGATGCCATAGAGCGAAACCGGTCAGGTCCAAGTGTACAAGTGAGTCATTTCAAAATGTAAGACATTTCAGTTTTTGTGTTTTCTTTATAATTTCTATCTTAATATTTAACAATTAAGGCTGATAGGCTGGACTGTTCTTACATTAATCACTGTTGTGGGTTGCACATTGCACACGTGGTTGCCAATAATGATATAGTAATTATTGTACTTACCTATTTTTAAGAATTTAATTGTGTAATGAATTATGATAAATGTTTTTTTTTTAATTGGTAATTTGACTGACATATGAATATTTTTGACATTCTAATATGAGTTTATTATACCTGAAATAAAGAATACAATACAATATTTCCTCTTTATAATGTTGGTATAGATTATGACACAAACTGACTTGTACTTGTAGGTACACTTCTATTGATTTATTAAGAAAACCTGACCGGTTCGGCCTTATGGCAGTGTAAAATATATAAATCAAAATTAATATCAAAATATCTTTATTCATGTAGATCACAAAGTAACACTTATGAACGTCAAAAAAAGAAAATGCTTCTACATTTACATTTACCGCCAGATTCGCAAGGCAATAGGTAGAGCCTGTGAGGAAAGAACCTGGCAAGAAAAACTCACGACCACTCTTTTTATTCGCCAGTAAATACAATGATTCTGTTACAACAATAAAAAGAGGGCAAGGGCAGTACGTGACCATGTGTGGACCAAGTGAACTCAAAAATGATGGATCTCTGTTATTCACAAAAAAAGTCAAATACTAGTTAAAGGTGCCACATAATCTCAAAGTACCCATTCCTAACAATATCATAATAATAATAATTTAACAATAATAAGTGAGTTTCAGCAATAAAACAACATTTCAAACAGAAGTAGCCCCTATGTAGCTCGAGTGATGAGCAAGCAACTCATTGCCATTTCTCTGTATCGTTTAGATAATCCTTAATAGTATAATATGCCTTTTTTAGGAGGTTTTTATAGCAATGTCAAAGGTTGTTCTACTACTTTATGGTGTAGGTTATGTTTGAATTGCTAAACAGTGCCCCGAATTCTGAGACTGAGGGTACGTACGTATGTAACGACGACGGTCCTACTATTGGAATTTAGGTTTAATTCAAGAATAGTTACTGATTTTTTATCGGATATAAAGCCGTACGGAAATAGGTTTGTCCCCATAACGTTAGTACGAACAAAACGACTTGCAAAATGTAGTCGTCTCCCTCCCTCCCTCTCTCTCTAATCCCTAGAGTCTAGAGGATATAGGCGATAATTATATTAAAACAGGTCTATTTTTTTCTTCGACGTAATCGTGTTTCTGAACATTAGTACTCTAAACCACAACTCCTAAACCCAATACGTTCAACACAATAAGTCTCAAGTTCTCTCTCGAACACTAACTTAGACAAAAGAGAGATCCTATCAAAAGTAGTTTCGAAAACTTACCTACGGTTCGGCTCGAATGCTACAAAACTTATCCACTTTCCTTCCCCTTTTATCTGTTACAAAGTGTGTTTTTCTAAATTATTATTTTTTCTTTCTTTCATATAGTTTTGTGCTTTATGACGCGTGCTCAAAACTTTCTGGAGATAGTTTTTCGAATACGTGCCAATTTTTTTCACTAGAAAAAATGATTGAGACATTGATAGCTTGGACTGCAGAGATATATAGTGGTATGTAACATCTGTCCTGACTGTGGAATTTTATTTACAGTTTAAAGCTTTTGATTTTATGAAAATATTCAATAACCTATATTAAATTTAGGCTTAAGTCATCATTACCTGTACCGAACGAGGTTGCTACCAAATTATTCAAGGTGGCCAAAGAAGCAAAAAGTGAACCTATTAAGTAACTCTGTCTACCCTTTCGGGATAAGACGTGATTTCGTGTGTGACACTTACTTAAACTATCCCAACTTCTTAAACAGATATATATCAAAGTAGACTTTTGACGAGCTTGAGTCCTACTACCAAGAAACTTTTACGAATTTGAATTTCCAGAAGTAAGTAAGAAGTTGAAAAACAAATGGCGATAGGGAATGCAACTCCTCTGAGCTACAAAGCTTTGACAATTCGAGATTCCATGCATAGCGTACTTGAGCAGGTAGCATACCAAACATTTCCAGTAGATATCGAATAAGTTTCGCCGTTGCGTTGTGTTCGAATTTTAAGTTCTATTTTTTTTTAGGATTTGAATACATAAAAATAATACTACGTTATTATTATAATCCTCCACTTAATAGGTACTACATACATGCATAAAAAGGCATCCCCACATTCCGTGTCCCCAAAAAAAACATAATTTTATCATAGCACTTTATCTGCGTAGTAAATACACATAGGACGGACGGACATGACGGAACTAACAGTTTCAAGACTGGAACTACGAAGCCCTAAAAAGCTTAGCTTAGCGTTAGCTTTCGTTGGTTTAAAAACAGATTTTATCCATGTAGGCATGCATCGCTCAATTAACGTCATTGCCCGAAACATGTGAATAAAATCGAGTGATTTAAAACATTACAATTGAAATTTCAAAGTGAATCGTGTTGGAATTGTATAAATATTTATTTATATCCACTCCAACTTGGCAATTAGCCCGTCTACTATTGAATTTACATTTATTACCCTTTAGGAGAGCTCTGTTAATATTAGCTCATAGAATCGACACTTGAAATTCATTAGATCGTCGCGTTTAGTCGAGACTTGGTGGCTGAGTATTAAATTTGGATTGACTTTGCTTTCTTACCTTTTTAAATGGTTTAGTAATAATTGTCATCATAGAGACCTACTTACTAACTATAATAAATAGTAGAAATCGCGTGTGTCTGTACATTTTATGAAATTAAAAATAATTGTCGGAATGGGACCAAATTCATGGGACCCTTGGAAAGTAGTAGGTTTCGGTAAAGAAAATTTTCAAAATCGATTTACCCAGTCTAAATATATGAGGTAACAAACATTTAAAAAATCGAAAGTTGAATTAAGAACCTCCTCCTTTTTTGTAAATCGGTTGAGAATGAGTGTAGACGTTGAGATTACTTAAACAAAAAGAAAACGGTAATTATATTTTTTTATTGTAGGTTGGTATGTAACATCGAACCTGACTGTTGGAATTTAAATTTGAATTACAGAATAGTTATTGATTTTATATTGTACCTAAATGGTGCCCAGTAACGGCAATAGGCTTGCCCCCATAACGTGGGACCAAAAAAATCGTCTGACTATCCCTACGGACATAATTATTCGTTACTGAACGGATTTTTGTTCTTTTTGTGAAAGCCGTCACAGATAGACTAAGCTCAATTTGAGGGCATCATACTCGTAATTAGGTTTTGTTTTATCGAAATCTGATCCCAGGCAGAATTTTATAGAAAATCTCCCGGTGAACTTCGTAAAGCATTTTTTTTTCATAAGAACTGTCGTGACCAATGGAAATAAGGACTATACCAAAAAGAAAAGATAGATATACTTTCGATAGTTGGCACTTGGTGGAACCCATAGTAATACATGATGAACAGTAGAAAGTAAAACACCTTTGATAATGCTGAAAAACGAAACCGGTCAGTGAAAATAAATCTAATAAAGTTGTGGAATAGAGTACAAGTGTGTTTGTTCATCATAAAAAGACAGATATTTAGCTAAATATTAGAGCAAATTTTCGCAAAAACATGCTCTTCAAAGCTAAATATCTCACAAACGGATACCTAAATAAAAAATCATCTTGGGAGCCTCTCAATGTTTTTAAAAGACATTTCTAATGATACCCCACACGATAGGATAGACGCGAGACAAAAATATTATTCACACTTTACATGTAGCGGAGATACCCCAAAAAAAATCATTTTTTGTCAGGGTAGTAAATAAACATACCCATGCAAAGATTTATGTTCCTAGCACTAACCTTTTGCGAGAAGCCGAAGACTAACGGGCATGACGAAACCATAAAGGTCCCAAGACTTTTACGACTGAACCGCTACCTATTCCGCGCGGGTAAAACTATGGGCATCTACATCTACCTGCCCTTATCCCAATTATTTGGGGTCGGCGCAACAAGTCTTTCTCCTCCACACATCCCTGTCAGACGTCATCTCTTCAGTCACTCCTCTCCTTGTCATTTCCTCTTTCACACATTCCATCCATATTTTCTTTGGCATACCTCTACTTCTTAAACCCTCTACAGTCATACTTTGCACCTTTCTAACGACATTGCTTTCCTCTCTTCTAATAACATGTCTATACCATGACAGCCGCTCGCTTCTCAATTTTTCATTCACTGGTGCAACTTTCAAACTTCCTCTAATACACTCGTTCCTTACCCTATCCATTCTTGTCACACCACACATCCATCTTAACATTCGCATTTCCGCTACATGCAATTGTCTTTCATCCGTCGCTTTTACGGCCAAACATGAAAGTCCATACAGGACGGCAGGTCTGACAACAGTCAGCATCAACTAGTGATTATTTAAGTTACCTTCTGTAAGTATTATACGGGTGCAGCATCTGCATCTGATGTGGCAACATTCTCACGTTCTACTCCATGATGAAGAGCATTTAAATGCCTCGAAACTAACTGGTATGTTTAAAAATGCAATGAGAAACTTCTTATGATAAACTTTTTGTTCTATAGACATATTATATTTACTTTTATCTTTAGACTAAATAGTATCTTGTAGTTTTGAAAGTTTTGAAAAAAATATTAATAAAACGTGTCTTTACCCGACTGCGTCAGCGAGGGTCATGTGTTTCGCGCGTATGTGTGTATGTATGTTTGTAAGTATGTTTCTTTCCTTTTTCTTTCTTACCTAACGGCTGGATGGTTTACAACGAATGGGGTCTCAAATGAAAGCTAATTATCTCCCGAGTGTCACAGGGTAGGTACATAAAATGTAAATAAAAAGTATACCCTGGCTTTTTGGCGCAACAATGTGCGTTGTCAAAAAAAAATCTTGGTCAAACTTTTCGAGTGGGGTAATATAAAGAGTTTTTAAAGAGGATTTTAAAAATATATCCAACTTATATGTTTCAATGTAAGTTGATAGGAGAAATCGTATTACAAAACTATGGAAGTAAAAAGCTATAAGTAAAAATAAATAATTAAATAATAAAAAAATATATAATAATAAATATCTGGATATGTGCAATCGGGTTTTTTTATTGTTTTATTATTATAATTTTTTTGGTTTTATTGTGTTTTATTATATTACTGTGGACTATATTATAAAAGTTAACATATCGGGAAATTCATAACAGTTCTGGTTTTGGTTTAATGTTTTACTTTAGAAGTCAATACTACAACTTTTTTTGCAACAACAATAAAATTGATCATTGTAGCTAAGTGGTCAGAACATTCCCCTTGTTAGAGAAAGGCCGTGGGGTCTGCTGATGATATTTCAGTTTTTATGATTAAAATTTATACATATCTAAATATTTAATTCAAATTTTGAAATTACTGTGAGCTAGATATACCTAATCTAAGTAAATGATCTAGAATAGGATTAGACTCATAGCTGGAGTAGGTACTAATGGTGTTCCTATGTAATCTCATCTGGATCATTGAGCTCTCCGCAGAGAGCTTTAACATATGGGATTTAAATACCTAAAGATACGAGTATATACGTATGTACATTCATCATTCACCGAGCCTTTTCCCAACTCAGTTGGGTTTGGCTTTCCAGTCTGCCATCTGACCTCCACAACCCATGGGCGATATCGAAGTTCTGTAGGTAGACCGGTCGGATTTTTGATTAAGGGCTCCAACTACCCCTAACGACTGCCATAGACGTTCGTATGACAACCAGGACTGACGGCTTAACGTGCTCTCCGAGGCACGGAGGGGTCTCAATGTCTTAAGAAATGGTCACCCATCCTAAGACCGGCCTAACTAGATGTTGCTTAACCTTTGCAATGAGTTAATATTGTCGGTTACCACTAGACCACGAGCCCCCCTAGGATATACATGGTACGTTAGTGATTTCAAACTATCGATAGTACACAAATATTTATCTTGGGAATTCCGTTGCCACAGTTTATATAATAACTACGCTTATGAGTTTTATTTGTTGCCTTATAGTCCAAAACGCCCAGGGTAGTCTGAGACACCCAGGACTGTAATTGGCTGTCACGTAAGATTTTGTTGCCTTTCATTAACATTTCATCGCAAGGCAACGGGATTCAATTTTTTTTCAAAATTACAATATAGCTGCTACTTTTAATAAATGCATTCGGCCATTTTGGACATAACCCATTATAAATGTGTCCGGTGACGATAATAGGCTTGCCCCCTATTAAGTGGGACTAAAAATACCTCTCCCCCACTAGGCGTAATATGTGTGTGTGTGTGTTGTTGCCTTAGATATTATTTAAGAAATAAGCTTGCGATATTCAGGGTATTGACAGGTGTCTCTATTTCACAAGTAACATTACCTTTACAAACTTACCCATAATATTCTCAAATATAAGAAAACCCGAATTATATATGATAAATTGTTCAGCAATAGAAATTTGAATTTTCGGGGGAGGGGGGTGTAGCAAGCAGCTCGGGGTGAATAAACAACGTGTCAAATGTATGATAAATAGTAGAACAGTAGTGCATCTAAAATTGTTGCTATTTATCAACCCTTCTGACTGAAGCGTGACACTGACGTCGATTGTGTAATCGCGTACTAAAGTGTTTTGAATAAAATTTTACCAACTGGAAATTGTTATTCTACTGGCGAATTGTAATTTTGGACAATTCAAAACAAAACCTTCTAGTCTTAAGCTAAGCATAGCTTGAATTATAACAACTAGATGAGATATTTAAAGTCCATAGAAATACACCCTAATTAAGTGAAGATCGTAGAAATATTTGAACTCTCGGGTCTACTACGCTAGTGAAGCAGTCAAATAACTAGGAGCTGCGGTCGCTGCTGTGGTACTGCGCTGCAACATGCAATTGAGCGAAGCGACTATTGTCATATTTTTGGTCAATAACTTTTTTTGATGGTCCTAAATCAAAATTCGGTCTCGAACAAAACCTGCTCCTGAGAATGCTTGATTTTTGAGTGAAAAAATCATGAAAATCGGTTGGGTAGTTGTCGAGAAATAATTTCACATCGAGTTGCATTTGAGTCACCTGATAAGGAGCCCCGCTCGCTACGCTCGCCTCGCTCAATAAATTCATAATTAAATCGTATATTAATAATATAAACTTAAGACAAACGGGTCTTTTATGCGATTATTGAAATATATACCTACATACCTCTTTATTACCCGACGTTTCGACCCTGTTACAAGAGTCGTGGTCGCGGGTGGACTGGAATAAAAAAAAATTACAAATTATCCGCTATTACGTATTAGCTAGTCGAATATAATTTCAGGTGAAAGTTAAGTTTTATATTCTCTAATCTTTATTGAGCGGAGTTTACGAAGCTCTTAGACGACTCGTGTATTTCGTTCGTGATCGAACTCCTCCTAAACGACTGGACCGATCTTTTTGAAATGGTCATAGTGACCATCACCGTGAGTCCAGTCGTTTAGGAGTTCGACCCGGATCGACAAACTCAGCTCAATTATTGCAACAGCAATATGCATTGCATACCTAGTTAAATACACTACAGAGCTTCGATATATCATCTATGGGTTGTGGAGGTCAGATGGCAGTCGCTTCACGGAAAATATTGAAGATCAGCCGTATCGCAGTTAGACTAGAATGCCGTTAGGAAAAGTCTCAGTGGATGATGAAATATCTTTATTAAGCACCAACAGCATTTGTTGACGACTGTACCAGTAACCGTTATTTACCATGGGTGGTAAAAAATCCTTATGAACGATTGTTGAAGAGCATCAACACTATCAATAACGTTAGGGGCTACAATTTACTTATAATATTTTAGGGACACCGTCTACGTTGGTTAAGATTTTGTGCTTATACATACAGAGTGTAGTTAATTTTTATTAAGTTTTTTTTTTCTGTTTCTCTTATACTATTCTATTCTATTATATTATTACTACTTAGACTTTTTTGTTAGTTCTATGTACTTATTATTTACTGGCTGATCAACGCTTTGCCATAGTATTCTAGTTTGTGATTCCAGTGGAAACACAATACCGGGGTAAAATGAAGCCTAAGTTACTCTTAAAACATCATCTACATTTCCGAGATTACCCAAAACAAACAGAATGACCAAAAATTTTGGAGAATTGATATTTTTATTTGTACCATATAGGTATATATATATATATATATATATATATATATATATATATATATATATTATGAAGTATATTTATTTACAATAAGAATTACAATATACATAATTATAGACTAAAAATATTTACATTACATAATATCGTTTAAAAAATCCTCCGCGTATCTACTTGTATTCTCGTACTTTCATGCAATAGGTAAGTGAAAAGATGTTTACTTGTAATTACAAAAAGTAACTTAATTTATTTATGTTTATTTATTATTATTTTTACAGAAGAAAAATTGACACAGCAACCGACTTCCAACTACCGAAATGGGACCAAATAGTTGTCGGAATGGGACCAAATTGAAACCGGTTCACCTTCGGTCCGAAGATATGAGAAAAACATACAGTCGAATTGAGAACCTCCTCATTTTTTGGTAGTAGGTTGAAAATAGAAACATCACCCCAAAAACGAGATTCATTCGTAAAAAAAATGTCATCATTTCTTATCTATTGTAGTGAGGGGTATTGTTACAATGATCGATAGTATTGTCCATCGACTATTAGTTTGGATTGCACCCAGAAACATTGAATCTATTCATAAGCGATCGTGCGGGACGAATCTAGCGTTGAGTGAATCATTCAATCACACTAACTAAATATTTAAGAAATTATTGAAATCAATTATAATAAGAATTACAATATACAAAATAAATATAATTATGGACTAAAAATATTTACATTACAAAATATCGTTTAAATAATCCTCCGCGTCATTGCCGACTGGGTAGGTTCCCAGAATGCTGGCTGAGTTGCCACGTTGGATGGCGATACTTATTCTTTGGGCCAGAAAATAGCCAGCCTTCTGGTCCTGAGAAGCATCGATTAGGCGTTTAGCAATGTCTCTATAAAGGCGGCGAGCACTCGGACCCCATGACCCCAGTGTCTCAACCCCAAACGGTTCAAATATGTAATCACCTGTTAGGTTAGCATATTTACGCCGTTTAAGGCCTTCAGCCGATGCAGCAGCAGCGCCGGCACATCCGGATGTGCTTGGAAGGTGTGAAGGTGGGTAAGGTGTCAACGCATGTAGCGTCCCACACCAAAGGCCTTCCCATCTTCCACGGTAGCAACGACATACCGTCCGGTCTCTTTCCATCGCTTCGTGCTAAACCATTTGGTTCACGTACGGCCGGAAGACCTGCGGTGGAAAAAGGCCCTACGAATTATGTCGTTTAGAATAGCGTGCCGAGGTATACGACCTGCGCTTCTGCTACAAGAAAGGCCATGGTGTCCCAGATTATCGACGGCTACTCCACAGGTGCAATGATGCGGGGATACACAAGGTGTATCCAGCCGAAGGCAAGTGGCAATGCGGAAGGTTGTGTCGTCCAACATTGTACCGATGTTCGGCGATGGGAGTGCCTGGATCCATAACCCTGACTCCCATTCTCCAACAGTTAGTAGGCGTGCACGCTCTGAAATATTGACAGAATTGTCAATTAGTGTATTAATTCTCAATTTACAGAGCGGTGAATCCCACAGTCGCTGTGAGCCTAGGCGTGAGGGCAGGTCAGTGTCGGGACAAGACATCCTCCAAGCATTTATGGCATCGGTCTTGCATCGCACCTCGGAATCAATCAGTGTATTTGACAAAATTTTCCTGACTAATTCTTCGGTGCTATGGACCGACGACAGAAATGCTGGCAGACTGACATCTGTGACTCTACGAATACCTAGCCCGCCCAAGCGAACTGGAAGAGACGCTTGGACCCAGGCAGAAGAAATTGAATTTGCAGGTTCTTGATATCTTTGAGATATGTATCGAAAGTACGCCCATAACTACTTAATATACTACACAAGCTTATTAGTTTGGGCTAGATGACGTTGTGCGAGAATGTCCAACAATATTTATTTATATTTATCGACTAGCATACGTCCTTGATTTCATTTAATTCTCGTGGAAGTATTTCTTAGTGCATAATACTTCGAACTGTTTCCACCGCATTCGCAACATTTTTATAACCTACACTGCTCGTCAGTCCTAGAGTGATTTCTAACCAACTTAAAAAAAGGAGGTTCTCCCTCAATTGGACTGTATTTTTCTTAAGTTTGTTGCCTCATCCTGTTACTGGGTGAACCGATTTTGATGAAATGTTGATTTTTTAATGGAAAACTCATGCTTCGCTTGTGGACCCATTTCAATTTGGTACCATTCCGACAATTAATTGGTATGACGTCAGAGTATGACGTGTTTTTTGAAGACGGTTTAAAGGACAATCAAACGATAATACCTACGCTTTAATTTTTTTTTATTACTTCTTTAAACTTAACAATGTTGTCTATTGCTGAACTTAATTTAACAAAATAATCCCTAAACTAATTACCCAGATTCTCTTTGATCTCACTAAAGATTATACTAATTTGCTATCGAACTTTTAATCCGTACAAGTTAAATTACGGTCACAGAGGATTAGACAAATTCGGATTTAAAATAGTTAAGAATATAGATTCAGCAATTTAAGATTGTAAAATTAATTTTGAAAGTAAATTAACGTGAGACAAGCTTTAGTAAAAACCTACTAATTGGTAGAAGTACCTACATTCGACACGTCATCATTCTTGTCAACTACTAGACTATTTATTTATCTATCGTACAAAGTGTACCGACATAATATATAACGACCCACGATGTCGTCCACAATATCGTAACGATATCGTGCACGATACCTTAAAGTTGCTGCTGCTAAATACGATATCGTGCAATGTGAAAACGCCCATTCCGTGGTGTGTAACTTCTGTCCTGTCTATTGGAATTTTGATTTGAATTACACAATAGTTAAAGATTTTCTACAGTGTCCGGTACCAGCAATAAGTCTATCCTGTTACGTGGGATCAACAAAATTACTGGCAAAGTATGGGTGTGTAAAACACCTCTGCCTACTCTTTCGAGGATATAGTCGTGATGTATGTGTGTCTGTAATTTTCATCACATTTATTTCAGAAATGATGATTAAAATTCACTTGCTTTGAAGTAGAAGCGGCGGCAGCAGTTAAAGTACTAGAACCTATTGAAACGGGCCGAGAGAAGGGTAGGTTTCTATTAATTGAATAGAGTATACATCACCTTATCAATATACTAGCCGCAACACTTAACATCACTAACAATCATCATAATAAAATTGATCAAACACTTGCAAAAGTATCCATTAACGATTACAATTAATCTACCTAATGAATGTTTGCCAGGATGTGACCACTCAGTTAAGCCAAACATTTGGCCAAACCTCTCGCTGTTTGCTCTGCACTCCAACTCTAATGAGGTCCAATTGTGAATAGTAGTTACCTCTGACATTAAGAGGGATTGTTCTTAAGGAGTGGAGGAGTATAGCTACGAATGAAAGTACTCGTAGTATTATATAAGACTATTATCCGAACTACTAGCTACATACGTGTTTGTCGATATGGAGTGGATGCAGACGCGGTTTTTTTACAGACATTTGTTGATCATTCGTAATATGCGACGATTCTCTTGGCGTTAAGAATTTGCTACAATAAAAATCAAGATAAAGTGATTTTTTTTAATGTAGATTCACATCATTTTACACCAAAACAACCGAAAAAATTATATCTAAGGATTAGAGATATTCTATGAATCAGATCACTCTGTTAGTTCAGAAGTTATACATAGATAACTCCTGAACTAACAAAATAATCTGATATGTTATAGTTTTCCTTCAAAGTTCATTACATGGACTACCATCATGATATTTTTTAGATTTTTCGAGGCAGTTGTTTAGCTTTTGGGGGGGGGGGCAACTGGTTAAACAAAAATAAATTTACAGTTGAAATTTATCGCCAAAACTCTTTCAGACAGAGTACAAATAAACATTACAAGACAATTCATAGTTTACCAAGAGAAGCTGATGCCACGGGCCCACTAAATATTTCGTAAGGTCACTTGAAAACACTATAACTAGTTTGCAATACCTAATAGTTTTTTCATCATTATCATAAACTCAGCCTTTTCTCAATCCAGTTGGGGTCGGCTTGCCAGTCTAACTGCGTGAAGCGACTGTAATCTGACCTCCACAACTCATGGGATATCGAAGCTCTGTAGTTAGACCAGTCAGATTTTGTTTTGTAGTAGCATCATAATCAGTAAATTACGCATAATCATGTGTATCAACCACAAATCACAACAATATTAATATCAAGCTTCCCAGGTAATAGTAAGTAATTAACTAAACAATAGCTATAAATCTTAGTGATAATATTATATTGTCGATAAGTTTACTCAGTGGGTAATCACTCAACGGTATCTGGTAGTGGCAGTCAGGTCACTTCATAGTTTGTTTGCTTTGCTCTTATCACAGCGCCGGTGAACAAACAGCGATGGAACTCTGAACTAAGCATGAGTGTACGAATAGACATGGATGAGATTGTGTTAGGTATATTGGATAGCTGAAGCCTACTGTTTTGTTCGTTGCAATCTATTGATACCAATATCTAATATTATAAAGAGGAAAGATTGGAATATTTATTTTCACAAACTTCCAAAAAAAGAGGAGGTTCTGAATTCGACTGTATGTTTTTTTGTTACCTCATATCTTTGGACTGAGCGAACCGATTTTAAAATTTTTAATTTTAATTGAAAACCACTACTTTCTAAGTGATCCCATTTTAATTTGGTCCCATTCCGACAATTATTTGATCCCATTTCGATAATTTAAAGTCGGTCGTTGCGACAATTTTTGACGTGTATTTTTTTGTATTTCAAAGCAATATGTTTGCTTAAACTATTCTTATAATATATAATAAATCACAATAACTGAAATTTCATCGGCAGGGCTCGAATCCACGGTCTTTCCCTTACAAAGGTAATGCTCGACCACTGAGTTGCTGGTGTCATCGCAGCTCGTAGTAGGAATGTTTGTTTCTACAACATCTGGACACATCTGGACAAATTCTTTCACTTAAATAAAGTTACATTTTTACCAAGTAACATAGGCTATATAAAATCACGCTATGATCAATAAGAGGGGAGTGGCAATACAAACACAGTAGCTTTATATACAAGTGATGCAACTGCCGATCAACGATTGAAGTTTTCGTAAATATAAAAGTTCCTGGTAAGTATGTGGCAGCAGGCTTACTCCTTATTCTTAAAATATTAAGAATGAAATTATAAATAGATCACAAAAACTGATGTCATCGGCGGGACTCGAACCCACGGCCTTTCCCTAACAGGGGCAGTGCTCTGACCAACTGAGCTACGATGACCACTACCAACAACATCGAATTTTTGCTTCATATCATATTCATAATTTCTACATGGCGCTATTAAGGTTAGGTTAGTTACCTATTGTTTGGTAACAGCAAAGTTACTGGCGAAAAGTAGGCGAATAATAAGCTTCTCCCAAGATAGCAGACACGATGATATGTAGGTATGCACTGTCGTTGTTTAGCTATAAGTATACCGTATCTAACATTTCTAACATCTCACTATCTAAAGGTATGTTCAAACAAAGCAGTAGTTCGAACTGTAACCTGATTAATAGCCTTCCAACACAGCCCGTTCCAATGAAAGCTGTTTTAGATCTAGATATTTCGACCAGGATCGAGTGATACATTGATCACGTCTATTGCTGGTTAACTGTGCCAGATATTCACACTTTCTAATTCACTCTTATAAATAGCCGGGTGCCACTGGACATACCTTGTGGTGCATACCAGAGACGCCCAGCAACGGACGTAAGAGAGGCCGCGCTTGTGCGAACTTAAAAAAAACTTTTAAATAGACAATAAGCGCAGAAAAATGCACAGTGTATAAATAAATATTTTGAAGTATTTTTATATAAAGAAATAATAATATGTTAGGACAATTCACACAACGCCATCTAGTCTCAAACTAAGCAGAGCTTGTGATATGAGTACTAGATAAACTGATATAAATACTTATATACATTTTTTTGTAAATACATACATATTATACATAGGAAATATCCAGACTTCGGTACAAACTATATCGTATATCTATATAGTATCTCTCTTCACACAAAGTTTATCCCGACCGGGAATCGAACCCGAGACTCCGGCGTCAAAAACGGATGCACTACCGACCACGCCATCGAAGCAGTCATAAAAATACTACCTAGTAGGTACCTACTAGTTATATCCCAAAGTAAGTTAACATTATAAGTTTGTGTTTTAGAAACTAGATAACCAAAACATACTTACCTACATAATATTATTGTGTAGGTATGTACTTAGCTACTTCTAAACACAAACATCTATATATTTAATACGACAATTTGTCTGTCCGTCCGTCGCGTTTTTCAATTATAATTAATAATACATACATTTGCATGAAATATTAAAATATTCTTTTTTTTTACAAACTAACATAGAACAAATCAACGTGTTTCTCAACCGACTTCCAAAAAAGAGAAGGTTCTCAATTCGACTGAATGTTTTTTTTTATGTTGAACTGGGTGAACTGATTATAAAGTTTTTTTATATGAAAGCTATTACTTCCGAAGTGTCCGATTTCAATTTGGTCCCATTTCAGTCATTTGAAGTCGGTTGTTAATATATTAACGTGTATTTTTCCTAAAGTTCTGGGTGGGATTAAAATCCACAATAGCCTATTAGACTTATAAAATAGCTTCAAACAGTGGCATTAAACACTGGACCGTTAGTAGATGAGAGAGTGTTTATTACACCCATTTTTCGTCACTCACTTTGTTGATCCCCTGTAATAGAGGGTGAGCCTATTGTCTTTACAGGTCACTATAAAATATTCAAAACCTCTGTGTAATTTTAACCATAAGTCTCACCGCCAGGACTTAATAAATTAACATACCATTCCATAGAGTATCTGCAGGTACTCGGAGTATCAAGTTTATCTATTGAAACGCTGTACAAATTGATAATGGACGAATTGTCCAAGCAGGACTCTCCAGGACAATTTGAAAGAGAAATGACATGACCAAACAAAATTAACTTTTTCAATCAGATTCGCCCATGACCCAGTGTACTAATGAGCAACATTCGTCTCCTTAATGGTACCAATAGCATGTAGTAATGACGCAGATGCTCACCACTTATTATATCTGCTGTATATCTT
Organism: Nudaria mundana; assembly: GCA_963556515.1. NCBI lineage: Eukaryota > Metazoa > Arthropoda > Insecta > Lepidoptera > Erebidae > Nudaria > Nudaria mundana. The sequence goes on from OY748288.1 coordinate 1,709,795, forward strand.
CATTACTCCTCATGATGAGATATTAGATACACATTTCTTGTTACTCGTGGCTTCAACGACAAAACGCACCAAATTTTTTACTATTTAAAATTGTTAATGTTTAGATCTTACCGAGGGAAAGTTTAAAACTACTATTAGAAAGTCTATAATGATGGACGGTAGTTATAATTATTAATGTAACAGTAGTAGACTTCACAAACATTAAAAAAATATCATCTCTCCCCCACAATCAAAAAAAGCTCAGGATGAAAAATTGTCCTAAATCAAAGAACACTTTTACCATCTTTTGTGAAGGTCCGAAACACACATACGAGACAGATAGACAAGCGAAGTAAAATTATCCAGTATGATCTCGAAACGTACACGCTTCGCTCGCTCACTCAATTAATTAAAGTTCTATTGAAATATAAAGCTAGCTCATGACCTAAACTACAACGATTAACACTGTTAAGTACTATATTCTGAATAATGTACCACAACATTATAGACATCTAGTGGTACTTATGTAACCAAGTTTCCCCCAATGCACTGCAAATTGATTTACGAAACGATTCTTTTCTGGACACTGTAAGTGCTTCTCAAACTTTTACCGTGAAATCATTTTATTTTATGTCAATAAAAAGTTACTTTTTACAAATTTTCGGCACGCTACCATGTTCTCATATTTTTTTCAATCTTTTGTTGTGTTCAAATATTCATTTATTGGTTTATATTTTATATACTGGTATCGCTTCGGTGCACAGCCATACTATTCAGGTTTATCAAAGTTACTCGTCTCATTTAACAAGTTATATCTAACCTCCATTCTCTCCATCCATAGTTTCCTTAAACAATAAAAAAATATTTGGTTTAAAGCAATGGTAAGTAAAATATTTAAAAAAAACACCTTAAACTTATTTTAAATTTCTTAATAGCACTATTTTTCGCAGGATTAAAAGACAACAAAACGTCGACAATTGTTTCGCCTCTAAACGAAGCATTATCAAGACTGTCTCAGAGAGAACAGCAAAATTTGTGGTTAGAACATATTCGCTTATAAGTGAACGTGTGCAAATTTCATTATCGCGATGTAGGATTTTTTCACAATAACTAACGTGGGTAGAAACCTCAGATCTTGCTAACTAAGAACCCAAAAATAGGTATTCACCAATACAAGACTTCATCTTATTAATTTTCAACAAATTGTGTAGAAATGCCAAATGACACACACAAACCAACAACCAACTAATGTGTCTGTCTGTTTACAACCAGATTAAGTAATGGAGACGTGTGAAAATCTATTTGTTCATTGAGTAAGGTGTCCGCATCTCTTCTAACTATTTCTAGCCTTTCCCAAACACTCAACTTGAACCCTTTCTCACATAAACGTAAAACTTTAAAGGTGTTACTATTGTTCAAGGAGTGACCAGTGTCAAGGAGGTGCTTCGCGAAGAGGGACTTCTCAGGACAACCGTTGCGGAACGCCGCTATATGCTCCTTATGTCTGATCTCAAAGGACCTGCCCGTCTGCCCCACATACTTCATATCTCATCCATCACAACTCAGCAAATAAACACCCGATCTGCGTGGATTTAGCTTAGTAAAATAAGTGCCACCGTCTTTGCACAGCAAAACCTACTTCTTCTTAGAGCAATCCGACTTAGGTGAGGTTAGAAGACTTAAAGCGGGTTCAGTGATATTATGTAGATGTGATTTGTGTGTGTGTGTGTATAAAGGTGTTACTATAAAAAGTATACAAAAAAAGGTTTTAACTCTTATACTTCCTACGACAAAGTTACAAAAGTGCTCAAACATTTTGAGAACCACTAGTCCCCTAGAGAAGCAGGTGACGTCAGCTCGTACTTGTTACTGAGCTTGATTAAGACCACCCTCCAGGGTGTCAGCAGGGGACCTGGGCTATACCTAATTGCTATATCTACAGCACATTGCCATAGTACTCGTATTTTGTTCTTATAGCAATTTGGCCACTAATTATGTACATTCCTAATAGAACAGTTATAATGTTGGTTTAATAGGAGCCTAACCTATTGCCGTTTATCTGGAACTTTGATATTGGTCAGAACGACCGTAAATCAGCAGGTGTATTTGTAACAATTGATATGTAATACTTAAATCTATATATAGAAATGGGGAAAGTTACTTTTGTCCCCCATTAGCTCTCGAGAACTGCTTATGCTCCAATGATGGTTGACCCCTCTAAGGATAGCCCTCGATCTGGAGGGAAGCCAAAAAATCGAAAATTTGACCTAGCCCTAAAGGGTCAAAAGTTATAGGCCAAATCCTATGGCGTGGTGCGGCGAGAAGCACCGCGCAAGACACCGTACTAGTTATAATAGAAAACACAAACCTTACACACACACACACACACATATCACGCCAAAATTCCCGAAGGGGTGGGCAGAGGTGCATTAAACACCCACAATTTGCCAATATTTTTAGTCCCACGTAATAGGAGGCAAGCGTATTACCGTCACGGGGCACATTTATAATGGGTTATGTCCAAAATGGTCGAATTAATTTAATAAAAAGTAGCAGCTGTAGTTGTGATTTTGAAAAAAATTTAAACCCGTTGCTCTACGATGAAATGTTGATAAAAGGCAACTAAATCTTAGGCTATGGCACAGCCATTTTTACATTATAGTCCTGGCCGTCTCGGACTAATCTCACATCACATAATTAAATATTTGTTCCTAAGGACCGAATATGAGACTAAGTACCTCTATTCCCTATTCTGTGGTACAGGACTGCAGGCTTACACACACCTTGTAGCAGTTAAAATATAATTTTTCTTATTACTCTGAGATACTCGTATCATAAAATCGTATTTTTCTCATAAGATTCTATTCATCGCCTTTATTTTTGACTTGCTAAAGTGAAAAAGACAATTTTCTTTCAAAGTTTCATTAAATCGCAGAATGTAAATGAAAGAACGTGAAGAAGTTATAAGGCTAGTATCATATCATCGAAAACGTTTTATATGTTAAGATAACTCCGAAAGCCGTTACGTAGTTCTAATTTTCCTTAGTAGCTTATTTGGATGTGGTAATGAATCCTCTAAAAGGGAACTGTAGCTGGTTCGAGTCACGCCTCAGATTTTTGCAATTTGGATCTAATATTGTGAAAATATTGGGAAAAGTTTCTCGTTTGTTATTTTACTGGCTGATGTACGCTTCTCCTCTCGCATGGAGTTGTTTATAAAATTTGACAAAAACGTTTTTCTTGCCACCCGTATTTGATAAAACTCAGATAATTTCAGAGACTTACGAGTACATACAGACATATACGCGGTATTTGTATAGACAAGGGAAGTATTAAAATTCAGTTCAAAGAACATTAAGACCCAGAAAAACAGTGGATATTTTTATGCCGATAACATTGTCACAGACTGGAGACAAGTGACCCAGGATGAGATGAAGTGGCGTCACAATACTGAGGCTAATAATATAGTCTAGCAGTGGACTACAATCGAACTGAAAATGACAAAAATATTGTAACACGTTAAGTCAGCCTCACCCACCAGCTGGATCGTCGGAGAGGCTTATGTGTCTACTTTGGTTATCCTAGGGCGCCAGTTCATAAATGAACGGTGTGTGCGATGTCAGGAAATTTCAATAAGGTAACAACAAAGAGGGTTTACAGAGTATATTTGTACTAACCTTAAAAATAGTTATACAATATATAAGTTAAATTTTAATATTTAAGTTAAGTTCTTACTAAATCCGATAGAGGACGCTATACAACGCGTATAATGCCGTGTGATGTGTACGAACCCCACACTTGTCTAAAGTTGACAGTTGTTTAGCTAGTGACACTAATGACACTATTCTATCATAACAATATTGTTTTCATTTTGGGAGTGTAATGAAATAACGATGTTACAATATTTAATCCAATCCCAGAATCAAACCCTAACTAGCATCACAGGCGTCACAAAAACATTCTGTCTATACCTACCTGATACGACGGTGTGTAAGCAGCCTAAAACAGTTTGCAACAAAGTCGATATATCTTCTAAGTTGAGGGCTTTCGCGTACTCGAAGCTTTCGAATGTAGGACTTCAGTAGTTCCAAGTTTAAACTGCTTCCGAACTTGTTTGTATTGTTCATCTGATAGTTTTATTTAAACCATGTCATACGTTTGACTTATAAGATATTTGAAACACGTTTCTGAGTTAATATTAGTTTAGTTTCGTTTATATTTGCGGACTGTGGAGATTTTATGTAAATATAATACGAATAACAATAAAATAAAATACGAATTCCTATATCACTACATATTATTATTATAAAACAAAGTCCTTCACAGCATCTGTCTGTTTGTCTGTTCACGATAAACTTAAACATTTGTGCACCGATTTTCATACTGCTTTCACTAAAGGCTAGAGAAGTCCTCTAGGAAGGAGCGAAGCCATTGGCGTCCGCTAGTTGTTAATATAACAATTTGGTATATGTATTTGTACCAGTCATCTACATCTACTTAGTTTGAGATTAGATTGGTTTGATACGAGTCAAAATCAAAAATCAAAATATCTTTATTCATGTAGGTCACAAAGTAACACTTATGAACGTCAAAAAAAGAAAATGCTTCTACATTTACATTTACCGCCAGATTCGCAAGGCAATAAGGTAGAGCCTGTGAGGAAAGAACCTGGCAAGAAAAACTCACGGCCACTCTTTTTATTCGCCAGTAAATACAATGATTCTGTTACAACAATAAAAAAATTAAAATAAAGTAGAGAGAATATATACTATAATAAAGTACAGAGACATAACTTCAATATCCTTTATTTTTTGTAGATCGTAAAATTAAATTGTAGCAAATAGGAAGTTGTAGGTCGTAGGCTGAACTGACTGCACTACTTAGAAAAATAATTAGATAACTTCGTATTTTTTACTTCTTAAGAAGGAATTTTCCATCCAAACCCATCCCATAACAACAATGATGAAGGTTTCCAAATGGGACGGTTAAAAACACATTCGATATTCGAACAATTGTGATGTAATCTTTTAAACCTTCCGTTCCCGAATTCTCTCGAACATTCCGAAAGCCTATAAAAATTCTCACGACTGCTTTGAATAATTCTGTTAGTCCTGCAGAACCTCAGATCAACTATCTCTATACTACGTATATATAGAGCGCTGATAACCGGTCTGAACCACTAACAACCACTCTGCACGTCTGAACAGTTAAACAGTCGAGGACGTCGTTACGTCACTACAGCTTCCAAACTTAAGTTTGCGGGTGGCAAAAAATGGAACTAATTATTGTTTGTAGTTATTAATGTTTCAATGTAGTGGAACGCAAACCTGTACTGGTCAACCTGTATCAGAGCCGCTTAGTAGTCGCCATGAAGAAAACGGGTTCCACTCGCCATCTATCTATGGATGGTTGATCTGAGTGCAGAACCCTTGGTATATGATGTTGCGCCTATGTAAATGTAAGAAGATTGAGTTTCAAACTGTATGCTCGCAAGTGTCACTTGGAAAATATGGCGGCTTCACCGATTTATGGAAATTGGTGGAATGGTTAAGTTTGTACATAATTTTACGTCGCTTTTTGTTTGAAGTTATTTTAGCATTTCAATTTTGGTACGAACGCGGTGGGTTTGCCGTTTGTTCTATCTGCGTTATACGCGATACAAATATAACTACACGAACTTCGCTAAAGTTCCTTCGTTTCCAAATCCCATGAGGATCTATTATTGGACTCAAATATCCCAAAAAACATTTGCTTACAGGATTACTACTTATCATAGGATCACAGCGACCAAATTGGCAAATTTTATCAACACACTTTCAGCCGTTGAAGTGGATGGAGAAACACGATAGGTACAGTCACAGAGAAAAAAATTACACAGACACACACAAACACACACACACATATCACGCCTATATCCTCGAAGGTGTAGGCAGTGTCGCATTACACACCCACAATTTGCCAGTATTTTTAGTCCCACGTAATAGAGGGCAAGTCTATTGCCATCACCGGGCACCCATATAATGGGTTATGTACAAAATGGCCGAATCAATTTAACAAAATAAGCAACTATAAGTATTATAATTTCGAAAAATAAATTTGATACCCGTTGCCTTGCGATGAAATGTTGATGAAAGGCACAAAATCTTACGTGCCAGCCGCTGTGGCCAATTAAACTCCTGGGCGTCTCGGATTCATTACATTTAAAAACAAATTTAAACAAAATTTTACAACTTTATAAAAATAATATCAGTAAGTAAACCAATGCAATTTAAAGCAACTTTCAAATTAAAAGAAAATATAGTGCAAAAACCGTCTAATCCAGGTGCCTTAGGGTTGTTAAATATAATGCTGATTCGAGAAAATTATCGAAAAGCTGTCAGTTTCACTGAACCCCTCCGCAGCGGGGGTTTCCCTTCAACGTCTAGCGGAGACTCATTAACGATATTTAGACTTTTGCGAAAGACATTAATTAGACTCGAAGTATTAGTTTTTTTCTGGATTTGGTAGCTTACTGAGAGTTGTCGTAATTATATATTTTTTTATCTTATAGGAATATTTGTTGTGGAATATTTTCTATTTTATTTATTAACTAAAATTAATTTTTAGATTACCAAAATGGTCCGATAGTCCGATAGTCCGATAGTAGTAATTACAATCATTTATACCAATAGACACAATGGCAAACGAACGTAGTGGCCACTAAAGAGTGGTTACGGAAAAAACCGGCCAAGCGCAAGTCGGACTCGTGCACAAAGGGTTCCGTACTAAAACGATCCAATCACATTTGTTGTCTAGGAGCCCCCTTCAACCTAAGCCTAAGCCCCCGTGGATTCCGCGCTGAGGTTTGGTCGGGTTTGATCCCACGTCGTTGGGGTTGGGTTTGATCCCGCATCGGTGAGTGAATCTGGTTGCATACTGCGGTGCTGAAGGCCCTGCAGCACTCGAGGTATAAAACAACAAAATTTTATCATCCTGTCCATTGAGCAGTAGGTATATCACAGATTATGACTGGATATCAAGGATTCAAACACCATTATTATACAGACTGAATTCTCGCTACAATGCTAGCCACTAGCTACATTACATCAACGTTAACTAGTCACCGATTACAACTAGTGGGCAGTTCAGTGCGGTCACGACGGTGCTACGTGACCGCAATTAATGAGACGCAAGTAAGAAATTGTTATGTATGGTCTACACAGATCAAAGAGTTGATCACACTTAGGCAAACTAGAAGACTAATCCTTAATAGTATGTAATATTTATATGTGTACGAATAATCTTCACTATAAAGTAATACTAATGTGTTTGTTATGTCTACTAACTACAGCCTAAACACAGAATTGATTGCAATTGAACTGTAATTTGAAAGAATAGACGCTTTAAATTTTGCATGTCATACTTTGAGTATTGTGCATGAATAAATACGAGAGTTGGGTAACTTGCATGTGGCGGAATATTGCAAAGTAGTTAGATTTATTTAATACTTTGAGTAGGTATCTTAAGGTAGGTAGTTTGGGTATTTATCACTGGTATATTTCTCTGTGTGAGGCTTTCGGCAATGGACGTAGGAGAGACCACGGATTGTTTTTAAAGGTCTATATCTATATTTGCCAGAGCATCGTCTGTATTTCAGTAGTTCACTACCAGCACATATAACGGGGTTGATTTCGACAATAATAAAGAGATTTCAGAAAATGCTTATAAATTCTTAAAAAAAAATCAAATCAATGTATTATCTACAATTTATTACATAATCTATGTCACGGAATTAGTCCGTTTTGTGCGCATGTTTGAGCTTCAACTTGTTAGCGAGTTAGGTGCGTGGCCAACCCTTCCTACATTTGCACCCAAAGTATAACTAATTCTGTCAATTTATACAATTGTCACAGACATTGTGCAGTGACAATAAGAATATAACTGCTTTGAGCTTGACTTAAGGTAGTGTACCGACTAGTTTCATACAATTAGATACACTTTATAAGAAAACTTGAGATTGCTGTCTCATCTAAAAAGGCTGTCGTACAATTATTTTTTAAACCTACTTATAGTACGAGTATCTTGAGGTTTAGTTCAGTGTAAGAAGTTTAGTGTTTTATATAGTTATCGAGCGGAAGCCCGCACCTTCGCCCGCTCGACAAATTGTATACACAAAAGCCTTTCTCGAGAACCACTCCTTCCATTGGTGAAAACTGCATCAAAATCCGTTGCGTAGTTTTAAGGGCCCAGACCGCGCACGGATAAAGTCGATTTTGAGCGACAGCCGCGCTATTGTTGCCCGAATCATCCGACGGGCGGGTGAATGACCCAGAGAGCGCGATTTTGAAAATGTTTTGCGACAAACGTTCCACGTTGAGTTATTGTTATTGAAGTTGAATATTTACAGCATAACAAAAATGTTGAATTATTGGAAATAAACGACTGCCTATTTGTAAAATATTCCAAGAGTAGTTTTCGTTATAAAATGATCCTAATTACTAGATAAATAAATAAGAGTAGTTTGAGACACAATTTTTATGATTTTCTATTTATAATAAACAATCAAGAGCAGGTCCGGACTGACCTTTTTGTATTCTACTTACCTAAAATTCCAACTACGAGTACCTATGTATTTATTTGTAATTTTACTACCAAAGTTTATTCTTATTTCGTAAAATTTTCATTGAATAAAATAATTGCAAATTCAGTAGGAAGTACGGTCGAAATAACATCACGCCTTTCCTCGCTAGTGTTTATATCTACGCAAGGAAATGTGCCTATTGCGTAAACTCAAATACTTTTTGATTACGATCACCTCGCAATCTAAAAAATCTTCTAGGGTTGTACAAAAAATTGTCAATAAATGAAACACAAGTATAAAAATGGTTCATATAATTAAAAGTAAACAAAATATGAGTCGCCACCTAAAAAGCGTGCTAGGGTTGTACAAAAATTAGTTATAAACAAACATGAAATTTATAAATTATTCATATACTTAATTAAACGAAAGTAAACAATAACAAAATATGAGTTTAAGAGTTTCTAATGTTTTTTTCATTTTAATGATTACTGATCAAATTCTGATTTCTACTAATTTGATGATAAAATCAATTGCTATTGCAAAACCTATCAGAATGAAAATGTTACCAGCTGCCCGATTCACGTAATAAAAACCGTAGCGTAGTGACTTAAAAATGTCACTTCGCACACTTTTTAACCGACTTAAAAAAAGAAGAAGATTCTCAATTCGCTGTATTTTTTGAACCGATTTTGATGATTTTTTTTTTATTTGAAAGCTGGTGATCCCGTGTGGTCACATTTTAATTTCATTAGGATCGGACCTTGGGTTTACACCAGGTAACTCTTCAAAATCGTATAGGAATTGTATAGAAATTGAGCTATTGGAAGATTTATGACAATCCAAGACTAGATAAGTAAGTGCGTTAAAAACAGAAAACCAAAAGGCGATTTCTAAGTTTCTAAGTTAAAACGACTTTTGAACTGGCGTGATTACGTGAATCGACCGGCTGGGTAGTTAAGTTACCTCAGTCTCTTTCAAAATCATTAGACGTTCTTCTCTTTCAAAACACGTAAAGCTCTTTCTTTCCTCTCTTTCATAGCCTCTATGACATTGGGCGGGTCACGAATAGGCATGCTTCGTGACTGCCGAGGATCAACTAATTCTGGAAGGAGGCAATCGTAATAAAATCTAACTAATTTCATCTCCATTTTCTCCTTCCAAAATTTGTCGTCCTTTTCTATAATATAAACTTTCATAGGTACAGTAGCACCAAACCAGATGCCAAGCATGCAAACGTTTCTTTTAGTTATATGTAGCTGTCCCTGAATTTGGAAATACCAGTAATGATTTTTATTTATGACATAACCCTTGGAAGCCTTGTCCTTAACCCAAAAGGTATGTTTGGCCATTGCTTCATCAAGAGTCATGCCAGCTAAAGAATGTGGGCACTTAATTTCAATTAAACCGTTTGCATAAATGCCATCTGGTGTAGTACCAAGAAATTTATATTGATCGTCGACGAACAAACCGCAACCTTGTATACTAATATTCTCTTGAATTTCTAACTGTCTAATTGCAGTTTCTTCGTTTTCGATACCGTACTGTACAGCAGGCAAACTGGAGATATTACTACCATAAACGATTTTACAAACAAGAGCAGCACAACTTGTGCTCTCTCGTTTTTTACAAACTTCCCCGAACGATGATGAGGTTAGTAATTTTCTCCTTGTACTCATCCACTCAGCACTACTTCTTTGCAAATGGGTCGACTTTTCAAGCTCCTCTCTTTCAGCACAAGACAACTTTAAATCAACTAAAAAAGATGACTTGGCTTTCTCATATAATTCTGGACTCAGATCAGGTTTTTCGCAGTTTGGTCCATAGTGAGCGTCTTTCGATACAGTGCTGTGGCTTTTTTTCAATCTTAATTTAGGTTTAGCAATTAAACGGTTTCTACGATTACTATTTTCCACTTTCGCGATCAAAGGATTAGGACTAGATTTAAATATGACTTCATGAGTTTTACTATGAATCGATCCCGTATTAAAAGACACAACAGCAGCTGCGCATCGGCCCACATAAGAACCACGGGAAGAATAATTTACACGCTTACCCCCAACTAATTTGGCAATTACTCCGTTAAAACTTTCAACTATATTACTTGTGCAATTATGAATACACAAACTTCTAGAATGATATGACAGTCTTTTACTTAAAATTTTTACCGCGTCCATTAATCCGCATCCAACAATTGCTGGAAGTAACCCAACAGGTTCTATTCGACGAGTGTCAGGTCTACAAAAATACTCCTTGCAATGTTGGTGATTACCAAATACGTGTTGTGGACCATTTAGAATATCTTCACTAAGATTTTTTATTTTTTCTTCGAGTGACTGATTTTGATCCCCCCAATATTTAATCGCGCATTTTACACCCGTTCTTAAACGCAAATACCTTTCTTTTAGGAATTTCCGCAACTCGCAAGGATACTTAGTGTCTTTCGACAATTTCTCCAAGCTATTGCAGTAGTTTCGTAAAAGATGATTTTTGCATTCAATTTTCTCTACTATTAAATTATCGTACGGACGCGAATCTAATATTTTTTTATAAGTACTGGAATCGCCGTCTGCTACAAATTTATTATAAATTACACCGTGATCAACAAAGGAACGTTTAAACCCCTCAACTATTATGGTCGATTCCATCCCGGTAGATGATCCTGAATAATTCTTGAAACAATGGTGTTCCGGGGGCTGACTGTTGTTCTTTGCGGCTCGTGCACAGACTACGCAGTATTTATTTTTAACTCCAAAAAACAATACTTTATTAGTTTTAATGCCAATTATCGCAGCTGCGCCGGATAAGGCGGAAAAATTCTTACCATAAGATCTCTTGCTCCAACAACCGTCAACAGCAACAGATATTAATGGTGTACCATTTTTATCAACACTACCTATAGACACTGCGTACTCCGCTTCTTCCTTGACAGCTTCTGCCATGGAATGTGCTGCTGTCTTTTCCCACCAATCGCAAACCGTATTATTAATTTCATTGTACAATGTGTAAATTATCGTACGGACGCGAATCTAATATTTTTTTATAAGTACTGGAATCGCCGTCTGCTACAAATTTATTATAAATTACACCGTGATCAACAAAGGAACGTTTAAACCCCTCAACTATTATGGTCGATTCCATCCCGGTAGATGATCCTGAATAATTCTTGAAACAATGGTGTTCCGGGGGCTGACTGTTGTTCTTTGCGGCTCGTGCACAGACTACGCAGTATTTATTTTTAACTCCAAAAAACAATACTTTATTAGTTTTAATGCCAATTATCGCAGCTGCGCCGGATAAGGCGGAAAAATTCTTACCATAAGATCTCTTGCTCCAACAACCGTCAACAGCAACAGATATTAATGGTGTACCATTTTTATCAACACTACCTATAGACACTGCGTACTCCGCTTCTTCCTTGACAGCTTCTGCCATGGAATGTGCTGCTGTCTTTTCCCACCAATCGCAAACCGTATTATTAATTTCATTGTACAATGAAGGTGACATGATTGGTAGGGCTACTGCGGCACTTAATGTTTTTAACTGAGAGTAGCTCCCACCAGATGATATGATACCAGACACAATTTGATGATTCACTTCCATGCTATCTTCTTTCTTTTCAACCAAACACACAGTAAATTTCTTATTACACATACTACATTTTATGATGAGTTTTGAGTCCAGACCAACTTTTACTTCACCTATTATACTGAGGTAACTTAACTTACAATCCATTGGACCGTGGTCCCCTATGGCCTGAAGAGCTTTAAAAAAAAAAGAAATATCCACTACTCTACGCCCAACTTCCACTTCATCCACCTTTCCCTCTTGACGGTTGTCAATAACTAGTTCCTGTAAAGAAAGATAATGGCTTGATTTTTATTATAAAAAATAATTCAAAAGGTATGGGCCAAATTTCTTCAAACATAGCTAAGAACTCCCTTAGAATACATCTTTGAAACACAGAACACTAGATCAAAATCTTAAACGTTTTTATCAGTCTTCGTCAATTATGAAAGTGAATAAATAAACATAATAAAAAACTGGTTGCTTGTAAAGTCGGTTTAGGACGATAATTTTATCGGATAACGTCATAATATTATTCTCCATCGCTTGTACTGCGCTCTCGCTTGACCCTAGCGTGACATAATGTGACACTTTTTTGTGCGTGTTGCCGGTGTTCATCGATTTATAAGACGTTATCACGTCATAAATTTAATAAATCCGCTTATATGCATAAAAACTCAAAAGGTAAAAAGAAAACAAGTCTACGGTCTTGAATTATGTTACATAAAAATAAATAAGAACACTATTGTAATAAATCGAATTCAACAGTTGAGACCCATTGAAATCCTCACAGGCTCGAAGATATTCCTGACTAGCTAAATATTTCTTTAGAAATAGGCCCCGACTGCTAAATACGCTATATTACAATGGTGTTGTTATTTATTTTTATTACACATTTTCATTTTTTAATCTGTCGGGTTTTAACATTTTTATTGTTTATTTATTTATATTCATAACTGACGAAGACAAATATAAAAGTGCAAAAGAATTCATACAATATTATGTTCGTGATGAACAGAAATTATAAATTTCCTTTACGCTATACGTATTGGTTTTTTATGGCGTCACTTATTCTATGTCACTCGGGCTTAGAAGACAATTCTAATGATACTAAAAACATTAAAATCGGTTCAATAATTTTGAACTTATCGTGCCACAAAGATATATTACTTAGTATACATACATACATACGTACACCAGTCGCGTAAAAGATAATATTTTACAAAAAAAATTCTTGATTTTGGTAAAATACGAGATTTGAACGTGAATTTTCTTTTGAGAAAGTAATTGAGAAGTATGTGTTTGTCTCACAATGAAAATAATAAATATTGCAAAAAAAACTGTAGGTACTGAGATTTTGTCTTCGCCCATCACTAGCTAGTTTGTTTATTTATGTAACAAGTCTACAAGAATTACGTATAACAACTTACCTCTATACAGCGCGTAGCAGTGTTGCTCGGAGTCTCGGCCTGAAGGTTTTCTTCATTTTCAGTACTGGAAATATTATTCATCAATATCCACTTTTTATTTATTTTACAAAAATTATTTTGTACAACCCTACGCCAGGCACGGCGCGCGCGCGCCCGTGCAATTTCTGATAGGAAACATACCTACTTCCACTTCCACATATTTAGACATGATGAACATGAAAACTAATAATACTGTAACTAATAATAGTGTAAGCAAACTCATTGCTTTGAAATACATAAATATATGAAAACTAATACTATATTATGTAATAAAATTTATTATTATGAAAATTGTTCCTATAGAAATTGACTTTATTACTTATATAGATATTGAAATTACGTAATTATTACCTACTGGACATTGTAATTTTTCTTCTTAGACTGACATACCTAATTGTGTACCTATCTAATTACATGTCAAATCAATATTTACATGCTGTTGTAGGTATATGTCTGAATCAGGCGATCTAAATCATTGTACCTATTTGCTTTGTAATGTACCTACCCTGTTCAAAATGCAAATAGATTATATTATTATTACTACTAAGACATGATAAGCATACACACAAATAAAAGTAATAAAACTAGGATTTTTACTTGACACTAACACAAATCTAGTAAATTTTTTCTAGGTATTTAGGACAAGACGTAGTCAAGTAGGCAGGTAAATAAATAAGTAGGGAGGAACTTACATTTTATTCCGAGATCTTTTGGCTTTCACGTTTTTATAATGCGTACTAAATTTTCTTTTCGCTGGCATGGCATTCAGCAAATTATCCTGCGAAAAGAGACCCTCGATTACCAATTACGTTTATGATACCTATTGCCTTTATCATGTTGAAAAATCTATGTATGTCGTGCAGAGAACTATATACCCCGCCAGTTCATATCTCGAGAAAATAAGGTGGGCAGGGCTTTGATTGTTTCAAGCCTGAATTGATACCTACTTTACAAGGTTCATAAAATGACCTACGCAACAAAGTAAATAATTTTGTATTTCTTACGATTTATATCTAGTTCCATCATGGTTTTCTTTTAGACTTTCATTATATCGGTACTTTCTATTTACTGAAAGTAAATTAGTTATAAAAATATTGTACTTACAGTTTTTCACAAAAAACACAAATTCACAACACGTAATTTTGCTGTAGCATCCGACACGCGTGGAGTCACTTTGAAATTCTATGGCGCACTGGCGATTAGTTGCGACGATCGTTCTATCGGGACGCGTTTGAATTTGCATACATTTTTCTATGGAGAATTTACGTAAAACATATCTAGATTTTAGGGCTTTAAAAGGGGAAGTCTTTGTTTGTAAAGGTACAAAAAAAAGTACATGGTTATATTTATTGGCTTTTTCAGTGTTCAAAAAGTGTTTCTTTTTATCAATTTGTGTTGATTTATTGGGTTAAATCTGAAAAATACGAAGGCAGGTTTTCGAATTTTTTCTCAATTTTGTGCGTTTGTTGACGTTTATTATATAACAACTACAGGGTTTTAAGAGTTAAAATTAGCACTAACATCATTTTTGGTCTTTCATTTTAATATATACAAATTATCGTTGTTATTAATCATATGTAAATAGGTTAAATATGAAAAATCGTAACACTCTTTTCGGTGATTTTCACGATCTGGGCCCTTAAAGATCTAAGCATACATACGGAGGGAAGCGACTTAGTTTTATAATAAGTAGTGAGTAGTGATTGGGATGATTGGCTAAAACTGTGCAACAATATCAAGGAAAACCTGTACATATTAACAGCAAATTGGTATATTTTGTGTTTATGAAGCCTTACGTTAGTTTTAAACGGGCGCGGGTGTGTGCCCGAGCGTATTTTGTTTGAGAGTCCATAAATCTGTCACATGTCAAAGTAAGCCGCGTATCGAACCGACCAGCCTTGCGGTAAATTATGGACTAAACGACTTTTGCTTTGCTCTTCTGCTACGACCACTCTTGAATTATAACTTAATAAGCTTTTCGCTGGTTCTAAGTAAAAACTTATAAGGTAAAATAAAATCTAAAAAAAATCTAATCTGTGAAAGAGATTTAATTTGACACAAAGACAGATTAGATGGCAAGCCTGGGGGCCTAGACAAGATGCATTCGCTTCGAAGCGATTCGTTTGCGACAGTCGCCATCGCTTTGAAGATAACGATGTCAATTGGTAGACAAAGTCAATTGAGGTTCGTTTTCGTCTAGGCAATAGCGTTGGTCGTCACTTCTACCTTTTCTCTATGATCTGGAGATCTTGTCGCTGTCACAACAGTGTCAACAACTCAATGGTGTCACAACAGTTTTACTTATTTAAACAAGCGGGATTTGCTAAACAGTTTATAAATAAAACTATATGGAGGAATAATACCTAATTGTATTGGATATTACATTGAATTGAAAGTAAGTAGTTATTCTATTAATATTACAAATGTGTTTGTGAAGATGTTATAAATAAAGTCTTGACTTATTCCATGAAAAGAATTAATCTTTTTTCCTTTTTCAGGAATAACATCTAGTGCAAGGGAAATATAATAAACTAATAAAGAGCAATTCGCTACCCTTTTGAAGTTTATGGAAAGGTGCAGTACTTTAATCAGTAAAATAAAGCAATTTTAAATAAAATTTAACAGGAGCAAGAGTAACAATGGCGCAGTTTACAATTAAATATTCCATTCATATTCCAGCCACGGGGATCTATCAAGACCTCAGCCTGGGTTTCAAAGCCTGGCACAAAAACGTTCCTCGGGAACAACTCAATCCATTGGTGAACATTGCATCAAAATCCATTGTATAGTTTTAAAGATCTAAGCATACATAGGGAATGGAAGCGATTTTGTTTTTTAATATGTTATTATGAGTGTGATAGATATGCTTATGATTATGTAATGGTATATCACCCCCCATGGGTTAAACCGTAATGTCACCAGGAGACCCGTGAAGGGCTCTTGGAGGGTACCCTGAGCCTCTTGGTGAAATGGTAATGTCTATCGTCTATGTATTGTATACAATAAGTTGGTTGATTTATGCTGGCACAGTAACTTAAAGAATTGTTTTAGGTATAACCTATCATTATTCACCGAGCCTTTTCCCAACTCAGTTGGGGTCGGCTTTCCAGTCTATTGCGATTTGGCTGAACTTCGATATTTTCATGAAGCGATTGCCATCTGACCTCCACAACCCATGGGCGATATCGAATTTCTGTAGTTAGATCGGTCGGATTTTTGATTTAGGGCTCCAGCCACCCCTAACGACTGCCATAGATGTTAGTATGACAACCGGGACTGACGGCTTAACGTGCTCTCCGAGGCACGGAGGGGTCTCAATGTCTTAAGAAATGGTCACCCATCCTAAGACTGGCCTGAGTCGATGTTGCTTAACCTTTGCAATGTGTTAACATTGTCGGTTACCACTAGACCACGAGCCCCAGGTATAACCTATAACTAGGTATAATATTATTATAGTATTAGTAGTAGGTTTCATGGCTAAGTTAAGGTTATAAATAAACATTATTTTATAACCAGGCTACATCTTTAATTTAATATTCTATTTAGGTACCTGACATCTATATGTATATCATAACATAGTATGATATCTATACCAATGAACCCAGACTACTTCTTTCCACTGGACATACCCTCTTCTAGTAACCAGAGACGCCCGGCAACGGACGTTAGAGCGGCCGCGGCCTCAGGCCGCGGAATTAAAAAAAAGAAAAAAAAAAAGACTACTTCTTTAATTCAATATTCTACTTAGGTACCTAACATCTATATCATAGCATAGTATGATATCTATACCAATGAACCCAGACTACTTCTTTAATTCAATATTCTACTTAGGTACCTAACATCTATATCATAACATAGTATGATATCTATACCAATGAATTGAGATACAGTGTCTCGCTGAAGCTCGAGAGTGGCTGGACCGATTTGGCTGATCTTGACCTTGAATTGATGTGGTAGTTTTAGGAAGGTTCAACCAATTATAGTAGGTACCTATGCTACAATTGGTTTAGTACTAGGTATGATACTTAGTACTAGGTACAGTACTCGGCACAGTAGTGGAGATACTTACTAGGTGGGATGAATCGTCATCACACAAGTAATTGTATGTAGTTGTCTTTAGTTTTATTAAACTACCCACATTAAAAAAATACTGTTAGATTTTATGTTACCGTAAATACCACGTAATAGGACATAAGTGTAACAGTACATATATTTCTATACATACATATATATTATCATAGCTCCAGCCAGAGCTCTGCTCTACCCCATAAATCTAACAAGTGCATAGAGTAATTATAATGATAATAAGGTTGATATAGTCACCCTCTCTTTCCCATTAAAGTAGGCAGACATATATCCATAATATGGCATACTATTATGTTTTGTGAGCCCTATAAAAAAATCAAAATTTTTTGCAGCCAACCCTTATTAACAAGACTTATTAAGAAAAGGTGTTAAAGTAGAGAATCAAAGACAGATTTTTGTAGAATCAATAAACATTGTTTAATGCTGAAATAAAACTTGTTTTTTACTTTTGTACAACTAGAGATATTTTTCCCGACATAATAATATTATAGCCTGTTATGATTGAGCATCGATCTTCCTTGGATTATTTAGCTAGGAGGAGCAGCGGAGTATGCAGGTTGTCGTGCATCCTCGTGCGTCCTCCAATATGCCTTCAGCAAGCCCAAGCATCGCTCTATTGTGTTTCGAGTTTGCACATGGGGCGACGTAGGTATATGTTGATGCTGGAGACCCCGGTGTGGCATCTAACATGGGCTTCGTCAGCCAAGGCCGCTGTGAATCACCTTCAACAATCACATAGCTCTTGATATATATTATATAAGTATATCTTTTATCAAACCGGCGACGGGAAAAATAATCACGCGGACGAAGTTCGGGCGACCACTAGTAATACATAATTACTAGCCGTCCTACCTTCCCTGAACTGGCTAATTTTGGTCTTAAAATAGTCGTTTAAGACCAAAATTAGCCAGATCGGTCGGTACGATTGGCGGTATGAAGTTCACTGGGATAGCTTTCGACACCTACCAGGTTCTATTGTAAATCTAAACTTATCTCAAATCTATCTATATCTAATAAATTTCTAGAATTGATTACTTGCTTTTAGGGTTCCGTACCCATAGGGTACAACGGTAACCCTGTTACTGAAACTTCATCTGTCACTATTTTTTAGATTTACGCTGGATGTGTCTGATACTCAGTTTACCTAGGTCGCGTTATGCCTAACCAAAAGTAGAAGTAGGCATAACGCTAGTTAGACTTACTTCGATACAGGACAACAGCTATTAAGACCAAATAATAACCAGACCAACTTAGATTTAGTCTTTTAGCGCTTTCTTTCGAAAGTACTATTTTATGCGGGTGGAGCCGAGGTCATCAACTTGTATATATCTATAGGCATTTTTTTATTTTTTATTTATATATACTTTATTGTACTCCAATACAGTATTAATGTATACAGAGCTTACTATATCTAAGAGCAGTACAATGGACGGCCTTATCGCTTAAAGCGATTTCTGCCAGGCAACCTTTGGATGGAAAGATCTTGTAGAACGAAAAGGTAGTGGTAGAACATAACATAGCATCACGCCTTTTTCCCTGAAGGGGTAGGCAGAGGTGTGCAAACACCCACATCTCGCCAGCTATGTTAGGTCCCATGTAATAGGGGGCGTGCCTATTGCCATCTACCGGGCACAAGTTCCAGACTCTGGGATAATTATCTGAATAAAATTCTAAAGAGAATTATACATTATCCACCAGACCCGGGAATCGAACCCGGGACCTCGAGTGTGGCAGTCCGTACATAGTACCATTGTGCCACCGAGGTAGTGGTAGGCGTAGGTAAATATGCTTAACTAATATAAATACTTAATACATACATGTAGGTATATACTTAAACACACACACACACACATAAATATATATGTAAATATATTATTATATTTAAAGATCATAATGTCAAACGACTTAGGCAAACAGATACTTAGGCTAAAAGCTAATCGAAAATGAAGTTTAGGCATAACACGAGCTAGGTAAACTGAGTATCAGACACATCCAGCGTAAAGCCTAATAACTTCGTAGATATGTACTTTTTTATGGCAGGATTATACATGCATTTAGTATAAATTTATACAAAATATCGATGTGTTTCATATTTCGTTACAAGTATAAGTAAATTAGAGGCAAATATATTTTTTAAGCATCTCAATTGAGGAGCCATTTAAAATGTGCCATATATCCTAATCTACTCATTATTAATTACTGAATCTTGCCCTACAAAACTAATATACTACTAAATGACGAAGAAATTGCGCATTAATTGAACTACTGCTTCTTTGAAAAATGACGCCCCTAAGTAAGGGTCTGAGAAGCCACATATAATGTATAACTTTTTTAATTTTAATACTACAAACTCAGATTTTGTCTACTAACTACTCTCGAATGGTACTAAATCATACCTAATTTTGATAAATATTCATCCATGATTTTCCTAGTTTTGACGAGGCTCCTCAATCTAAACATTTAGATTGAGGAGCCACCTTTATGGTCTTATAACTTTTGAAGTACCTACCTATTATACTACAAAATCGAGGACTGAGGCTACAACATTTTTAAACTAACTACTAAATACCTAAGTATCAATTTCATTAAGAAACGCCAAGTGGCTCCTCAATCTAAACGGACATTATTATTATACAATGTATATTATAATATAGATTGTATTGCAATAGATTTATGAATGATAAATTGACAGACTATTCTTAATTTCTTCATAATAAAAATACTACGTAAGTACTTACCCTCTGAACATTTAGGGATGAAATTCTTTTCGGTTTAAACTACAAGTGCTCGTCGGATTGATAACAGCAACATGCGTGAAATCTATGCACACGTAGGTAAATGGCATCTCCCTTAGAATCTGTAAAAAAACGTACATATTGCTATATATATCTTGCAAAATCATCAACTCCTTGCCTGATGCAATGACTGGTGGTTCTTTGTGTCAGGTGTTGTGTAACACCCACGATCCTTTAGTAGGTACCTACAAGCCGGTGGCAATAAAAACAGAGGGAACAAATTTTACTTGGAATTGGAATAACATAAATGAATAAGTTCCTTTAATAGGTAAATTTAAACCAAAACAATAAAACTTAACAAATGATATTAATCAATTTCTTATTGTCTTACCTTTAATTCCAAAGGTATCTCTCGAGACCCTCTCTATCTCGTAGGTAGCTCACAAATTTATAAAAGATAACTTATTTATCGTCTCAGACAAATATTGAATATTTTCATTATGCGATGTCCACAGTAAGCGCAGTGTAAGCATTTTATTCGTTTATTTATAATTAAATCAAATAAAAACAATCTTGTTACTTGTTAATTTATTATTCTTACTATCAATCTCAATTCTCAGCAACTATTTACACAACCCATCGCCATTTTGTTCGCTTGCGACAGGGATCTAGCGTTCGCTGCCTTCAAGAAGACAACATTCGGTAACGCGCGCTGGCGCTTGTCATAAAGTGCCACTTGGCTAAGCATTTCTATAGAATTAATCATTTGACGATGTCGTTTCTATTGATAGAATCGACTGTATACGACATTGTCTGCCAAATTAGCGATCGCTAAGCGTCGATCACGTGACTAGGCGACAACTACTGTCACTCCCATACATTATTAGAACTTTCTATTGGCGTTGTCGCTAATCGATTGCATCTTGGCTAGGCCCCCTGTTGCTGTTTCCGAGGAGTACCTATATCTACTTTTGTTGTTTAAAATTTGGTACCTTGTAATTCGTGTCGATTCTAAGGGACTACTGGCCGGGCGCCACTGGAAATACGTTCTGCTTGTAACCAGAGACGCCCGGCAACGGACGTTAGCGCGGCTGCGGTATTGGGCCGCGGAATTAAAAAAAAAGGGACTACTGACACTGTTATAGTTCCGTAACATTGTTAACCATCAGTATGTTCTTAAACTTTCGCATTTCAGAATGCATTGTTATTAAGTACGAGTACTTAGATATTATTACTAACGGTGTACATTAAGGTGTACATAAATTGTACATACTTCTTATAACTTAAAACAAGTTAAAAATATTGCAAAAAGTTGCCATATATTTTAGAGCTTTCGAAAGTTTTTTCATAAAATCTAAAAAATGTTACATGACATGAAGTTCAACATAATTTTAGAGGTCTTTGACCGGTTCACTATCCATTTGCATAAAAAAACTAACCATAAAATATTTTGGCAGGATTACATATATTATGTTAACGAAAGGTATACCTCTTTGACCATGCTGAGTTGATTGCAGCTGGTCTTGAGTCTCTAACTATTGCCGTTCTCAATTTGACCTCGTTTTGACCTTGACCATGAGATCAGAGGTCAAAGGTCAAGTTCATTTTCGGGGGTTTTCGACCATGCTAAGTCGATTGGCGTTTACACTGAGTCTCTAGCTCTTACCGTTCTCGAGTTTTCACTCCGAAAACTCTAAAAATAGCAAAATGGTAGGTAGGTACTTAACTTAGGTTCTTACTTTATTAACATTCTATCATTTAGGTATCATATCATCATTATAAAAATATCCAAATAAAACTAATATTGAGACCTCTCAGACGGATCATCCGCTTTCTTCTTTCTTAAATGAAAACTTAACATAAATCAACGAGTATACCGTAAAAACTGCACTCCCCTGGAATATTCAGTGGTAGTTACAGTGTAAATACTCAGCCGATATTAAATGGTATTAAATTAAATTGAAAGTGATGCTCCGACAGACTTGGGAGAACTGTACCTACAATAAAAATTAAAAAGCCTTCTAAGTCAAGTAAAATGATAACTTAGACAGAAAAATGTTTAAGGGGTGGACTGATTGGTTTTACTCTTTTAGCTCATAATATTTCTGAAACACAAAATATACTCATACACATAGGCATTTATAAAAGTAGACGAACGCTGTTTGATCTATATGCAGAAAAACGATACAAATTTGATAAAAGTTTCATTGAATATGTTAGGAATTACTCCAAAGTATTCAAAAAAGTATGTAGACAGGCTAAATCCATTCACATCAAAAGGAAAATAATTGAGGCTCCTAACAAAATAAAAGAAACATGGAAAGTTATAAACAAAGAGTCAGGTAAATGTAAAGTGAGGGATACTGTTACTAAAATTAAATTAGAAAACAAGAATATAACCTCTCCGAAAGGTATTGTAAATGCATTTGAAGATTATTTTACCAACATTCCATTTAAAGTAACTTCTTCTGTTAATTCATGTGCTGTGGCCCTTCTCGAAAGTAATATTGGTTCTTCATCTAAATTTAACTTCAAACATATAGACCCCAGTGACATCTTGAAAGCATTTAAAAATCTCAAAATTAAAAAGTCTGAAGATCACTGTGGCATATCAGTTAGCTTCATAAGTAATGTAATTGATATCATTGCACCTGACTTGGCACTAATTTTTAATGAATGTGTAGAAGAAGGTATATTCCCTAACCTAATGAAAAATAGTAGACTAATACCATTATTTAAGAAGGCATCTAAGTCAGAACTTGGTAACTACCGCCCCATTTCTATTTTGCCAGCTCTGAGTAAGGTGTTTGAAAGAGTGATGCTAAATCAAATGCAAGTCCACTTCACGACCAATAATCTTTTCCACAGCCAACAATTTGGCTTTACTCGCGGAAAATCTACCACCGATGCGGGAGTAACCCTTGTTAGCTTGATTTACGACGCATGGGAGGGATCGCAGGATGCCATTGGGGTATTCTGCGATCTGTCTAAAGCATTTGATTGTGTTGACCATCAAATACTTTTGCTAAAGTTACGTCGGTATGGTTTTGACAAAAAATCCTTAGAACTATTAGGATCTTACCTTACAGATAGGCTGCAGACTGTTCATGTGAACAACGTTAAGTCAAACGGAACTAACGTCAAAATAGGCGTACCTCAGGGATCAATTCTGCCTTTTCTCTTCTTGGTTTATGTTAATGACTTGCCTTGCATGATCGAGGCACAAGCTGGCATAGTAATGTTCGCGGATGATACATCACTTATATTCAAAGTAAATCGGCATAGTACAGATGCGAATAATGTTAATAATATTTTAAATGATATTTCAAATTGGTTTTCTACAAACAACCTATTGTTGAATGCAGAAAAGACTAAATGCGTTAAATTTACAATGCCCAATGTCAGACAAGCAAACGTCCATGTCGTGCTGGGTAGCCAAAGGTTAGAATTTGTAAATAACACTACCTTTTTAGGAATAACAATAGATTCTAAATTACAATGGGGTGACCATATCACCATTTTAGCTAATAAGCTTAGCTCTGCTGCATATGCTGTGAGACGGATTAGGCAGTTGACAGATGTAGCTACTGCTAGGCTAGTTTACTTTGGTTACTTCCATAGCTTGATGTCCTATGGAATACTACTTTGGGGAAATGCAGCAGATATAGAAACAATTTTTATATTACAAAAGAGGGCAGTCCGTGCCATTTATTGTTTAGGTACAAGAGATTCTCTTAGGGAGCGATTTAAAGATATTAATATTTTAACTGTAGCTTCCCAATATATATTTGATAACATACTGTATGTCAGAAAAAATATATCTAGCTATACTAAAGTAAGTGACGTTATAGACAGAAATCTACGTAATAAAAATAAACTACTCCCTCCGTGTTATCGGCTTAGCAAGGTTAGTCATTCTTTCAAGGGGGAAGGTATACGTTTTTATAATAAATTGCCTGAAACGGTCTTTTGTATGCCCGACAATAAATTTAAAAACTTTATAAAGACCACTTTATGTCAAAAAGCATATTATAAGACAGTTGATTACCTTAATGATAAAAGTGTCTGGCTTGAGCATGGTGCAGGCGCCTCCTAAAATGCCGTAATTGTAGCATATTTTGTACTTAGGCGACTATAATAATTTTTTTTGTTGTATTATACACTCTTTTTGATTTTGACACGAGACCAATGTACATTCGTCCACATTTAGTCTTAAGAAATGTGTCAATTATTTGAAAAGAGTGACCGAGAGTTTATTGCCAGGTTCTTTCTCTCGGTTCTACTTATTGCTTTGCGAATCTGGCAGTACATGTAAATATAGAAGCAATGACATTTTTTATTTTAAGTACTTACTGACGTTTGTAAGAGCCATTTAGAGACCTATACAAATAAATAAATCATTTCATTTCATTTCATTTCATTTCATTACACACACACCACACACACACACACATATCACCCCTATATCCCGAAGGGGTAGGCAGAGGTGCATTATACACCCACAATTTGCCAGTATTTATAATGGGTTATGTCCAATATGGCCGAGTGAATTTAATAAAAGTAGCAGCTATATTGTAATTTTGAAAAAAAATTGAAACCCGTTGCCTTGAATTGACATGTTGATGAAAGGCAACAAAATCTTACGTGCCAGCCGCTATGGCACAGCCAATTAAAGTCCTGGGCGTCTCGGACTATAGAATCGAAGTATACTCATGCTCCTTATTATTGCTTCTACATTTACTGCCAGATTCACAAGGCAATGGTGTCTTGTACCTAATATGCGACGAAAAGGTCTATAATAAACAACAATCAGTAGTACCAATACCATAACTTATATGTCTACCAATTTATATTTAGTTCTCCTTAGCTGAGGTAAGCGTTTATGTTTCAATTTTAACGATGTTTTATAACTATAACTGGACGGCGCCATGATTGTGTTTATTTGACGAAAGGAATTTATTATCAGCCATCTTTTTCAACGAGGGAACACGGCACAGAAGATATAAAACATTTCATTGCTTACTTAAAATTCCGCCAAAATCAACAATTCAATTCTACGAGTATGATACTCGTAAAGTGGGAAGATGGGTTTCAAATTGAATGCATTACTATGTGTTTTTGAAAGTAGTTAACTATTTTTTTATATTTGAGTAGCAGAATGTATCGTTGAAATTATTTACTTTTTCAGCACCGTGTTTTATAACAAACCTATCTAAGGTTACGGGTACCTAATCTATTTTTAAATAAATTAAAATTGAATTGCCGTTCGTTTATTTCGCTAAAACTTGAGAATGACTTTTTTTTTTTATATTGGGTCGCCAAATTGACGCCGCCCGCCTGGTGGTAAGTCGTGACGACGTCTAGCGATTGTGGGCAACTCTCACAGCATACAATACTATAGAGAGTGGCCCTCAACTTGACGACCTACGGATTGCTCTTTAGCAATAAGGCCGCCTATTGTACATTATTCTTAAGGCATGTGTAACATATCTGTCTCTTTTGTGTGCAATAAAGAGTATTAATTATTATTATTATTATGTGCCTCTTCACGCTCCGCTTAAAGAACCCAGGACTATATGTGGGAGGGAAACACGTGTACAGGCAAGGCGTTCCAGCCACTATCGTTCGGCAGAAAACGAACGTTTAAAACGCTCGGTTCTCGCGAACATTCTATCCACTGTGTGGGAGTGGCATCTCTTCCCGGCACGCGTTGTTCGGGATCGGAAGGAAGAGGGTGGGATCAGATTGAAGAGCTCTTCAGAACACTCGCCGTGGTAAATACGGTAGAATGCGGCCAAGGAAGCTATTGTTCGGCGCTGAGCTAGCGGCTCAATGCTTCCCGTTACCTCCGACA
>OY748288.1:1736241-1886818 GCA_963556515.1 Nudaria mundana
CCCTGCGGTACCCCGGCATTCACTTGCAAAAAGCGAGAAGCCTGGCCATCGCAGAGGACCCGCATTCGGCGTTCGTTCAGAAAGCTGGCCATCCAGCTGCACAGTGAAACAAACAATGCCGGAAGCTTGGAAAGGAGCGAAGCATGCCAGACTCTATCGAAGGTTTTAGCGATGTCCAGGCTAATCGCCAAGGACTCGCCGTGTCTTTCCATAGCCTCACCCCAGACATGCGTTACGAATGCCAGAAGATCACCCGTTGATCGTTTAGGCCTGAAACCGTATTGCCGATCATTTAGTAGCGAGTGATCTTCGAGATATCGCATGAGCTGCTTGTTGATGAGGAGCTCAAACACCTTGCAGATGACTGAGGTGACAGCTATGGGTTGATAGTTGCCCGGATCAGACCGATCCCCTTTCTTGGGGATCGGTTGTACGTTCGCCTCTTTCCAGACCTCCGGCACGATTCCTGACAGGCGAGTACAGACGCGTTAGTACAGGAGACAACTCAGCTGCGCATTTCCGTAGTACCACCGCCGGAATGCCGTTAGGGCCACTGGCTTCCCGCTTGTCGAGTGATCGCAGTACTGCCCGTACATCGCATTGCCTGAGTACAATGTCAGGCATAGTGTAGCCACAGTTGGCGATGGCGGGGGGCTGCAGGCCACGGTCGTCGACCCGGGAATTAGCCGCAAAGAGGTCTGCGAGCATATCCGCTTTCTCTTGGGCTTTGTGAGCCAGTGTTCCATCTGGGTAACGCAGCGGTGGCAGCGAGGGCTGACAGAAGTTAGATTGCACGGCCTTGGCCAGTTGCCAGTATCCACGGCTGCCCGTGGGATGGGAAGTGAGCTCCTGACCAAGCCGCGCGATGCGCTGGGCATCCGCTCTCTTAAAGGCCCTCTTGCTGGATTTTGTGGCCCGGTTGTACGCTGTTTGAGGTGGCCCACGTTTAGGTCGCGCACAGCCCGGGCCCTGATCCAGGCGCGATATGCCGACTGTTTTTGTCGAACAGCTTTGGCACAATCTCGCCCGAACCAGGGACGGGCTCTGCGGATACTGGTGACATCAGTGAAAGGGATGTAATATTCCATACCTAAACTGATCTCGCCAGCAATCGCAGAAGCACTATCCGAGGGAGCCTTTCCTACAAAGCAGCGCTGGCTCCAGGGGACGGACGCATAGTAATCGCGAAGACCGTCCCAATCCGCTGACGAGTAGTGCCATAGTCGTCGTGACATTTGTACAGCACGTGCAGGAGGTGATACCTTCATGCCAGCGTGAACAACACAGTGGTCGGAACTACCCAATGGGGCTCCTACCGAAACACTGTACTGGGCTGGGCGACTCGTCAGCAGTAAATCCAGCAGAGCGGGCGCGTGATCAGACCTGTCTGGTATCCAGGTCATGCCGCATACCATCTGGGTCAGACCGTGGGAGAGAGCGAACGCATGGGCGGCCCTACCCATGATCAGTCTTGAGGGACCCCAGCCATTCAATGTGATGGCCATTGAAGTCCCCCAGAAATACTAGGTCAGCGTTCGGGAACCGCACCTGCGCTTCATCAGCCGTCTCGCTGAGGTACTGGAAGAGCTTTGTTGTCTCAGAATCCCCCGTGTGGGAACGGTAGACGCACACATAGATCTGGCTCATAGAGCCATGGTCTACGTGCAGCCAAAGGACAGAATTGGAGGGGTTCTCTAGGCAGCGCAACCGGCGGCAGCAAACATCCGCCCTAACGAACATGCACACCCCGGCTTTGTCTCGAAATTGTTCCTCGATGACATAGCCGGGGTAACACAGGTAAGACGTGTCGTCAGGGCGGCGTATTTGTGTCTCCGTGAGGAACATCACAGCGGGCCGTGCCGTCTCAAGGTGATGGTGGACGGCATCGAGGTTCGCATGGAGTCCACGGACGTTAGTGAACTCCACCTCGGAAAGTGAAGTCGTGGGGTTGACTGAACCGAATCGGAAATTTTGGTCTTAACATATTCGTAGAAGTTTAGGGAAGGTTTAAAAGGTTTAGGAGATTTAAGCGGTACGAAGTTCGCTGCGACAGCTGGTAGATAAATGATAATATAAAAATGTAATAATTCAAATAAAACAGAGTTTACACTGTGAAAACTAAACAACAATGTTTATAAAAGTTTTTACCACGTTGTATTTCAATGTAATATCTTTTATATAATACTTTATAATGACAAAACCAGAAGACTGGTAACCTAGTCTTATGGTCTTGGGAATTTTGAATAACTCCTCGTTTCAGAGCACTTCAAATCACAATTCACCTAGAACTGTTTTAGGTTATTTTACTTTCGAGTTTCACGAGTACTTTCTTTTATTAACACTCGTAAAATACTGCCGATATTATCCGTGCAATAGCTTTAATGTCTTATGACGTATACGAAGAGAGAGATAGAAAGAGAACACGATGGCAAGTATGTAGGTACTGTTCAAATATAAGCGATTACATTGCGCAGTAGAAGAGATCTCGTAAGAAAGCAACACAGCGAAAGATGCTCTATATAGATAATATTGTATGAGTGTAGTTTATTTGATTACAGTGATAAATATTGTACGTAACTTGCTTTGTGTGTAAAAAATGCCATCTCATTGATTAGGGGTAACGCCAGGGTAACGTTCGTGAGAGCTCCAGAGAGAGAAATTTTCTTAGGATGCGTATTGAGCAACACTACATTTTGCATCCAACCCTGGACCCAACTTTCTAACATGAGCCACTTCAGAAGTTGGTTATTATTATACTTATTAACATTTTGATAAAATGTGCCTAAACATAGGTTAAAATATTCGTCCTAATAGTAGTCAACAATCAGAGGGGCTCGTGGTCTAGTGGTAACCGACAATGTTAACACAGTGCAAAGGTTAAGCAACATCGACTCAGGCCGGTCTTAGGATGGGTGACCATTTCTTAATACATTGAGACCCCTCCGTGCCTCGGAGAGCACGTTAAGCCGTCGGTCCCGGTTGTCATACTAACATCTATGGCAGTCGTTAGGGGTAGTTGGAGCCCTAAATCAAAAATCCGACCGGTCTAACTGCAGAACTTCGATATCGCCCATGGGTTGTGAAGGTCAGATGGCAGTCGCTTCACGGAAAATATCGAAGTTCAGCCGAATCGCAGTTAGACTGGAAAGCCGACCCCAACTGAGTTGGGAAAAGGCTCGGTGAATGATGAGTAGTCAACAATCAATATTCCAAATAGCACTGATTTTCATATAGATTTAATTGCACATAGTACCTAATCATTTTAAAATCCAAAACATAATATTTTTATTTATTGTATGTTTGAAACAAACTACCAATATAATACGGCTAGATCATGTTGACAAATTGTTATTGAGAGTGCTCCGAATGCAACCGCTTCGATTTTATCAAGTAGAGATACTTACTGAAAATTCTTCATCACAAAACGGCCTGTTCAGGATTCTTTATATTGTGTGTAACGGTCTTCTGTCTGGCATAATTAAATATATATATACGAGTATATATATTACGATATTGTTACTCGCATCTATGTTGTAGATTGCAATAAACAAGTTCTTTGAAATAATTGTTATTTGAAAAAAAAACAGGCTTTCTTACGTGTGTACAAGAAACCCCGCCTTTCCCCTTTGACACCATGTTTTATTGAACTTTTGCACTATGAAAACCTCTGATATGGAATTATGTATCGATAAAGCGCAGGCACCTACTTCGCACTGACGTGCATCGCAACTCGGTGATTTCGATTTATCTACAGACTTTCGCATTTTGAACCTCTAAATTCAGTATGACAGTTGGTGAATAACTGGATGTGTACTGTCATCATGTACCGGGCGCCATCACCACTGGAAATACGTTCTGCTTGTAACCAGAGACGCCCGGCAATGAACGTTAGAGCGTCCGCAGCCTAGGGCCGCGGAATTTAAAAAAAAAAAGTCATTTTGAATATAATTTGCTAAACTTTTATCCTGTTTCAGTAAGTGCACCGCGTGCCTGTATGTCTACCGTTATAAAACCAATTCACAAGTAATATTTTACCCGTGTAACTTGTCTACAATCTTTATCTAAACTATTAGTCGCAACAGAACTAATTACCAGCGCAACGGCTAGCGGCAGTTGTGACTCAAACTACAACAGAGTATTAATCAACAGTATAACACCTGAAAGATCACGCGACGGGAGCCGTTGGACCGATAATTAGTCGTAGTTGAGCTGTATGGTCACAGTGTGAGCGACTAGCAATTCGTAACGAGAGGTAGCGTGAGTTATGCGACTGGGATGTTTATAGTAGTGGTGTGTATGGTGTGATTTATAGCGATGGATAGTTTACGACTTATATAAATAAACATCTGTATTAAATTTGTGTTAATAATTCACATAATTACTGCATCTCAGAACTCGATATGTATTCTCGATGTATCGATATGTAATACTGACTGCTGTAAAGATAGTCATAACAGGTTACTTTAGATGTTAATTTATTGAAGTCAGGTATCGTCAGGATTGAAAAAAGTGGATTGATTGAGTAATGGTAAAAATAACCATTGCGAAAGAATCCAATTATTGACCTCTTGAGGTAAAATTCACTTATGGTATAAGTGAATTTTACCGTTGTTTATAAATAATTGACGAATACTACGTTTTACTACTACGACAGTTGCCTACAGTTGTAGTGTTTAGAAAACCGCCCATGACCGCCACCAGACGACACATTTAAGCAGATGTATATTACAGTGTGAGGTTGTGCTGAGTACAGGCAATACTGCATCCTGCGAGGGGATTCTAAAAATCTACATAACCTTTTCGTTATTAGTCCCGCTAACACAAGCACCCCCCTACACACGCTTTCGCTTTAACAACGCATGTTAATCAGACAGATCACGGCTAATTGCCGACTCGAGTGTGAAATGCGGGCTTAGCGATGAAATTATCTGCAGTTTAGACCTTGATATATTATAACCGGATTTAAATGCTAGCACTTATCATCAACGGTTTATAGTCAGATGTACGCGTTGACTTGATTCGAGTCGGTTTGATGAGCAGAATCATAAACCAATTTTAACTCATACCGTGATTTGTGATCACGTGCCAGTACCCTTTTTTTTTGAAAACTTGCCATCTGTGTGGCCTCTTCGTGGGTTTGGTCGGAAAGAAAATCCCGAGTCGTTGGGGTTGGGTTTTATTCTGCTTCTGTAAGGACGGCGGGTGGCTATCCCGTCATCCTCGGGCCCCGATCATGGAGCTCGATGGTCCTGGGCGTAGATGAGTCTGCGGTGCCCTGGCCGCTGAACTCAGCGGGGAAGGTACGCTCCCTCTCCTTTTCGGCCGCTTCCTTCGCGAGAAAGGAGAAAGACTTGCCCGCAGAAGGATACGGCAGCGTTCCACCTACTCGCGCTGGAGACCATGGCTTGGAGCATGGTTTCCAGCGAGAGGATATCTACGCCGAGTCCCACTACGAGGTCCTGGTGCTGACTCGCCCACTGCCAGTACCCATTGATATTATATTAGATATACTTTGCTATTTTGCACCGAGCGAACGAAGCATCTACATTTTGAGATTGGACATTTTTGTTTCCGTCTGTCTGTATACAATGTCTAACTGTCTGTCTGTATGTGTGTTCCGAGCCACAGTTTTTATCCGATCTTCACGAAACTTGGCACAAGTGTTCCTTGATTTAATACAACTTTTTCAACGTGAGCTTTTGGATTGGGGAATGGGGTAAATAAGGTCAACTAACGGGGGTCTACTGTTCGACCATAGAGCGACTACTAGTTACAGTACCTTGCCGTCTTCAGTCCATTTGCCAGGTGATCGACCCACAGCGCTAATTACTTAAAAAAAAAAATATTTTGCAATACTTATTGAGCGGAGATCAATCTTAGGCGACAAGTGTAAATCGTTTGTGTGCTAACTCTTCCGAAAAAGCTCGACCGATTTGGACCAAATTTGGCATGCTGGTCGACATCATACCCGGGAGTGCATATATCTGAAATCATGAAAATAGAGCTGACCACGGAGGAATAATCACCGAAAATGACCTGGACATCACCGAAAAACCAGATGATTAAATGTTTGCCATGGAAACACATGTGCCAACAACGAAAATAGTTTTTTTTTTCATTCGATTAATTAATTTAAGCGTTCGATTCTGATTCTGATATGTAATAAAATCATTTGCTCCACTCAACATTTGCAATTAGCAGCAAGTATTCCATACCTAGTACATAGTTTGTTGTAGAGACATAGCGTTTCATATTAACAGTTCTGAAAGTCTGTTTCAATATATAATGGTACACAGATGTTCTATCCAACTTAACAAAACAAATGTTCAATCATTCGTATATTCCCTCGAAAAACGTCATCCACCGTTTTCATCACGAAGGAAAGCCAAGGTATTCTGTTCATATTTCACCGTTCATATTAGGGTAGGCATACATTGTCGCTTCATAGCAGCACATATTACGGAAGGTGCACACCTGCGACTCATTGCGCCGAGTCGTGACGACCTGACTCGACTAGTCAGTCTATACACACCTTTAATTGTACTGCCGGCAAAATATTGTACATATTTTTAATCTAGAGTAACTATGTCTACTAACTACTCTAGAGTAATTAGAAAAGAATGGCGAGATTTACTTATTGCCATGTTAATCTAACAGTAAAAGGAAACAAACTACTACAGTTACTTTGTGACTTTATAAATAAATATATTTTTGATAATTTCGTACTAGCTTGACAATTATATAGTGCTTATTCATCATCATTAAAATTTTATGAAAAAATGGTAAAAATTAAAACTACGTATCAAATAACAAAAAAAAGCACGAAGATATTTTATAAAATATTTAGGTTAGGTTTTTATTTTGCCGACTGGTTCTTAGGTCTTGGATTCGATGCCCGAATCTGATTGCATGTTTTATTAATGATATAGGTATACTATTTTTATTAGTTATCTAGTTCTAATAGCACAAGCTATTACTCGCATACATATTTTATTTAATACTTTATACGACATTGTTTTTTGCGGACTGTACAAATGAGTGCAGCTCCAGCAGCATTGTCTCGGCCACGACGAGTTTCGACTCTAATTGATTCTGGGCCCAATGAAGCCGACTGGTACACCTGCCACTAGCCCCAAATTACACCCGTCATTTCCTCCCAACACACCGAGTCATACAGAAGGGTTTTGGTACTCATATACCTTCTTGTGATAATTGGTTATTAGTTCATTGGCCTTCTACTGAGTTATGAGTTAAGTAAAGATTCAGTTACATTACAAACACTGACACGCAAAAATATGTATTTAAGGGGTTCCGTATCCAAAGAGTAAAACGGAACCCTATTACTAAGGCAGCGTTGTCTGTCCGTTTGTCACCAGGATGTATCTCATTAACCGTAATAATTAGATAGTAGATTTTTTTTAAAATGACGTACCTACAGGTGTTATAACAACAAATACTAAAAAACAGAATAAAACTAGTGGTTCTGTGAACCGTAGACGTCACTTTGTTTCCTTGTGGCTTTGTTTATTCTTAAATTGTATTTATTTGCATGACTTTTGATTTTATTTATATGGGTTACTTGCTGACTTATCTGCCAGCAGACCTTAGAGTTGTAGAGGAGACCAGGTTTTATTGAAGGGAAGAAGTGTTTTACCGTGTTTTTATATACATATAAAAAAAATATAATAAATAACTACAGAGTAAATAGGTACATACAGCTACCTACATAAGAAAAAAAAAGAGTTCTACTATGTACTTTACAAAGTTTGATTTTCGGGTTATATTTTATATTCTTATATCCTCAAATAATTTTAGAATATGAATCACAAAAAACCACTCTCTGGACTCAAACCAGCGACTGTTGTGTGTCGAATTATGGTCGAATTTCTGTTACTGGTGGTTCACTTATTTAGTGAAATATTAACTATAAAATTTCTTTTTTATTTGTTAAAGCTACGAGTAGATAAATCTACTTAATGTTTCCAATTCTCAATTATCACCAATTAATAAATAGCCCAGTTTACGAACTCAATATCCGCAATTTAAATTCGTAAGTGTTTATCCATTTAATTCTGAATACAGAATAAATTATGGACATTATTTTCCATTAACTTTTCGAGGAACTTTAACAATATTATTTACATAATACATACCTACGCATTTATCATCACGCCGATATTTCCGAAGAGGTAGGCAAAGGTGCATCAGGTACTTTGCCAGTAATGTTGTTTGTCCCATGGTAGGGAAATGGTAGGGACTTACTCGGACTGCAGAGAATCTATTTAGCGGTATATGACGTCTGAGATTCTGTCCTGGCTGTTGGAACTTTGGTTTGAATCACAGAGTACGAACTCGGCATCGATATAATATACAATAGATCGATGCATAGTGGTTATGTAATGTCTTTAGTGGTCGGTAACAGTAATAAGCCATATAGAAACCAATAAAACTAACCTCAAAATGCGCTCGTGTAATAATAATTTATCTCTGCCTATACTTTCCGGGTAGGCAGAGGCGCATTACACACCCACAATTTGCCAGTGTTGTTAGTCCCACGTAATAGGGACTATTGCGTCACCGGGCACTTTAAAAAGTGGGTTATGTCTATGTTATGTTAATTTAATAAAATAAGCAGCTATATTATAATTTTGAAAACTAAATTAGAAAGGCAACAAAATCTTACGTGCCAGCCGCTGTGGCACAGTCAATTAAAGTCCTGGGCGTCTCGAACTGAACTTTCATTTCATATTATGTAAAAATCCATGATCATAGATACAAAACCATTTTCTACCACAACACAACTTACACTGTATAACCCCACAAAAGCTCACGACGATCCTCTAAATAAAATGCAAAAACCTGAAAATCCTACTATAAAAGGTCTCAAAGTAACTAACTTAAAATTTTTACGTAAAACGTAGTCGTATTGCTTTAGCGATTCTATCGTCAATTGCACCCGGGTGAGTATTCAAAGAGATCTTAGCATTCAGAGATCACGTTCGTAGCCGCCTTGTGTGGTACAAGTTGTAACAAATAAGCGGTATATAAATATAAAAGTTTGCAACAATATTACAATGAATCGCAAAAACAATAGTCTTGTGCCGGGATCGAACCGACTTCAGGAGCCAAGTTCTGCCAACTCACTACCTCTATGTCTCGAAACTTCCAATCATTTGTTATCAATATGCAATGGTGTCATTTTATATTTTATAAATATCTTATTTTTAAAACTGTAGTACCTAATCTAAGGTACATAAAACCTTTATGCTAGTACATGATGAACAAACAAACTTGTACACTATTCCACAGAAATTTACCCTGAAAAATGGAGAAAATTTCTTCGTTCATAAACTTTCCCTATTTTTCAGGGTAAATTTCTTACGCTGCCTCCTTGACTTTATGTGTATGTATCCAAGTATAATAAAGATATTTTATTATTTTTAAATAGTTTGAAGATATATTGGATAGTGAAGTAAAACCTTTGATAATGCTGTAAAGTGAAAGCGGTCGGTCATATTATTATGTATTACTATAGGTTCCACCAAGTGCCAACAATCTAAATTATAAACTACCTTTATACTACTACCTAGGTATAACTATATTTAAAAAAATCTAAACTACCTTCATTAGTTTCACAATTGGTTTTATAAATTGACAACTGTCTAGAAAAACATGTTTAGGAAAATGTCTTTTAATGTAATCAAAATTTGTGGTTTAAGATAAAGTATTAGATAATGTTTTGATTGTATTTACTAGAATACAATTGTGTTCATTATTCTTATATATAAGTGATTGAATCAGAAGTATTGTCGTCAAATAAAGATATTAAGTTTACGTAATATTTATACCTTACTTCTAGGATCTTACCAAATTTAACTATGTGAAGGGGGAAATACATCATTGGGTGAATGGTGAGCGTTGATATGTCGAAAAGGTGGCCACCCTAAACCTACAACTGAGTCTCAAGTTTCAGTCGCCTGCGATGTATTCTCCACTTTATCACATGAGTGCTTAGTATTAGATC
Source organism: Nudaria mundana (assembly GCA_963556515.1). Taxonomy (NCBI): domain Eukaryota; kingdom Metazoa; phylum Arthropoda; class Insecta; order Lepidoptera; family Erebidae; genus Nudaria; species Nudaria mundana. The sequence goes on from OY748288.1 coordinate 1,746,266, forward strand.
TCATGAGTTCTACAATTAGCCGAAATGACACCACCCTTTATACTACCTAGATATTAGTATCTTTATACCTTATGTAACCTGACGTTGCAACCAGGTTACACCAGCAGTGGTCAATGCTGACTGGTTCTTTGCATAATACACAGAATGGGTATTGTTTTCATAATGTTTGCACGGTAAACAGCAATAGCATTGAGCCTAATACGTGCAACCAAGGAAATCATAAGTAAAGGGTGTGTAATTTCCCTCTGCCTTCTCCTTAGGGGAAAAGAGTATAGCAAGTAAGTATAGAAGTTGGAAAAATATTTGCTACCGACGCCGCGACGTAGACTTCTTTGAATTATACCACGCAGCAAGTAGATAGAAGGCGGATGGCGACAAAAAAAATCGTGTCTAGAGCAGGTAACAATGGAATGAGGTGGTTCGTGATGTAGCGATGAATGGTATATAATACTTTTATGATTTAGTTTTCTTAACTACTAAGAACATCTATTGCCGTCACTACGGGTAATTGCGGCCCTAAAAAAACTAGTGGTCGTCACTACAGAACTTCAATAATGGGGTGTGTAGGTCAGATGACAGTTGCTTAACGGAAATTATCGAAGGTTGGCCGTCTCATATTTATTTAGACTGGAAAGCTAACCCCAAACTGGGTTTGGAAAAGCTCAGAGAATAGAATTGTTTCCGAAAAAAAAAGTGTTATAATAAAAATTAATACCTACATCAAAAATACATTATATATCGTGTATTGTATTGTTATCATCAGAATTACTCCAACTTTCACTGGCAAAAAAATTATGTCCACGTTTGTAATTTGATTTTTTTTTTTCAAATAATTTATGTATTAATAAGACTAACTTTTTAATTTAATTTTGGAATTTTCTGGAACACATAAGGAGAATTTGCATTCAAGTTTCAATACCGCAGAAGTTCAATACGGTTTACAAATGAAAAATTCTTTCCTCGCACTATTTCCGTTAATGAACACCTGTATTCAAAGAAACCCATAATGAGCTCACACTCAAAGCATACGTCTGAACATTTTCTAGAAATTTCTTTTTAAATAACACGACGGCTCTCAGACGTGGAATGAATCGGCTTAGAGACCGGCTGAGACTAGCATAGTGAATGGGTGCTGCTATGAATGGCTGAGCTATGAAAACTACTTCGAATCATTTCGTGTTGTGTAGAATAAAATATATTTTTTTTAATCAAGCTGTTATCATCATAATGTTTTTTTTTTTTTTTTTTTTTTATATTTAGGTCGACAAATTGACGCCACTCGCCTGATGGTAAGCTGAGGCGACGTCTGGCAATTGAGGGCGACTCTCACAGTACACAGGAATACTATAGAGAGTGGCCCTCAACTTGACGACCCTGGAATGTGCCTCTTCACGCTTCGCTTAAAGAGCCCAGGGTTATATGTTGGAGGAAACACGTGCGCAGGCAGGGCGTTCCAAGCCACCATCGTTCGGCAGAGAAACGATCGTTTAAAACGCTCGGTTCTCGCGAAGACGGTTTCCACGGTGTGAGGGTGACATCTCTGCCCGGCACGCGTTGTTCGGGATCGGAAGGGAGAGGGTGGGATCAGGTTGAAGAGCTCTTCAGAACACTCACCGTGGTAAATACGGTAGAACGCGGCCAAGGAAGCAATTGTTCGGCGCTGGGCTAGCGGCTCAAGGCTTCCCGTTACCTCCGGACAGTCTATAATGCGAACAGCGCGTCGCTGCATAGCGTCGAGTGCGTCCAGCAAATACTTCGCGGAGCCGTCCCAGAGGTGAGAGCAGTATTCAACGCAGGGTCTAATCTGCGTTTTGTACAGCAGACACCTCTGGTGCGGTGTAAAGAATCGCTTTACCTTGTTCAGTATTCCTAGTTTCCGCGAAGCTAGCCCAATACATCTCTCAATGTATTTTGTGTTATTGAGCTCTCGACGAACGTCTATGCCAAGGATGTCTAGATTGTCCTTCATTGGTAATATTGCATTCTGAAGAGTGGGTAGGGGAAGGAAAGGGGATTTTTTCGCTGTAAATGCACACGCCTGTGTTTTGTGGGCATTGAACTCGACCAAGTTCTCGGCACCCCATTGGGAGATACTGTCGAGGTTTCGGTCGAGATCACCCACGAGATGTCGTCTCTCCTCCTCTATCACAGATCGCCCCGCCGTCGGACGAACCGAGTAACTCCCGTGCAATGTACTGTCATCTGCATAGCAATGAATGTTCCCGAGGGAAAGCATATCATTGATATGCAGAAGAAAGAGAGTTGGTGACAGTACGGCCCGGTATACCCCGGCATTCACTTGCAAAAAGCGAGAAGCCTGGCCATCGCAGAGGACCCGCACTCGGCGCTCGTTTAAAAAACTGGCAATCCAGCTGCACAGTTGAGGAGGTAGACCATATGCCGGAAGCTTGGAAAGGAGCGAAGCATGCCAGACCCTATCGAAAGCTTTGGCGATGTCCAGGCTAATAGCCAAGTTGCATTGTCATGCGAATTACACTATTACGCGGTCAAGGTTTCAGCTCAATCTGTGAAATTGCAAGATTAAATTTTAATTATTTGAATTTTTTTGTTGCATTATACACGCTTATTGATTTTGACACGAGACCAATGTACATTCGTCCACATTTAGTCTTAAGAAAATGTGTAAATGTATCAATTATTGAAAAAGAGTGACCGAGGGTTTTATTGCCAGGTTCTTTCTCTCGGCTCTACTTATTGCTTTGCGAATCTGGCAGTACATGTAAATATAGAAGCAATGATATTTTTTATTTTAAGTACTTACTGACGTTTGTAAGAGCCATTTAGTATACAAATAAATAAATCATTTCATTTCATTTCATTTGATTACACACGGACATCGTGACAGGTGAAAGTAAATAAAAGCTTGTAAAATGATTACATTTAAACGTAATTGATACGATAAATTAACAGTAGAAAAATTGTAAGATATTTACTTAAAATGGTTTATTGATTTATGAATTAATAGCTCGCTACAACAGTGTCGGTGTATTAAATGAAATAATATTGATTTTCTTTTATCTTTTTGTTACAGATACTCCGTAGTTTAAGAAATAACTTTTAAAGGTAAGATGAATTGACTTTTTGTAGAATTATTTGGAATATTAGTCATTACTTATTGTTGAACGTAACACAATATGTTAGAATAAATACCAATACATACCTACCCACTTTTTAATCTTTATCTGCGAAAACTCACTTGTACCTATACTACTAGCTAATTTACGATTCTTATAATAATGGTAGAGACCGGTTTCAACTTATGGTATTGTCAAAAGTGTTCTTTTTATTACATACTCTTAGAATCAATCTCTTATAAGATCCTTTAATCCTTTTGTAAACATTTTCCACATTTAATTTCTAAATACAAAATTAAATATAGTATTACCAAATAATAATACTAAAATTTCTAATTAATTCCCTCAAAACAAGTAATAGTCTCCTTCCAATTTAAGCCCACTCCCGAACACAAAATAGAATCCTAAGATTTATTCTCTAATCAGAGTTTAATCAAGGCACAGAAGTATCGCGCGAATTAATTCCAAATTAACGTCGTTAAGGGCCGTACAGCAACTCGTCGAACAATAAACCAGTGAGAAATTGGACCCTTAGAAAATTATTTAAGTGGGCGGAACGTCGATAAATTTTCAGTTGAACGTAAAATTTCTTTGGTGAATCACTGAATTTCTCTAAGTTCTTGGTACATAAAGGTTGATGTCACCCTTGGGTGACATCAACCTTCAAAACCAATTGTTAGATAGTACCAGTTAAGCAGGTAGTGCATACTGTTCTGGTACCTTACAAACATTTTTGTTATAACATAGTAGTACCACTAGAAGATGTAAAATTACTACAAACTTCGTTCAAAAGCCCCTGAAAAGTAAGTCCAATACACGAAGTAAAATAAAATAGCTCAAGATAAAAGTCTAAGCTTTTTTTTCAGTCATCATCCTAAGGGCCATCGCAGGTATGCCCTCGGAAAAACCTAGGGCAAAAAGTGTAATATAGGCAAAATATCGATACCCTAATTCGGTACTTCCGAGATCTATCCATGCGACGGTTGCTTCGCAGAAATAGCGTTACCTAAGCGATAAAGTTTTCTTGGTAGTTACTATTGGTTTTAACCGACTTCTAAAATAGGAGGTTCTCAATTCGACTGAATTTTTTGATGTTTGTTACCAGTCCGATCTTTCGTCTGGATAAACCGATTTTAAAACTCTTCAATTGAAAGGTACTTCTTCCCACGTGGTCCTATTTTAATTTGTACCCATTTGGACCATTATTTGGTGCCAATTCCGGTAATTTGAAGTCGGTTTTGTTAGGTACTTTTTTTTTAATTCTGCGAGATCGCGGCCTCTCCCATGTCCATTGCTGCGGGCGTCTCCGGTGACCCCAGAAGGTATAACCCAGTGGCGCCCGACGGACTTTGGCCAGCTTAGTGGCCTCTTCGGAGGTGGTTTTGTTACTGTAGCTTTACATAAGACTATATTATTATCAAATTTTACTGTTATGTGGGTAAATAATAGACGTATAAATTCCTCCAAAGACAAGAAAGCTCCTAGAAAGCTGTTACTTTATTATTGTGTACACAATTTTAAACGTAATGAAACATACATTTTACCCTTTTGATTCCAAATTTAATAAGCGTTTAACACTTCAAAGCTTGTGGGTAACAATTTGATGCCGAAAAACATAACAGTTTGGTATAACCAAGTAATTGGTAGGAGAAAATATTAATTAGTGTAGCACGCCGAGGTTTCTGCGCTCCAGCTTTATCTAAAGTGAGTCTGATGTTATTATATACTGGAGCGTTTATTTAATATTTTAAAGACAAGCAAAACACAATAATTACTATATTTATATAGAATAGGATCATGGTTTTTCTCTCGAAGGGAATGGTAGAGGATAAACTGAACTGCTTTCATTCACTTGTACTTTTCAACCGACATCCAATTATTAATTTTTAAACAATATATTTGTAAACAATTTTTAGGGTACTATCAGCAAAAGCTGAAGAGAGTACCCTTATACGCCCGTCGTTCTCCGTCTGTCCGTCCGTACATGTCACTTTTCAATCTGACACTGACATGTTTATTCCCTTGGAGCATTTCGCGATTGCGCGTTTAGCGTAACCGCACTCCAGCCTTGTTTTTTTTTGGGAATTGGAAATTATTACTTACAAGTGGTCCCATTTCAATTTGGTCCCATTCCGACAACTATTTGGTCCCATTTCGGTAGTTTGAAGTCGATTGCTGTGTCAATTTTTGATGTGTATTTTATTCCACTGTTGTTATCCCATCCTGACCAAGTAGGCTTAGGCTGCGTTTCCACTGACGCGGAGCTGGGCGGAGAGGAGCGGTGAAGAGCTGTGAAAAGTGGTCAGTGTTTCCACTGAAGCGGACCTGGGCGGAGAGTTGCGGTGAAAAGTGGTCAGTGTTTTCACTGAAGCGGAGCGGAGCATACTTTTGGAATCGCACATTTGTGCGCTCAGCTACACTCAATCTCTCAGAAAGACCATACGTCATGTTGTCGTTTAAAAAGGAAAAGGCTGTCCTCCGCACCGCCCCGCTGTCCTCCGCTCCGAACCCCAATGCTCGTTGTCCTCCACACCACATCGGCGCGCTGTATTTTTATTATGAATATCCGCTCAGCTCTGCTCCACCCCGCTCGTGCTGTTTCCATTGAAGCGGAGCGGAGATGTCGAGCATAGTGATTGGTCAATTCGTGCACCGCTAAGCTCCTCTCCGCCCCGCTCTGCGTCAGTGGAAACCCGGCCTAAAGGTGCCTGTAAAAGACTGCTTTTGAGCGAGAAGGTCGTTTTTTGAACATCCGCGAGATTTTTGAACACCCTATGTTTGTTTTTAAACGACTTCAAAAAAGGAAGAGGTTCTCAATTCGACTTACTTTTCTTTTTTTTCCGTTTCTAAATTTATTTATTGAAAACTAGTGTATTCCGTGTGCTCCTATTTTAATCCCCCATTAGAACAATCAGTTGGTCCTAATCCTAATCGGTTCGTTTTTTTTTTCTTGCATTTACCCCGGAGTGTGGAATATCATTAGATAGGTCTTTTAAAAAAATCGAGAGGTTGCTAAGATGATTATTTGATTTAAGTATCTGTTTGCGAGATATTTAGCTTTGAACAGCATGTTTTTGCGAAAACGTTCCCCCCTCTAAAATCAAAACGGCTGGCGTGAAGAACCTGAAAAAAATCTTAATGGCAATCCATGTACTTACCCTATTATATGCGTGACCCGACACGCACTTAGCGGGATTTTTTTCTTATTTACAATAAATATTATTCTATTAATGTTAGTTTACTCTGGAGGTCAACTTACAACAGTTATGTTTGTAGTTTAAGGGCCCAGACCGCGCACGGACAAAGTCGATTTTGAGCGACAGCAGTGCTATTGTTGCCCGAATCATCCGACGGGCGGGTGAATGACCCAGAGAGCGCGATTTTGAAAATGTTTTGCGACAAACGTTCCACGTTGAGTTATTGTTATTGAAGTTGAATATTTACAGCATAACAAAAATGTTGAATTATTGGAAATAAACGACTGCCTATTTGTAAAATAATCCAAGAGTATTTTTCGTTATAAAATGATCCTAATTACTAGATAAATAAATAAGAGTAGTTTGAGACACAATTTTTATGATTTTCTATTTATAATAAACAATCAAGAGCAGGTCCGGACTGACCTTTTTGTATTCTACTTACCTAAAATTCCAACTACGAGTACCTATGTATTTATTTGTAATTTTACTACCAAAGTTTATTCTTATTTCGTAAAATTTTCATTCAATAAAATAATTGCAAATTCAGTAGGAAGTACGGTCGAAATAACATCACGCCTTTCCTCGCTAGTGTTTATATCTACGCAAGGAAATGTGCCTATTGCGTAAACTCAAATACTTTTTGCTTACGATCACCTCGCAATCTAAAAAATCTTCTAGGGTTGTACAAAAAATTGTCAATAAATGAAACACAAGTATAAAAATGGTTCATATAATTAAAAGTAAACAAAATATGAGTCGCCACCTAAAAAGCGTGCTAGGGTTGTACAAAAATTAGTTATAAACAAACATGAAATTTATAAATTATTCATATACTTAATTAAACGAAAGTAAACAATAACAAAATATGAGTTTAAGAGTTTCTAATGTTTTTTTTCATTTTAATGATTACTGATCAAATTCTGATTTCTACTAATTTGATGATAAAATCAATTGCTATTGCAAAACCTATCAGAATGAAAATGTTACCAGCTGCCCGATTCACGTAATAAAAACCGTAGCGTAGTGACTTAAAAATGTCACTTCGCACACTTTTTAACCGACTTAAAAAAAGAAGAAGATTCTCAATTCGCTGTATTTTTTGAACCGATTTTGATGATTCTTTTTTTTATTTGAAAGCTGGTGCATCCCGTGTGGTCACATTTTAATTTCATTAGGATCGGACCTTGGGTTTACACCAGGTAACTCTTCAAAATCGTATAGGAATTGTATAGAAATTGAGCTATTGGATGATTTATGACAATCCAAGACTAGATAAGTAAGTGCGTTAAAAACAGAAAACCAAAAGGCGATTTCTAAGTTTCTAAGTTAAAACAACTTTTGAACTGGCGTGTTTACGTGAATCGACCGGCTGGGTAGTTAAGTTACCTCAGTCTCTTTCAAAATCATTAGACGTTCTTCTCTTTCAAAACACGTAAAGCTCTTTCTTTCCTCTCTTTCATAGCCTCTATGACATTGGGCGGGTCACGAATAGGTATGCTTCGTGACTGCCGAGGATCAACTAATTCTGGAAGGAGGCAATCGTAATAAAATCTAACTAATTTCATCTCCATTTTCTCCTTCCAAAATTCGTCGTCCTTTTCTGTAATATAAACTTTCATAGGTACAGTAGCACCAAACCAGATGCCAAGCATGCAAACGTTTCTTTTAGTTATATGTAGCTGTCCCTGAATTTGGAAATACCAGTAATGATTTTTATTTATGACATAACCCTTGGAAGCCTTGTCCTTAACCCAAAAAGTATGTTTGGCCATTGCTTCATCAAGAGTCATGCCAGCTAAAGAATGTGGGCACTTAATTTCAATTAAACCGTTTGCATAAATGCCATCTGGTGTAGTACCAAGAAATTCATATTGATCGTCGACGAACAAACCGCAACCTTGTATACTAATATTCTCTTGAATTTCTAACTGTCTAATTGCAGTTTCTTCGTTTTCGATACCGTACCGTACAGCAGGCAAACTGGAGATATTACTACCATAAACGATTTTACAAACAAGAGCAGCACAACTTGTGCTCTCTCGTTTTTTACAAACTTCTCCGAACGATGATGAGGTTAGTAATTTTCTCCTTGTACTCATCCACTCAGCACTACTTCTTTGCAAATGGGTCGACCTTTCAAGCTCCTCTCTTTCAGCACAAGACAACTTTAAATCAACTAAAAAAGATGACTTGGCTTTCTCATATAATTCTGGACTCAGATCAGGTTTTTCGCAGTTTGGTCCATAGTGAGCGTCTTTCGATACAGCGCTGTGGCTTTTTTTCAATCTTAATTTAGGTTTAGCAATTAAACGGTTTCTACGATTACTATTTTCCACTTTCGCGATCAAAGGATTAGGACTAGATTTAAATATGACTTCATGAGTTTTACTATGAATCGATCCCGTATTAAAAGACACAACAGCAGCTGCGCATCGGCCCGCATAAGAACCACGGGAAGAATAATTTACACGCTTACCCCCAACTAATTTGGCAATTACTCCGTTAAAACTTTCAACTATATTACTTGTGCAATTATGAATTAAACTTCTAGATTGATATGACAGTCTTTTACTTAAAATTTCTACCGCGTCCATTAATCCGCATCCAACAATTGCTGGAAGTAACCCAACAGGTTCTATTCGACGAGTGTCAGGTCTACAAAAATACTCCTTGCAATGTTGGTGATTACCAAATACGTGTTGTGGACCATTTAGGATATCTTCACTAAGATTTTTTATTTTTTCTTCGAGTGACTGATTTTGATCCCTCCAATATTTAATCGCGCATTTTACACCCGTTCTTAAACGCAAATACCTTTCTTTTAGGAATTTCCGCAATTCGCAAGGATACTTAGTGTCTTTCGACAATTTCTCCAAGCTATTGCAGTAGTTCCGTAAAAGATGATTTTTGCATTCAATTTTCTCTACTATTAAATTATCGTACGGACGCGAATCTAATATTTTTTTATAAGTACTGGAATCGCCGTCTGCTACAAATTTATTATAAATTACACCGTGATCAACAAAGGAACGTTTAAACCCCTCAACTATAATGGTCGATTCCATCCCGGTAGATGATCCTGAATAATTCTTGAAACAATGGTGTTCCGGGGGCTGACTGTTGTTCTTTGCGGCTCGTGCAGAGACTACGCAGTATTTATTTTTAACTCCAAAAAACAATACTTTATTAGTTTTAATGCCAATTATCGCAGCTGCGCCGGATAAGGCGGAAAAATTCTTACCATAAGATCTCTTGCTCCAACAACCGTCAACAGCAACAGATATAATGTGCTGCTGTCTTTTCCCACCAATCGCAAACCGTATTATTAATTTCATTGTACAATGAAGGTGACATGATTGGTAGGGCTACTGCGGCACTTAATGTTTTAACTGAGAGTAGCTCCCACCAGATGATATGATACCAGACACAATTTGATGATTCACTTCCATGCTATCTTCTTTCTTTTCAACCAAACACACAGTAAATTTCATATTACACATACTACATTTTATGATGAGTTTTGAGTCCAGACCAACTTTTACTTCACCTATTATACTGAGGTAACTTAACTTACAATCCATTGAACCGTGGTCCCCTATGGCCTGAAGAGCTTTAAAAAAAAAAGAAATATCCACTACTCTACGCCCAACTTCCACTTCATCCACCTTTCCCTCTTGACGGTTGTCAATAACTAGTTCCTGTAAAGAAAGATAATGGCTTGATTTTTTTTATAAAAGATAATTCAAAAGGTATGGGCCAAATTTCTTCAAACATAGCTAAGAACTCCCTTAGAATACATCTTTGAAACACATAACACTAGATCAAAATCTTAAACGTTTTTATCAGTCTTCGTCAATTATGAAAATGAATAAATAAACATAATAAAAAACTGGTTGCTTGTAAAGTCGGTTTAGGACGATAATTTTACCGGATAATGTCATAATATTATTCTCCATCGCTTGTACTGCGCTCTCGCTTGACCGTAGCGTGACATAATGTGACACTTTTTTGTGCGTGTTGCCGGTGTTCATCGATTTATAAGACGTTATCACGTCATAAATTTAATAAATCCGACTATATGCATAAAAACTCAAAAGGTAAAAAGAAAACAAGTCTACGGTCTTGAATTATGTTACATATAAATAAATAAGAACACTATTGTAATAAATCGAATTCAACAGTTGAGACCCATTGAAATGCTCACAGGCTCGAAGATATTCCTGACTAGCTAAATATTTCTTTAGAAATAGGCCCCGACTGCTAAATACGCTATATTACAATGGTGTTGTTATTTATTTTTATTAAATATTTTTATTACACATTTTCATTTTTTAATCTGTCGGGTTTTAACATTTTTATTGTTTATTTATTTATATTCATAACTGACGAAGACAAATTATAAAAGTGCAAAAGAATTCATACAATATTATGTTCGTGATGAACAGAAATTATAAATTTCCTTTACGCTATACGTATTGGTTTTTTATGGCGTCACTTATTCTATGTCACTCGGGCTTAGAAGACAATTCTAATGATACTAAAAACATTAAAATCGGTTCAATAATTTTGAACTTATCGTGCCACAAAGATATATTACTTAGTATACATACATACATACGTACACCAGTCGCGTAAAAGATAATATTTTACAAAAAAAATTCTTGATTTTGGTAAAATACGAGATTTGAACGTGAATTTTCTTTTGAGAAAGTAATTGAGAAGTATGTGTTTGTCTCACAATGAAAATAATAAATATTGCAAAAAAAAAACTGTAGGTACTGAGATTTTGTCTTCGCCCATCACTAACTAGTTTGTTTATTTATGTAACAAGTCTACAAGAATTACGTATAACAACTTACCTCTATACAGCGCGTAGCAGTGTTGCTCGGAGTCTCAGCCTGAAGGTTTTCTTCATTTTCAGTACTGGAAATATTATTCATCAATATCCACTTTTTATTTATTTTGTAATTTTTGTACAACCCTACGCCAGGCACGGCGCGCCTCTTTGGCGGTAGGTATGTCGACAAAGCCGCGCGCGCGCCCGTGCAATTTCTGATAGGAAACATACCTACTTCCACTTCCACATATTTAGACATGATGAACATGAAAACTAATAATACTGTAACTAATAATAGTGTAAGCAAACTCATTGCTTTGAAATACATAAATATATGAAAACTAATACTATATTATGTAATAAAATTTATTATTATGAAAATCGTTCCTATAGAAATTGACTTTATTACTTATATAGATATTGAAATTACGTAATTATTACCTACTGGACATTGTAATTTTTCTTCTTAGACTGACATACCTAATTGTGTACCTATCTAATTACATGTTAAATCAATATTTACATGCTGTTGTAGGTATATGTCTGAATCAGGCGATCTAAATCATTGTACCTATTTGCTTTGTAATGTACCTACCCTGTTCAAAATGCAAATAGATTATATTATTATTACTACTAAGACATGATAAGCATACACACAAATAAAAGTTATAAAACTAGGATTTTTACTTGACACTAACACAAATCTAGTAATTTTTTTCTAGGTATTTAGGACAAGACGTAGTCAAGTAGGCAGGTAAATAAATAAGTAGGGAGGAACTTACATTTTATTCCGAGATCTTTTGGCTTTCACGTTTTTATAATGCGTACTAAATTTTCTTTTCGCTGGCATGGCACTCAGCAAATTATCCTGCAAAAAGATTCCCTCGATTACCAATTACGTTTATGATACCTATTGCCTTTATCATGTTGAAAAATCTATGTATGTCGTGCAGAGAACTATAAGATGATTGAAAGTCATTGATACCTACTTTACAAGGTTCATAAAATGACCTACACAACAAAGTAAATAATTTTGTATTTCTTACGATTTATATCTAGTTCCATCATGGTTTTCTTTCAGACTTTCATTATATCGGTACTTTCTACTTACTGAAAGTAAATTAGTTATAAAAATATTGTACTTACAGTTTTTCACAAAAAACACAAATTCACAACACGTAATTTTGCTGTAGCATCCGACACGCGTGGAGTCACTTTGAAATTCTATGGCGCACTGGCGATCTATCGGGACGCGCTTGAATTTGCATACATTTTTCTATGGAGAATTTACGTAAAACATATCTAGATTTTAGGGCTTTAAAAGGGAAAGTCTTTGTTTGTAAAGGTACAAAAAAAAGTACATGGTTATATTTATTGGTTTTTTCAGTGTTCAAAAAGTGTTTCTTTTTATCAATTTGTGTTGATTTATTGGGTTAAATCTGAAAAATACGAAGGCACGTTTTCGAATTTTTTCTCAATTTTGTGCGTTTGTTGACGTTTATTATATAACAACTACAGGGTTTTAAGAGTTAAAATTAGCACTAACATAATTTTTGGTCTTTCATTTTAATATATACAAATTATCGTTGTTATTAATCATATGTAAATAGGTTAAATATGAAAAATCATAACACTCTTTTCGGTGATTTTCACGATCTGGGCCCTTAATATTTCTCTATCAATGAATATTTTATTTCCTCGCCGTATCCGCAGAAAACGATTTCCTCGAGTTCATCTTTCAAGGAAGTATTAAAGAAAAAAATCATAGTAAAAATGTTAGAAGTAATTTCCGTCAGTCAGAAAAGTTCACCGATGGTACGCCTTCTATTTTATGCTCATCTGAATCTTGAAAGTTTGATGAACTATCTTGGAGAAATGACCGCCGTGAAATAATTTCACACTTGATAAGCTTCTGCTATTTTAAAATACGACGTAGTAATCAATATACGTTGAATTTATGTTAAAGTTTGTATGTGGTTTTTGAATTGAGAAATTCAATTCAGGAACAGATTTTGTGTGGTGCTCAACGGTTGCTTCAGTTCAAATTTCATCCGTACAATAATCATCTTTATCCTCTAAACCTCTAAGGTCTGCTGGCAGAAAAGTCAACTTTTTGACTTAAGCACGCCTTTGTGCATATTGTTTTTAATAATTACCGACTTGTAAATATACTTATTTTAATGTAGGTACATACAATAAAGAATAAAAAAATAAAAAAATCTCAATTCAGAAACCGACCGATACTCTTTCTTGTTCTATCAAAAGCTTACTCAAAAATAAGTAGATTTTGATAATTTCATTTACTTGGTACAACTACTTACTATCGATATTACTTGGATACTTACCATCACATGTACCCAAAACCTAGCATGAATAATTATAAAATCGATTCAGTTAACTGACAGACAGACTCGATGTTTACAGACATTTTTTAATATTTATAAGTTCCAACACATTTCTGTCAGTCTCAGTATCAGAACCGGTGTGTTCACTACACAGGATTTTTGTACCTCATGTCTATGTCGCAATGTTATTACTGTTTCGGGGGCGTAGTTGGTAGTGCAATCGACGCCGGAGTCTCGGGTTCGATTCCAAACTTTCAAACTTTGTGTGATGACATATATGTTTGTAAGTCTGGATGTTTCCTATGTATATTATGTATGGATTTACTATAAAAAATCTAATTGTTGATAGTTGATAAAATAAACAAGTTTATCTAGTACTCATATCACAAGCTCTGCATAGTTTGAGACTAGATGGCGTTGTGTGAATTGTCCTAACATATTTATATTTATTATTACGTAATATATATTTTTTTTACGAACGTAGAAACAAAATTATCCTGTTTTCAGAAACTACTAAAACTTTTTATTCGCTTCCTGTTAAAGATTACAAAATAATAATTGAACACTGTATTAAGTTTATGTCCAATTTTTTTTTATTCATGATTTGTTTCAAAGCTTCCAGATTATCCAGGTACCAGGTTTCTTGTATTGCAAACCAAACCACAAAAACCGATGAAATGTCTTTTAACTTTTCTAAGATGAAATCAATTCAAAATATTATCGGAACTCCCCAAGTCACAAGGAAGATAATTCAGAAAACAAAAAATTGTGTCGATATAATCCAACACGTTTGGTTATTACGTACAAAACGCTGCCACCGCATTTGTATGTATTGCAAAATTCAATAGAATAGCTTATAACATAGCGTACTCCTTGCTACTGTTCTTCGGGTTATGAAATTGGATCCAGGGACAATAAAATACATAATTTAGGCCCAAAAACCCCGCTTTGGGGAAGATTGTGGGGTAGGGACAGACGGGACATCGTAGGGGTAGGTACGCCAACTTATTGTATTAGATGTAGTAAATTCTCTAAAGACACACGTGCCGACAATGATTGTGGCTGGAATGGGGCACGAATGTTTTAGACGTGGGACACAAACTGTTTCGAAGATTGCTTTAGAGGTGTAAATAAAAGTTTTGTTGAGATAATGTTCCTTTGTTGTTTAAAGTAGAAAGAACGACAAATTTATTTCCTACCAAGGGAAAACTATTTAAATATTTCATCCAAAGCAATTCAGTTGTTCAATTCAAAAGTAGTGACAAACTGAAGAAACAAAATATTATTCTGTGTATTTTCAATACAGTTTTTTAAGCCCAATTCAAATGGTGAAATACTAGGTGGTTCGCCGGAACGTCGAAATAAATAAGACGGAGTGAAAGACAGGTTAATTGCATTACGGCATAAATAAATCACACCAATCGGATGAATAGTTCCATAGTTAAATAATTTGAAGTTTGAATTATTAAATTTGGCGCCCGAAATCCAACAATCGATTTTTTTTAGTACTGTGAAAGGTACGTTACTTTAATGTTTGATAACTCAAATACTATATAAGCTACATATACCAAAAACAACAGCAAAGCACCTGAATGTGATCTATCTGCATGCCCAATTTCAAGTCGATAGGTTTAAAATTGCGACCGGTATCGTGGCACAAAGTTTTTCGAATGAGACCAAGTATGAGGAAGACTCCGCTGCGCTCCGTCTTAATTATCACATACATGCATACATATGGTCACGCCTCTTTACCATGGGGGTAGGCAGAGACTATGGAATTCCGCTTTAAATTTTAAGTACTTACTGACGTTTGTAAGAGCCATTTAATGACATATACAAATAACTAAATCATTTCATTTCATTTCCGCTTGCTACGATCCTGGCATACTTCTTTCGCTTCTTCCACTTTCATAACTATCTTTGCCTTTGCTCAAAACATCTCCAATTTGGTCGAAGTACGTTCGCCTAGGTCGACCCATACCTGCCTGTCCATTCACGCCCGCCTTATGTGTCTGTTTCGTAAATCTTCTTTCATCCAGCCTACGTGCCCGAACCATTTAATATTATTATTATCATGATCAAAAGTTTCTTCAGCGAAGAGAAGTTAATTCAGCGATAATTTTATTCGAAATTTGTACAACAGTTTGCGTTTGTTGGAGTGACGATACTAACACTCAAACTTTCACATTTATATTCTACTTTTCGTTAATAACCACACGATATGGTAAGTTACTAGTTGCTACCATAACCTTGGCTTATTGGCTTATTACAGCTTATGAAGAGGGCGAGGTTGGAATTTAAAAATAAAGATAGCATGTTCTAAAATAACTGAAGTAAGAGGTCGTTCGAAATACAAGCTTATGAATGTTTTACATTTTGTTAAGTGTTAAGTGCAAGTGCAACTGATTTTACAAATCACTTAACAGTTGCAATCAGAAAATTAGTGAATTCGCACTTAACACTAATCAAAATGTAAACAGCTGTTTAAAGTATCTACTGATAAGGGTAGTTACTAGATCTAGCCGATTCATTTATATTCCAAATTGTAAAATTTAGAATATTTAAACCTGTATTTAATCTAATAAACCTGAAACTTCCCAATACAGGTGCATACCCTTTACATACAAATTTAATTAAATCTCAAGTACTACGAGCACTAACTTACTTAATATCTCTGTATTGACACGCTCGCTTCAAAACGTCGGTACTGGCACAGCTGTTTAATTATCAGCCGCAGTTATGGACGAGTTTCGTAGACAACTTGTTCCGCCAATTCAGCGTTTCCAATCTGTTCGGGATGGGCCACAGTTGCAGCGGAAAGCGTGATTAGAAAACTTGGTAATGAACAATACTTGAGGTAGGTACCAATTGACACGTGATAGATGTAACTGCAGAAGCCCACTTGCATGTATCTAAGTATTAAGGTAGATTATAATATTTACCTAAAAACAATGAATATTGTATGCAAATGAACTAGGCCAATGTCCGGGTTAGAGTTAAAAAGGTTGACAATTAGAAAATGGAATAAGACGTATGTTTATTCAAGACTTTTACGGGAGATTAATTGACCGTGCGAGTCACGATCCACATTTTTTATCCAACCTCCACTAAACCTGACACAAGAAGTGTTCGTTGATGTAAAAATGATTTTCCTTTTTTGATTCAGGGGTTAAAATTCAAAAATGTTTTTATTTCAATCAATAGGCAGCCACTAGTAGATATATTAATAAAAGGTTATGAATAAACAAATTAAGATTTGATAATAATATTCTCAGTGTGTGCTTGAAACCGATACAACTTTATCAAATATCTGAAGTAATTCAGTAGAAATAGTGTAAACAGGTACATTAAAAACATAAACCATACGATGATCTAATATACATTATACAGATACACGCTAGTTAAAAACTATATAAACTTTGTATTGTTAGATGTAAATCGCTCTCACTAGCACCCCACAGGATTTCGTCTCGTGAGCTGACCGCAGGGGATATAAATTCGACACAATATTTCGGCGCTACTCCGCACCAACTTGCAACTCGGACGTGTAGTGCGTAGATGTGACATCCCTCTATACACTTTATGTATAAGTACCTACCTATTTCATTGTCTTCTTCTTTTGCGACTACTAGATTTACCTCACCGGTTGGCTTAAATCTCAAATATCTTAATGAATCCCTATGAAACAAGGAAAGCCATACTTACCTACATAATAATCACGCAAATAACCCCAAGAAGCAGAGGTTGAAATTAAGAATTTGTCGTAAGTTTTATTGGTCCTACATAAGAGGCAGTAAGTCTATTGCCGTTGCCGGTACAATATTTAATAGTAAATAACGTCAATCATTGACACAAAAACCGACTTCAATACATACCACTCGACCCACTAGAGAAGCACTAGATTTCTTAAAAAAAAAATTCAAAATCTCTTTCGAAAAATATGAGGTAGCAAACATAAAAAAATACATTCAAATTAAGAACCTCCTCCTTTTTTTGGAAGTTATTTAATTAATAACCATTCTGTAGTTTGAACTTTAATGTTACAGAACCAATGTTACATTTCTACAAAATCTGTAGACTGGGCAACAATCTTGCTTATCCATATTCCCTACATTTATGGAGACAGTATATCAAACTCGTCTTGATACTTGAAGGTGTAAAATTACAAACTCCAAGATAACTACTGGGTAATTTATTACTGTGACGGCTTTTTTCAGCTTTGTGGCACCCTCTCACGATGACCCCGGGTACTAAATCAACTGTAAGACAAGAATTATCATATAACTGATAATAAGAAATAAAACGGTATTTTTAATATTTATGTAACAAATACCAGATTATAATGTTTGCTTAGATTGAAAATATATGATAGTTGTTGGATTTTATATAATTTTACAATATGAATCACAAAAACTATAGTCTTGGGCTGGACTCGAACCAGCGACTGATCCTTTTCCAGGAGGAACGTTCTACCAACTGACCAACACACCACTAGCCCAAGACATCTAATTTTGTGATGACATTGTGTTAATATCGCGACTTACGGCGTCGCCAGAGCGCCATCTACCGGTAGTTGAGGAACACCGTAAGTCGCCTATAGCCTTCCTCGATAAATAGCCTCACAAAAAATCGGTTGTCTATAAAGTCGGTTTACTGACGATAGTTGAAGGTGACGAACGCGGAGGCCGATTGTGCCTCTTTGTCGCTCGTTCCGCGCTCTCGCTTGCACTTCAAGCCTTAAATGGAACGCCTCAGAGCGAGGTAACGCCGCATGACGTAATCTTTTTTCGTGCGTGCAGCCGGCTCCATCGAATTATAAGACGTTGTCACGTCAAAAAAAACTGTATTTAAATTAGCTGACAGCTGATCGCCACATATTTTTGTTTTGGAAAATTGTCACTTTAATATGATGCATTTGAACTATCAGATGTTAGCTCTGCTTTGTCGATGTATCCATAGTAACATATTGATGCCCGTGACTGTTCGAACACAAGCTTTCTAACTTTTTATTGAAGTATACGTTTAAAGTTATATGTATATTCACTTGTGCATAATATAATTCAATTAATCAGTCTAGACCATCTTTAAGGACAGCCTCCTTTCCACCCTTCCGCGTCATATCCAAATATCTTTCGGCTCCTTTACCAAGTGGTACTTCATTACACCTCAGCGAGACGAGGTAATTGCAGGGTCGACACACACGAGCATAACATCTTAATTTATTGAACGAAACTAATGAAATTCCTGAACAAAGTTTATTGCACGAGACAGCCCTGTTGTGCGCTAACAACTTTTGGCCTGTACAGGGGTTGAAGTGCTCTAATCGTTTCTTTAATTATTTGTGAATTAATGTTAGTCTTGGCGCGTTAATTTTGTGAAATATGTTTCTAAGATGGAACCCTTGTTTATGTTGTAAGGTAAAGCTATTGCTAACACCTGATAATTATTAGACAAATTTGTAGACGGCAACAAATTAAATATGTTATTAAGGATTCTCTTGTCCTTGAAACTATTTGTATTACAGTACAGTTCGTGAGGGATAAGCGGAGCTTTGCATTTGTGTGAGTGACCACAAAAAGTGGAGTAAAAACTCTTTGTGTAGCTGTGTGTACAACACATGTGTGTGTAAAACAGGTCACATATACGCTCACGTACACTGCACTCACACATATGCAAAGTTTCGCTTATCCCTCGCGAACTGTACTTACCTTAAGCCCATGGCTCTACCAATGTTTTTAATCATGAGGGGGTAGCCACAGGTCCATAACAAACCCAAATTTTGCCAGTACTTTTCTTATTTCATTTATCATCATTTCAGCCGATTCACGCACTGATCGCCATAGGCCTCTCCAACGAATACCACAACATGCGATCCTGCGTTTTTCGCATCCAGTGGCTTCCCTTAACTTTTCTACCGACTTCCAAAAAAAGAGGTTTTCTCAATTCGACTGTATGTTTTTTTTTATGTTTGTTACCTCTTATCCAAAGATACGAGGTAAACCGATTATTTTTAAAATTAAAAGATACTACTTTCCAAGTGGACCCATCTTAATTTGGTACCATTCCAACAATTATTTGGTCCCATTTCGGTAATTTGAAGTCGGTTGTTCTGTCAATTTTTGACTTGTATTTTACGATGTCGTGTCGTCATTCTGCTGTGTCATCAAGTGCGCGTTCGCCATATTGAGGTTCCTGCTGAGCAATAAATATCTGTTTTATTCATAATTTTTTGTCCAGACATTCTATGGAGTTCTTACGGGTACGTCGGGTAGTTGGAGCCTTAAAAATCTGTCTGGTCTAGAACTAGTGGTTCTGTGAACAGTAGACCTCGCGTTATTTTCGCATTTCGGAACATGACCGGAACTGACACACATACCAACAACGCCAAATCGGCCAGTCCTCGAGTTAAAACTGAGACGTTTCGCTCGCTTCGCTCGCTCGGTCAAAAATGGGTTGTGGTGTGGAGATCAGAATGATGGCAGTAAGACTGCTGTTAGACTGGAAAGCCGACTCTAACTGGGTTTGGCAAAAGGCTCTGGATTAAGATGTTCATGAACTTTCGTCATGACATAGAACTGCCTAAAAGCATGCACCTACATTGACTATTTTTCTGTATGATATTGTATACTTAGAAATAACAACAAACTCGAGTATTCCCAAGAACAATGGAACAATAGAATTCAATATGATAATTTGTTGACACAAACAAAATTGTCACAAACGTTACTCGCGAAGAAAATTTAGAAATGTAAGCTTAATTAAAATTTCTTCTTAACAATCGTGTCTAAGCGAAATACCGAATAACGCCGAGGGGGGACGTACCAGTTTTCTTGTATGGCGCAAGTTATATACTTTAAAAAAAATCACGTCCAAAATTTGACACAACAACTGCCTTAATATTATCGAAATGGGACCAAATTAAATAGGACCACTTGAGAAGTAGTAGCTTTCAGTTAAACAAATAATCAAAATCGATTTACCAAGTCCAAAGATATAAAGTAAAAACTTAAAAAAAAAATATACAGTCGAGTCTAGATTGAGAACCTCCTCCTTTTTTGAAGGCGGTTAAAAAATACCGTTATTAATTGCAAGTTGATGCAGAGCATTTTCTGCCGTAAGCACTCTATTATTACAAAAGCTTAGGGCCCTATGAACATTTCCGGGGCCAAAGCCATACTCGTCTTTTTGTCATTGTGTGCAGACGTCAAGGAAACATCTGCATCACATTGCAATCGGTATTTCCTAAAGTACTAGCACCCTATCGATAGCTCTAACCGCAGCGCATCTTCTTACAGACGGATAGGGCTCTGGCAAGTGACCAGAATCGGCAATAGGCTCTCCCTATTACGTGGGACCAAAAAGTGGGTGCATTAAACATCTATGTCTACCCCTTTGGCGGTAACAATGTGATTTAGTGTGGGTAACAACTTTTCTTATTGTACAGCCCTAAGTTCTTTATGCGGAACGTGAAAAGGCACGTCGTCATTGGGCTAACTTTAGAGCCACTTTTAATGACCGTGTGCTATGAAAGTGGCCCCCAATCTCTAGAATTCGCCTCGGCTTTCCATCAAGCGGGCGGGCGGCGTCGCTTTAGCGACTGAGAAAAAAAACTGTCAGCCCGTAAAGAAATCGCTGTATTCTTTTAACCTGGACCTCGTTATTGAAATTTTGAACTTTCAGCGGAACAAACAGTAAATTTCGATGATAGGTCGTCTTAAGAAACGAAATAACTACAGCGCGGGGCCGAAATAATATACAAATGTTACCAAGACACTCCGCATTTAATTAATTGATTAATTGAGAATTTAAATATTGGGTTCGACCTTTTTAAATCTGACAAAAAGAACTCTTTCGAATTTAATTTAGATTTATTTACTTGAATAATTGGTATTGCGTTGATTGTTTGGACGTTTCACTTTTCTGAAAGTTTGTATTGCTTATCTTAACAAAAAACACTTGTAGACCGTTTCACTTTTATTTAATATACAGGATTTAACCTGCACGGTTTTGCTTTGTGGCATTATCAAAGGTTGTTGTTCACTTTACATATTTATTAAACAAGTATATTACTACACTGTCTAACATATGTATCTTCAAGCCATTGTTTATATTGCTATCTATTCCATCTCTATCCTTGCGGTCATCGGAGTCCCTGGTATTAGCAATGCCCGAACATTCAACCGGTTGTTACGACAAATCGTTCACCGTGCAGGCTGTCCGTTTATGGAATTCTCTACCCGGTTCAATCCGATGTGCACAAAGTATTGCTGTGTTCAAGAAAATGGTCAATTATCAATATTTGAGCTCTTAGACGCCGTTATTTGTTGTCTCATTACTATGCTGCCTTAGCGGCATTTATAGTCCATATATTTTACCTATAGTAGTGTATATATGTTTATGGTATGTATGTATGTGTATATTATCATGTATTTATTTATGTGTATGTAGTTATATCTATGTATTTTATGTATGTATGTGTATTTTTGTTACTTTATTGATTCTGATTAAGTAGTACCTTTTTCCCAAGAAACTATTTATAAATTTCTCTCTCTACCAATGCCTACCCTTATGGTTATATTAAATTCTATTCTTTCTACTTGTCCATCCAAAGTTTGCCTGTAAGAAATCACTTTTTAGTGATAATGCCGCCATTTATACATGTTTAACTTGAATATTTTGTTATATAATGTTGTATTGGTGTACAAATAAAGTTTTATTCTATTCTATTCTCTATAATAGAATAAAACAGTAAGGAAGTCATAATGTGTCTGTTTGTACCTATACCTATGTATACGAAGAAACTGAATGAATTTTCTTGCAGTTGTCACATTGCTTGTATCAACATGTTATAGGCATATTATTTGTTTCATCGGTTGAGGATGGTTTGAGCCCGTTCGCCCGCGTGTTTTAACAACGCTCTTTCGCGATTCGTTCCATTCGCGATGTGGTCCGTTCACGAATCGGCCTTTTCACATATGGCCCGTTCGCATGAATCACAAATTCTAATCTATAACAATAAAAGACAGAATATTGCAGCGGAACATCCTAGAGGTATGACACTATGCACGATAAAAATGCGCCACACAAAGGGGGTTCCGTATCAAAAAGGCTTAAAAATCACGTTTGTTGTATGGAAGCCCTTTAAATATTTATAATATTCTGTTTTTAGGGTTCCGTAGTTCAAATCTCGTAACCCTTATAGTTTCGTCATGTCCGTGCGTCTGTCATACTCGTGGACACTCACTTGGCCAGTTTTAGTATTTGTTGTTACAGAGGCAATAGAAATACATCATCTGTGAAAATTTCAACTTTCTAACTATCACGGTTCATGAGATTAAGCCCAAGACAGGCGGACGGACAGCGAAGTCTCAGTAATAGTGTTCCCGTTTTACCCTTTGCGTACCGAACCCTAAAAGCAAGCATAGCATTTTTTATTGATTACTAGATAATCAGGCTTACAACTTAACTTTTAATATAACTTAAATAACCTCTGTGGTCAGTCTTATCAATCATGAAGCTCGTCAAAATGCTAAGAAACGTAGAATTGTGTAAGTTTGGACAGTTTACTGTATAATGAGCTTTTAATGGAACTGCGATCTATTACAATCACTGAGTAAACTTGTCAAAATTGCGAATAAAATATTCTTGAGTTTTCTAACTGAAGATTTCCAAATTTAAAATCTTTTAAACCCTTTTTTTGAAGACGCTTAGGTACTTTTCACCAATATTTTTCTTGCCACGTGATACGACTGAGCCTATTGGTGCTAATTGGAGGTTTTATAACCTATATTCTTGAGGATGGGTGGTACAAATAAAATGGACTGTATTATACTTGTTACAAGTGGTATAGTTGCTATAGGTGGTAGGTATATTGGGTTTAAATAATTTACAATTAGTCACAAAGATGCGAGTGTCGCGGGTGGTGTTCAATGAAAGGTTTTAGATGTGTGATGTCAGTATGAATCGATTAAGATAGGTGCCGCGGGTCGTCCGACAACGTTTCGTTGCGCTGGGCGCGCTGGTGCGACAACAACCTCTGTTGATTAGCAAGTGAAATTGATACATATAATACGCCTATAATCTCAAAGGGGAAGCCAGAGATGTATTTAACACCCACAACCAGGAGATTTGTTGATCCCACATAATAGGGGGCAAGCCTATTGCCGTTGCCGGACACTATATGAGATAGATAATAATCATTCTGTAATAATAAGTCCGGTCAGAGGGGTCCGTCTAGTCAAAGGGAAACCCGTGGTTCCCTACCTATACTTAGGTACTACTAAACTAAGTACTTACTTATAGGTAATCTCAGTAACAAAACACATTTTAGGATTATTTATTTTAAATAGTATTGGTTGTCATTTCTGTCGGATAGAAAGAAAACGCAAACGGTCCTTCCCTGAATTGGTTCACTGAGGCTTAAAAGACCGAACTGTTTTACTTATTTACTGATAGAAATTGGTCTAGACTGGTGAATGAACTGAAAACGATCGTCACATCGGTCTTTGTGTAGATAAGATCTAGCTTTTTAACGCAGACACCGCATGGAATCTCTACTAGTGTTTCTACTAAACGTGTATAGTTTTGTGTTTCCCAAATTCCACGGGAAAGCATTACCGGAATCAAAGCAGCCGTTTGTTATTTCTTTGTTATTAAATGTCAGTGTATGTAACTGCATAGCCCCTTCATAGCACACAAGTTATGACACACACACAATGATAGTCGACGCTGCGGTTCAAGTGATGCGTGCTGCACTAATCGCAATGCTACCTTTACTTTCCGAGTTAATTGTTTACAAATGAAATAAAACTTAGATCTTTATAATACTTAAATAAATAAAATTAGTAGATAAAGGCTTCTTTATAATAAGTTTAGCCTATTACAAAATTTCTGTTAAGATTGACGTTAAAATAGCTTATGCAGCTCGCATCATGAGAAAAGCTACTAGGAAAATAAGAAAAAATATTTTTACACGATCACAATAAAGTGACAGAAAAAAGGTGAACCTTAATATACCAAAGCTCAACCGTCGAATCCACGCGTTTAAAGGTGCGGGCAAACTCGTTCTTCACATGCGACGTATAACACGTATTATGACATCTGAACCGGATGTGGACTATACAATTTGTATGGTGACAAACACACTGGTCATTCACGACGCTGTCTTACGCGTCACCGCGCCAGATTCGCGTGTTCCCATGCTATCCCACGCGTACGACGCTGTCACACACGTTTAAAGTTTCATAGCGCGTAGATAACGTAAACTTTACACGTCGTAAGACGTAGGACCAGTGTGTCGCAGTTTTCCACGTCACGTGACATAGGTCGTATGTGAAGGACCAGTGTGTTTCAAGCTTTAAAGTTGGATTGAATTCACACAAGAGAATATGTTAGTTATTGAGTTATAATCTCTTATTTTGTGAAGTCAGTAAACAAAATGTGATTGTATCAAACAACGAATTTATAAAATCACAATCTACGACGTGGCGGTGGGGTGCAACAAAGCCTTAGTGCCTTTCGAATAAATAGAAAAGATACAGTTATCGTTTTTATTTTACGTGCCTATTAGGTTATTGGTCGCTGTCGTAGGACATAACAAGTCATAGGCGATAGCGGGTAAATGTTTTACAAGTAAGTATTAGCACCCTAGCATCTTCCAAGAAGTCAATTGGGTGTGCAGGCGCTGCTGCTGCATAGGTGCTCATACGCTCAATACGCTCACCTAGTAAGAGATTACGTATTTGAGCCGTTTGGGGATGAGCCACTAGAACCATGGGATCCGAGTGCTCGCTGCCCTTTTAGAGATATCGCTAAACGTCTGATCAGTGCTTCTGAGGACTGGTCCTGAATAGCACAGAGAAAATAATCAGCCTTCTGGAAGGCTGATTATTTACTGGCCTTATTTTAAATCCTAAGGCTACGCCGCGCCAGAGCGTACGTAAAAGCTTTATTGGGAGGTAACTTCAACTTCAATATTAAACAGTACAACAAGCAGTCTGGACGTTTATTTTGTTCTGTTGCATAGTAAGTTTTATATTTATTTATTAATATTCGACTAATATTATGGACTTTAAATCATTTTAACGGCCAGGTTTGAAGTGAATTAAGCAGTGGAATAGGAGCAATAATGGTCCAAGTGAGTTTATACAGGGTGTTACGTAAGGGTTATATCAACCCGAAGACACCCCCATCAACTGGTCGACAAGAACCAGTTTCGATATGTGTCGACCGTCAAACAAGAAAAAAAAATCATCCAAAAAAATAACAAAATATCGCTTACGCTCAAGACTTGCTAATGCATTATAGAGTTGGGAATAGGCATGTAAAAGCCGGGGTGCAATGCATGCCAATTCGTCCTCGCCGGACATCGTCCGACATCGAAGTACCGACAGCATGTCCACTGTTGACACAATAGAACAAAATCTACAATACAGATGTAGATTTACACTGGTAAAGCTACATCGACGTTTTCCAATAAAATTCTTTCAGTATTATTGAATCTTTGCAGTTTTTGCATCGTTTTAGGGCTCCGTAGTAAGTTGGAACCCTAAAACTATTTGTCCTCGAAACTTTGCATAAATATATGTATTTACCACGCCAAGATTGTTTTATATGGGTAAATCAGTGAGAATCTAACCAGTATATACTGACTTCAACCCCCTTAGGTCACATCAGAAAAGATTGGCAGTGATTTCTTAACTTGCCAGTTTTTTTTTCTCAATTACCTACTCTTTGAGTGGACTTTGAAATTGATAAAAAAGCACACTGATTATTTTGAACTTTTTATTCAGCTACCTATTTATACCCCAAAATAAATGATTTTATTACAGCGATCACTGAATTGTTGAAAACCTATCCTACTAATAGCTGGGTTGATTCTAAAAATAATTATCTTCAATACATCTGCTTTTAATAGAACTTCCACTTCTCGCTACTAGATGGCACCACGAACATTAAGATGCAATACCTTTCATTAAATTCTTTGCACATAGTTACTGTAATTATAATAATGATGTATATTAAAACCGATTCTTTTAAAATAATTATATCCATTTTAACCCAACCTCAAAGTCAAAGTCAAACGCCAAGTCAATTTTGAATTTGCCAACCTCACCTCTCCATGGCAAGATTCCACCACTTGGACAAGATTTTCGCAAGCATAAAATTGCCAGGTTAGCAGCAGAAGGTTCGCCCGCAATTAGAAACGTCAGAGCAATAAAGATACAGGCTAAATTTTGTTTTATTTTGATTTATATTTGTTTCAATTTTTATTTTCCAATAATTTAATTTTGATATGTAGATAATGGATTATGCTCAATATGGGTTAAAATTACCTGAAATATTTTTATTTTTTTTTATATTTTATTTTTATTTAATTGGGTTTATTTATATGTCTCTGCCTAGAAAAGCCGTAACTTGTTTAATTTTGTTTTGTATTTCCTTGATGAAAGAGAGAGAAACAGTGCCTTTGATATTTTTTTGCCAGATTCATACTCACAGGCTCTACCTGGTTTTCAGAATCTGGCATCAACATAGCATACAACAAAGTCGTTTCTTTTCCCTTAGTACGTATGCTTAGATCTTTAAAACTACGGTACGGATTTTAATACTGTTTTCACTAATGGATAGAGTGGTTCTTCAGAAAGGTTTTTGTATAAAATATTGTCAAGCAGGTAAAGCCACGGGCGTCCGCTAGTTAAATTGAAGAGTAAATTCAAACATAATAAATATTTAAATACTGAATGGAGTCAGGTGTTACCCGACGAAAGTCCATGATAAAACAATGGAAAATATGATGTTGAATTTTTAGATAATTGCAATGATTTCGCTAAATAGAAGACATTATAAACGTCGACATATGTTTCACATACTCACGAGGCATTATCAAGAATGTCTCAAAGAGAACTGTTGGCTGTTCGTTTATAATGTCTTCTATTTAGCGAAATCATTGCAATTATCTAAAAATTCAACATCATATTTTCCATTGAATAAATATGTAGAATCTTTGAATGTTCTGCTGACTGTACAGTAGGTATATGTCGGTGTCCGGCCGTGACCGGCGTACGAATCAAACCAAGAGGCCAGTTTCAATTTACCATCAGACTTTAGCTAGAACCTCTTTATTCCGATCTTGTATTGACTCGTACACATTAACAACATTATTAAAAAATAATAAGTATTCGATACTTGAGAGCAGGAAAACTCGATACAAAACCCTATACAAGATCTAGAAGGCCAAAGCAAATTGTCAAAATTGTGTTTTTATCACTGATGAATTGTTCCGTAAAAACATTGACACGATTATTCCACGTTATTGAAGAGTAAAACCATGATTATTTTTAGTGATTTTACATTTGATTACTACAAAATTTTCAATATAAGAATGACAGATGTCGTAAAAATATAAGGAATTTCTGTAGTACTATTGTAAAATTTTGCGCCACCTGTATAATGTAGGCTGACTTGCCTCTTGTTTGGGGAAGGCCCAATGCCCAGCAATGGGCGTCAAATAGGCTAGAATGATGATGATTAGATACTTGAAATAACCATTGGACATATATACATGTAAACATTTCATCACACCTCTTTCATAATGGTATAGGCATATAGGCTACGATACTGACTTGCCTCTGTCGCTCCCTCAACTGGCAATAGTGCATTCATTACATGGTCGCCGATTACAGATAGGTACTTTTAACCTATTCAAGACGCGATTTGATCGCAATATGTTCATCTTGGTCAACCCTTACCAGCTTGTCCATTCACACTCGCTTCAGAGTTTATTATTTGTCAATCTCCTTTCACCTATCCTCTCTACATGTCCGAACCATCTAAGTAGGTTAGGTTATAAGTTAGGTTTTTGTAAATCAGTGAAAATAATTAAATAATAAAAAAAGCCGTCTGCACTTAAACAGAGAACACTTAACAGTTATCCCGGCGAACTTTGTATCGCCTCAAATATAAAAAAAAAAAAAGAATATTTTAATATTTCATGCAAATGTATGTATAATTATAATTGAAAAACGCGACGGACGGACAGACAGACAGATTGTCGTATTAAATATATAGATTTAACTACGAGTATAAGCAGCCTGAAGTTTGCATCTAAGTTTGAAATGATATTCAAGTCCCACCTGCTTTTAGTTAAATATCTGATTAAGTGTAGTCGGTTTTTTATTACTATTATTTTTTAATTATTATTAATTAACAGCTTTTTAGTTTTAACTATGCACCCTATGACACTCATAAGATAAATAAATACTCGTACCTTTTATTTAAGACCTCATTCATCGAAATCCATCTAGCCCTTTGGCCTGTAGAGAGGAACAAAGAAACATACTTACAAACATACATACGCGCGAAAAACAAGTGTATATGTATTTTGTCTCAATCTGCTCTAACTAAACATGACTCACTAACAACATTCAACGACAGTCCACATTTCTCCTTTCCAAAACCTTTAAAACGTATGACGCATATCATAAAACGCCAATTGCATTCGTATAAAATATTCTGTTTACAATATATCGGAGATATTTTAAAATTTTACAAGCGGCGACAATTTGTGAGAAAATCTAAAATCTAAAATTGTCAGGTCGCAAGGTAAATCAGAAATTTACATTCGAATATCCATATGTATATCTTTAGACATGTGAATGAAAAGTATTTGAGAACTGGAGGAAGATTTTAGTTTAGAATCTATATTTTAAATGAAATACTAAGTATTTTTTTTAATTAAATTAATAAAGCTTTATAGCAAATAAAATTACAACTTACCCTTAAAAAATCCAAAATAAAATAATCTTTGCTCCTAATAATATTAATATGTAAGATACCGGATAGCAGCAGTTCTTGACCGCGTTTAAACAAAAGATCCCTTCAGTTTTATAATAATAGTAGCGGACGCCCGCGGCTTCGCCCGCTTGAGAAATTATATACACAAAAACCTTCCTCAAGAACCACTCTATCCATTGGTGAAAACCGCATAAAAATCTGTTGCGCAGTTTTAAAGATCTAAGCATATATACGGACGGAAGCTTTGTTTTATACCATGTTACTCGTATATGATGATAGGTACTATAGATAGTATGGACACCATAATCAGTTGGTTCTCATATACACAAAATCTTGTCTCTTACATTAATTAATTCATGACGGTAGCACCAAAACTCGCCTGTTGCAACAATGAGCTGTCACAATCGATCTTCGTTGAGTCCAGCGAGATTTACGAGCGACATGTTACGCATTGCCGAGGCAGTTGACGGTAAAAGCTGACGTGTGCTATTACAACAAGCAATGTATGTTTGATTGGTGTTCATCGAGATGTGATCAGCAACCACAATGGATGCCAACATAAATTTAAATTGAGAATCTCTAACTACGAGTACAACAACAAGTTGGGAGGTATTAGGAGGAGAAAAGAGTAGAACTCTTTAATTGGAGAGCACTATAATGTACTGGTTCCAACTGGTACTGGTATAAATGTTTCATCCCATACTGAGAAAAGTAGAGACATCCCAAGTAGCATCATAAGCGGTATAAAAGCAGTATTAAAGCAGCATTTATTAAGCGCTTACTCAGGTTCGGGAAAACAGGCGTGGTATATGTCTGTCTGTTGACAGCTCTTTACGGCTTCTTATTTAAGTGAAATGCCAAATTAATGAAGTCTAGATAAACAATCTTTCGTCAGTGTCTATGCACAAACAAGACATTAGTACTTCGTCTTAATCGTCCATATTTCGCCAGTCACTATTGGTCACATACACACACACATACACACTTATCACGCCTATATCCCCGAAGGGGTAGGCAGAGCTGTAGTACACACCCACAATTTGCCAGTATTTTTAGTCCCAAGTAATAGTGGGCAAGCCTATTGTCGTCACCGGGTACATTAATAATGGGTTATGTCCAAAATGGCCGAATGAATTTAATAAAAAGTAGCAGCTATATTGAAACCTGTTGCCTTGCGGTGAAATGTTGATGAAAGGCAACAAAATCTTACGTGCCAGCCGCTATGGCACAACTAATTAAAGTCCTGGGCGTTTCGGACTATTGGTCATACGTTCAAGTAAAACCTTTTTTCATTTTCGGATATTACTTTGTCATAATTTGACAGAATATAATTGTAAGGGCCTCGTCCGTGTGTCTGCAGGTGCACCGCGTGCAGATGAGGATACTGTTGCAGAGTTGTTGACACTTTAGCACCCTTAGTATGACATTAATTTTCTTCTTCTTTTAAAAACGTGGCTCCATCGATAATGATCGATGATTCGCCAATGTCAAGGTAATGCTTGATTAGTTGATAGTCCCACACAGAAGAACTAGTTATTCCTAACTAGCTCCAGGTGCAGGACAAAAAACTTTGGTCTGTATGAGAGTGTCTGGAAACTCAATTTTTACGGAGCGCCAGAGGTAACCTAAAAAGCCACCTGCCACGCGCTCAGCAAAAATCGAACACCGACATTAATTTTAATATTTCCATCGGATAAATTAAAACTGTCAAACATTTATTATGACACAGTCATAACAAATCACGGCGCTTCCGTGTTGATAATTTTTTTTTTTTTTATTCTTGATGCTTTAAATTTATTGTTGTTGTATATTAAGGAATATTAAAATATTAGTGTCCATAGACTTTTATGATGTGTTCGTGTAGTAATAGCTTAGTGACATGCCGTTGTTGTTCGTTAATGAATCAAATTAGTTAATGTTGCGACTACAACAGTGTGAAGTTTTATTACTTCCTTTGTATGTATGGCTTTTTTATTTAGAATATTTAGACAAGGATAAAAATAAGACTAGTATAGTGTAGTGCATACGTCGGGTTTCATCCTAAATAAGCTTCTTTTTCTTTGCGTGTCGATGGACAACACAATATTTTGTTTAATCGCCTTGGCCCAGTACTCTGCGACGCGTATCGCATTTGGCCTGGCCTCGTATAGGTCCTCTAAATTAAATAAGCTAAAAGGTAGTAACGATATAGTTACGGTTGTTGTTTTCTGACAAATCCTACATCGCGCTAGCGATATTTACATGTTCATACCTTAAAAACAACTATGTTCTTGCTTCATATTTTGCTGTTCTCTCTGAGACAGTCTTGAGAATGCCTCGTGTAGAGGCGAAACATATGTCGACTTTTTAATGTCTTTTATTTTAGCGAAAATAATGCTATTATTTGAAAAAGTTTGAACATCATACTTACCATTGCTTTGTCATGGACTTTCGCCAGGTAACGCCTGATTCTATCTAACAATACAGTGTTTATATCAATATTTTAGTAAGTGACCTGAATGATATCAATTTAAAAAAAAAAATGGAAAACTATTAGAAGAGATTACAAGTTAGGAATAAGGATTAGACTATTTGGATTCAATTCATGCGCCTCATCACCTGTCATGAAAAAGATCAACAATTTAGTTCGAAATTCAAAATAACTGGAAGAACACTCAAACGAGTGTACCTCTTTTGTTTGAGTAAAAAAAGTTACCTACGTTGTGATGAATTGCTACTCTCAACCCTGCCACTGGCAGGGCGGGTCGAACGAGACAAGTAATTAGTGAGGTAGTTGCCACAATTCGTCACGGATATTTTGGGCCATCTATATTTTAGGTAGTATAATTATTATAATGTAGGCCACAGGTACATTTATTTCTTTAATACAATTACTATAGTTGAGTTTAGGTACGTATTATAACCTTCTTGAGTGGCAACAAATAATAATGAGGCGATGAAGTATGTGTAATCGTATAGCTGTTAAAATCTCGGTCGCGACTATCTTTGTGGTTTGGGTTTCTTGTTCCCTTTACATATGACTGAAATATATATTTAGACCAAGTCCGTGAAGTGGTTAGTGAGTGATACGGTGACAAATCGCACCCTTATTTCATAAAAGTTACTATCTAAACGAAAAAATAAAATTACAGGATAGCTGTTTTACATACGGCTTTTGCATCATTTATTTATCTCTTAATGCTAAAAAAGCTACGACCTTATATAATATATCTAATATATATATATATATATATTAGAGATATTTGTTAGATTATTTTGTTAAATTATTCGATTATTTATAAGGTGTGTAGTCATTTAATTTAATAAAAGTAAATAGGGTGCGCTAAAGTTCACCTAAATTTTCAACTCCGATAATTGGAAATCCTAAAATGTTCTTCCTAACATTTTTCATCCTAACAATCACAATTCCTAACTACTCTGTCTCTAATGTTCATAATTTCGAAGCATTCAACTTCATAATGTCAGTAGCAATAAACATCTATTATACTTTTATTTGTTTTCCTATATTTTTTCAATATAACCATCTTTTACACTATTATTCAAAGTCATATCTTTTTTGTTTAGAATTTTTGGTTTAGGTTAGGTTAGTACTGTGACCACAACGCACGAGCCGAGCGAGCGAAGCGAGCGTGCCGCGGCAGCGGCCGGCGAAGTGCCAGAATTCCTAATTATGTTTAGGGATAAAAGCGTTATGATAAAAAACAGTAGGAGTTTAAATATATTTACATTAATGATATTATTAATTACAATTTTCGGAAACATGAGTGTTATGAACATCGCCAGTAGCACTACAAATAGTATGAATGAAAACTTTAGGTTGAAAAATTTTAGGAAGAGCGATCATTCGGATTACAAATCATTAGGAAGAACAATTTCGGGTAAAGAACTTTAGGTGAGCCAATATGGACCCAAGTAAATAACCGACGTTAATGAGGATATCAGTCGTTGCTAAACAAATGGTTACACTTTTTAATGGAGTTACATTTTTGTGTGTTGATTCCTGAAGGAACAGGTATTTATTCATTAGTGTAGTAACATCTTCGTTTTTAAAATATGTTTAAAGTTTTAGTTTAGTAGCGGTTTTAATCTGATATTGGAGAACTAAAAGAACTGTCAAATTCATTCTGTAGCTTCTGCCGATTTAAAGAAATGGCGTTATTAACGTAGTTTCGTAAAAAATCGTTTAGTAACGGTTTCGAAATAGAGGTGAGAAATATTGACAATACATCATCATCAGCCTTCATAGATTTCTAAGTAGAATTATTATGTAGAACGTGAATTGTTGGAAACTTATAATTATTCTCCATTACGATTTAACAACATGACTGATTTCATTTAATGTCGATATTTTCGGTAATGTTAGGGCTCTTTTAAAATTTAAATAAAGAGACATTTTAAAGGAGAATGTTCAAAAGCCGTTTCTTTTTTAAAAACCTAATTAAAAAGTGTATGGCTACCTAACTAAATTGATAAATCATATAATATTTTTTTAGTAATCTTTTAATTCACTCGAATGAAATCGTATGTGGGGTTTAAACTTTGATAATAATTCGTGGTGTAATCGTTTTTATTTGTCTTCTTACTTAAATGCACTATGTCGGACCGGATGTCAAGTAGATCGTAAATGCATTGGTTTACATTTAATATTACACTGAGAACAAAACGAACAGTGCGCTGTGTTCATTATACCTACCGAGTTACCTAGTAGGAGGGCAGTGGATGTAAAAGTCAATAGGAAGGAGGAATATTGTTATAGACTGTTATGAGTTAATTTTTTTAATATTAAATGACGTCGAACTTAGAAAATTCCTTTTAATTACTACTTTTACTTAAATATATTTTCTATGTATATTGTTTGTAGGTACCTATTTAGAAATAAATATACCTACCTATGTATGTTTATCAGTTATCTAGATTCTATAGATATACGTGATTTTGTATATTTTATGTGGTTGATTGGTTATAAGTACCTAATACAAGCTTAGGCTAGATGACGTTGTGTGAGAATGTCCAAAA
This sequence comes from Nudaria mundana, assembly GCA_963556515.1. Taxonomy (NCBI): domain Eukaryota; kingdom Metazoa; phylum Arthropoda; class Insecta; order Lepidoptera; family Erebidae; genus Nudaria; species Nudaria mundana. The sequence continues at coordinate 1,780,554 of OY748288.1, forward strand.
TAAATATTTATATCTAAGGGTATACAGAGGCATGTGTACATCAACTTTTCACCAGGGGCGTACATGCCCTTTATTTGCCAGTATCTTGTCCGTTGATCGGCAGGTGCATCACTTACAAGTAGATGATGTGATGTGGTCGCCCCATTATCAGGGTTATTTATAAGTGTGTTAGAACTATTAGGTACTTCTAGCTTATTTGAATTAAATCCATGTTCAACCATGTAACAATTAGCACTTTTTGGACAAAATTGATTTGACGGATTGATGGACATTTGCTTCAAAACTAACCTCTAATTTTAACGGCAAAACGAAGAATGAGAGAAAACCCCACATAATAACAGAATATTTTTTATTTCCTATGAAATCCAATCCAATTTAATATCCGATTTTCGCTGTCATACAAAATTCTTTGTTACGAAACGGCGGTCTATTGCAAAATGAACGATCTCCTTTTCTATCTCACTTTTTAGTGACGAAGTTAATGAGTATCAGTGACTCATAGTTTGATGTGCTCATAATTTTTAATAAATGGACAATGTTTAAGGTGTTGAATTAACACAGCTACTCAGCTTTACAATTTTTTTTAATTTTAGTTCTTCTCAGTTCCAAACTTGCACCAAATAGAAAAAGATTTAATTAAAAACATTTTTTATAAGTAAAAATAGTTTGACACAACAGAGAAATATTATAGAAATACAGATTCCTTGGTTTTATTCTATTCTTAGTCGAGAAAAGTCCAATTTTGTTTCTCATTTTGTATTCACTTTGAACTCAAAATATCATATTTTAGTTGTCGCCACCGGGGAGCGAGAATGCAGAGATTAATATTTTTTAAACTAATACTGCTGTAGCAGGGTTATGTTATAATGAGACACTTTTGATTAATTTCAATATTAAATAGCTAAAAAAAGAATTGAATTACTATATCTTTTCTCAGGTTATTTTTCTTCTTCTTTACCTTATGTAAGTATACCAGATAAGGTAGGTAAATATCTGAGAGCAAAAAAATGTAAATAGGTAATAAATATAACGTACTTGTGTAGATATGGGTGTATTTGTAATATGGATTTATCACTTCTCGGCGCATTTGTCTCGATTCTAAGAATGTATTATATTATACCTACTAGGTATGCAATGCATGGTGCTGTTGCAAAAAACTGAGCGAAGTATTAAATTTTCGAACTACAACTCGCCGCTGGACTCTCAGTACTTGAATTTCGAAAATTCTATTCTGTACGTGAAAATTATACATTGTTTTCAATAGGAACATTGTTTTTCGGTGATTATTCCTCGATGGTATGTCCGATTTTCATTTTTTTTTGTTCTAAACCACCCTCACGCCACACGTTATCACTGTGGTAAGTTTGAAGGAGATCAGTTCAGGTGTTTAGGAGGAGTATGCGGACAATCGAAATACATGAGTCGCCTAAGATTGAGCTTCGCTCACTTCGCTCAATAAGTAGAATATATAAGACTTTCAAAAACGAGTGAGGTTTATGCAGTAACCTACCAAAAAAATATCAAACAATAGATGCCTAAGACCTGCCCTTAAAGGTGCATAGTGTTGGGAGGGACAATGCAACATTTACATTATCTATTCAAGACATCACAGGTCAACACAACCCACAAAAGAATAAAGAAATAACTTAAAATATTAATATTTTTTAACTGGCCAACAATGTACTGTGAAATGACAGCGCCTTTTAAATTCAAATTGGAATGTATTATATTCCGACTATTTGTATGTTTTTAAATTGAGGTTAACAACGTAAGGAAGAAACATGAACTCTTACTTTTTTGCTGTCTTTTGTGGAGTGTGAAGTTTTTCCTGCCATTATATTCCATAATATATATTACAATAAATGCCCTAACAAAGTGATACAACAAAAAGATAGCGTTTGGACCCTTCTTCAGTAACAGTGGCAACATTCTCAAGTAGAATAAGTAAGACAAGTTATCAGAGCACTCAAAAAAGTATCACACGCCGCGGGCAGAACGTGCCATATCACGGAAACTGATAGCAAACTCCATATCAGGGAAAGTTATTAAAGCGTCTACCAATATTTTATACGAGCGAAATCACCGTCTCAACTAAGGGTCGATGAGAAACTTTGTAAGTATGGAAACATACGGGTCAAATTAATTGCAGCGTTAACGCTGGATAACATTAGAAAAATAGTGTCTCATAGAATATTTGCATTATGGTTCATATTACGCCTTTATTTTTTTTTATTTTTTTTTTCACACAGAAATACTATAGAGAGTGGTCCTCAACATCACTAGTAATTTTTGTGATCTATTTATAATTTCTTTCTTAATATTTTAAGAATAGTTTAAGCAAACTCATTGCTTTAAATACAAAAATATATGGATTTGGTAAGGATTCATCTAAAAATTCAGTGTTTAAATATCGTTGTAACACGATACACTGGTACCGTTAGTTCGGTAGAACTGCGGTAGGTGGATCCAACGCTAACCTTAATAGCACGATGTAGAAATTATGAATATGATATGAAGCAAAAATTCGATGTTGTCGGTAGTGGTCATCGTAGCTCAGTTGGTCAGAGCACTCCCCCTGTTAGGGAAAAGCCGTGGGTTCGAGTCCCGCCGATGACATCAGTTTTTGTGATCTATTTATAATTTCTTTCTTAATATTTTAAGAATAGTTTAAGCAAAATCATTGCTTTAAATACAAAAATATATCACTAGTAATGTATCTCTTCACGTTCCGCTTAAATATTCCAGGCCACCATCGTTTGGCAGAAAAACGAACGTTCAAAACGCTCGGTTCTCGCAAAGATGGTTTCCACAGTGTGAGAGTAACATCTCTGCCCGGCACGCGTTGTTTGGGATCAGAAGGGAGAGGGTGGGATCAGGTCAAAGAGCTCTTCAGAACACTCACCGTGGTAAATACGGTAGAACGCGGCCAAGGAAGCAATTGTTCGACGCTGGGCTAGCGGCTCAAGGCTTCCCGTTACCTCCGGATAATATGTAATGCGAAAAGCGAGTTGCATTGTCCGGATGCACACGGATGCACACTGACATGTAGTCATTCATATGCATTAATGACTACATGTCAGTTTCTTGGTATTTGAAAAATATGGCAAATCATGTCTTTAGCTCAAAGCATTCATTTCACAACAATTCACCAATCATTTCTTTAGTTCCATGTACTTCATTACTTGGTAACTAAATAATTCACCATAATGCACACCTGCGATCGCGTATTCTTATTTTACTTTATTTTGTACACATGCCACAGAAGATGCTTCTTTAGGCTGGACTGCCACTATGGAAATGAAACAAGTGTGCGTGATTTGTTGAAATTTTCTTCTGTGTATTTTGCTAAGGACGATTCATCTCAAAGTTTTGGAGAGTAGAACAATAAATCAATATGTCGAATAATTGCTCCTCATCGGAGGCCCGGGAAGTCGGAATCAAAAGTTACTAATCACCCGGTCTTTATTAATAAGGCGTGGAAGAAAATATATTCAGTGAGTCGAAAGTTTTCGACAGAGTTTTAAGAGTTCGGGCCTTTGGGACCCAGCACGCAATTTACGGGTTAGACAGAGCGAGACCTCCCCCCGGATTCTTAGTTTAAATTTGAATGTTTAATAAATATTTTGTTCTGTTTTTGAATGATTGAATGAATCGCTGACAGTTGATGGATTTATTCAAGAGTTTCAAATCTGTTTGTGACGTCACAGTTTTATGAAGTAGAATTGAAGTCATATCATGATCACTGTTTTACACAAGACATTAATATTTTTATTTTGCCTATTGCGTGCTAAAGAGGGTAAATAAGCATCTCTGGGGCTCAAGTCATTCTCCGGGCAGGTGAGTGCTTGGAAACGGCAATACGTTTGCCGAAAGTGAAAAAGTGACTGGTATATGTTGTAATGAACGCCACTCGAGGATAAAGACGTAATTGTCTATAAACATGAACTAACATTAAACTTGAACTAACGTAGTTATTGTGGGATGCTATGAAACTTGACAACAAAAGGTTTAATCACAGTGTTTGAGAAACAATAGCTTGTGGCTCCACTAAGACAGATATTTTCATGCCTTTTCCGATGGTTCTGTACACTTACAAGTTAATATTTAAGTAGAGTCCGAGACACCCAGGACTTTAATTGGCAGTGCCACAGCGGCTGGCACGTAAGATTTTGTTGCCTTTCATCAACATGTCATCGCAAGGCAACAGTTACTTTTTTAATTTTTAAAATTGTAATATAGCTTATTTTTATTAAATTAACTAGTTATCCCAGCGAACTTTGTATCGCCTCAAATATTTAAAAAAAAAAACCTTCCCTAAACTTCTACGAATATTTTAATATTTCATCTGAAAAACGCGACGGACGGACAGACAGACAAATTGTCGTATTAAATATATAGAATTCGGCCATTTTGGACATAACCCATTAAATTATATGCCCGGTGACGGCAATAGGCTTGCCCCTATTACGTGGGACTAAAAATACTGGTAAATTGTGGGTGTTAATGCGCCTCCGCCTACCCCTTCGCAGATATAGGCGTGATATATGTGTGTTTTTTTTTAGTTCCACAGCTGAGGCCGCGGCCGCTCGTACGTCCGTTGCCGGGCGTCTCTGGTTCACACGCAGAAAGTATTTCCAGTGGCGCCCGGCGGACTTTGACCACCTCTGTGGTCTCTGCGGGGGTTGGGTCGGTCAGGATGAGTAGGGGGGTAGGGTTCTATCCCGCGTCAGTGAGTGAATCTGGTTGCATGCTATGGGGCAAAGGCCCCGCAGCACGCAACCCTTCTAGCTTGCTTCTGTAAGGACGGCGGGTGGCGATCCCATCGATCTCAGGCCCCGATTATTGTGTCTGTTTTATTTACTAAAAATTTTTTTTGAGAATTTTAATTAGATTTTGTACACCTGTCATACGAAGATCTATTGTATTTAGGTATTTAAAAATGTACCTATTAAGCTCTGTACACAGCTCCTATCATTTTTTGTAACATTCTGCCCATCCCATAGACTTAGGATTCCGCTTAGGTACGCTTAGGTTGCCGTCCATTGCCGGGCTACCCGTCTATGCCCTCGGAGGGATAACCCCATGGTCTAATAGACGAATAGTAAAACATTTTATCACAACCTTTGTAACTCTCAAAATGACAAGGTAAATTTAATAAAAAAATAATTCGAAGACAACAGAATTTGAAAGATCAAAAAGTTAATCTTGACCTTTCCAAAGCTTTACAATGTATCAAAATAATGTAAGGATTTCATTTTATTTGCTATTCAAGTATCAACTCGACATCAAAGATTTATCTTGAGTACAACTAAGTCTTCTTATCCGAAAAGCGTAGGTACAAACGTACTATTAACCTATACCATACGTCAAGGGTTTTTGTAAGAGTTCTGAACACCCCTAAGATTACGAACCTTGGTCATCTTCAGAAGTCTAAGCTGCTAAGGTACCTATGCTAAGGTAATCATTTTGTGACATAGTTGTTACAGAGACATAAACGTAGACATAGATTAGCGGCTTTTTCCCAGAAGGGATAGGCACAGGCATAATATTATGGACTTTACACCTGTTGTTCTATTAAATTTACATTTTTATTTATTTATTGTTATTATCTAAAGTTTTTAAATTTATTATTCACACATTGCCTCACAAAACCATGCTGTTGGTTTGTCTGTGGGATCAAGCCTCTATACTTTATAGAATATTAATATTATAAACTAAGTATTTACATGTATATAATAAAAGCAAGTCTGTGTCACTAGTTGTTTTTTTTTTGGACATTCTCTTACAATGTCATCTAGACCAAATTAAGCTAATATAAGCTTGTGTTATGGTATCTAGACGACTGATAAACATACTCATAAGACACCCAAACTCAGAAAAAAACATTTGTGGATCACACAAATAATTTGATTCGACCCGGAATCGAACCTGAGACCTCAGGGGCGGCAGTCGCATACTCATACCACTGCACCACTGAAGTCGACATGTAAATGAAAATTGACATGTTAGTAGAATAATGTTGTATTTTTTAGAAAGAACCCGTAAAACCTTTGATTGGGTAAAATTCAACGTTTAGCTTTAATTGGCTTTGAACTTTTTGTACGTAATTATTTCGAATTTCAAATCTAAGTAGTTTTAGTTTGGTGAGTTCTCTTTAGGTAAGTTAAATATAAAACTTCTAGCTTTAGTTACCCGGGTAAGTGTGCGGGAATATGTTAGCCGGGTTTTTTATGTGTACTGCATTTAAGTGCCATAGGTATAAAAATATGCTAGGACTTGAGAGTTTTCAGCGCTACCAACATCACTGTGAGAGTTGAAAATGTTTCTATTTAAATGTGGAATTTTCGAATACTTTCTTTTTGTTCGTAAAGACCTCTTTTCTCAATTTAAATGTAGGTACTTACTAGGGCTATCCGATCTTCACGCGTGCACCTGCTAATAGGTATACGAACGACCCTGTGAAAAATATACCCGGAAACGGCAACAGACTTGTCCCCCCTACTACGTGGGACCAACAAAGTGGTTGGCTCAATCTGGGCGTACATATTTAACCCCTTTGGCTACCCTCTCGAAGATAAAGGCAATAAAATGATAACTAGAGCTGGCAGTAAGTAACTTTATATTTACGACAGTTGACAACTCGAAATTCCATGAATTTAAAAATAGCTTTAGTCACAAATTAGACACTGGCTGAAAATAAAAAAGAATATAAACCAACGACAATTTCTCTACAGCGAATAGAACGTGAGTGTTCGAAAATTTAAAATTTAATTAAGGCGTGGCTCCTACACTCGGTTGCGCCATGTTAATCTCGTAAAGGCCTGGTACACACGCGCGCATCGCTTACAAAGCAATTTTTAATTGCACACGACTAAAGCGACTCCGTAGACCTCCGTGTCTTTGACATTTACGATTGATTAAAAAGAGAATGCAGACGTAGAGATTTATGCCTTGTCTGTACAACTATAGTCAGTGACCCAGATTTTAGAAAAAATCTAACTGATAGAAATTAAAATTACTATTGCCAAAGATAAAAAAAATATACTAGCCCATATATTCCACTCTATTCGCACCGTTTCGACGAAAAGTCTCAGTAATTTGTTTGTTTTATATTATTATTTTTGATTTTTTTTATTTTTTTTATTTAAACATTTAATTCAGATATTACAAATCCATAATTTATTATTATTATTACTTACAAACGATATTTATCTTATGACTATGTTAGTTGTGTTAAAGTGATCGCACCAATCAATCGAAAATGACTTTTGTATTTTGTTAATTAACAACTTTGTAACTGACATTTTGAAAAAGAGTGTCCGTGAGGTTTCTTGTCAGATTCATACTCACAGGCTCTACCTACTGCTTTGCGAATCTAGCAGTAAATGGATCATTACTTCTCAAGAAGACAAAAGAGTCAAATTCGTCAAAGAATCAAATGTATTAATTATATAGGTCATCTATATGATTAATACATTTGATTCTTTGATTATGTAATTCTAATACTTTATGGATTCAGAAAATATTTTTTAATACTTTCTTACTGCAATGTAATAAAATAATGTACCTACTTACATTTTTTCTCACATAACATAAGGTAGGACCTATCTACTAAACCTCGTAACAAAAAAAAAATAGTGTCATTGCATTATGGCATTAAAGAGTCTAATTAAGTAACAGTACCACTTTATACATCCTCTGAATGTGGACCAAGTGCTACCACAAGCTCAGTTTAAAAAACTTACAATATTGCTGTTTTTTTACGTAATTAGTGTACGCTAACTAAATCTCAAATTATACAGCCAGTTTTAGTTGAACCCTGCTCTTTTGGGGTTTTGTGCGGTTATAAGTTCATATAATATGGACGTTTGAACTTTACTGTTCCTGGGTACTTTAGACTAAAGGTTTTACTTATTGCCTGAACATTTGTGGTGTTTCGGTTCAATTCTACTTATTGGTTGAAAGTTAATTTACGATTGTTTAGTTATCGCTGTGTGCTTACTGGTAAGTACTTTTTTTTTTTTTTTTTTTTAATTCCGCGGCCCAAGGCCGCGGCCGCTCTAACGTCCGTTGCCGGGCGTCCCTGTTTACTAGCAGAGGGTATGTCCAGTGGCGCCCGGCGGACTTTGACCACCCCTGTGGTCTCTGCGGGTGTTTGGTCGGGACGAGAATCCCGCGTCGTTGGGGTCGGGTTTTATCCCGCGTCAGTGAGTGAATCTGGTTGCGTGCTATGGGGCAAAGGCCCCGCAGCACGCAACCCTTCTAGCCTGCTTCTGTAAGGACGGTGGGTGGCGATCCCGCCGTCCTCAGGCCCCGATCATGGAGGACGATAGTCTTGGGCGTAGTCGCGTAGTCTGGGGCGGCCTGGCCGCCGACTACGGAACTCGGCGGGGAGGGTACGCTCCCTCTCCCTCCCGGCCGCCTCCTTCGCGAGCATGACTTGCTCGCAGAAGGACACGGCCGCGTTCCACCTACTCCCGCTGGATACCATGGCTTGAAGCATGGTCCCCAGCGAGAGGGTATCCACGCCCAGACCCACTACGAGGTCCCGGCGCTGACTCGCCCACGCTGAGCACTCCACCAACGTGTGGAGTGCGGTGTCGTCGTCGGAAACCTCGCAGTGTTGACACCGGGGTGTGACCTCACGATGCATGCGAAACAGATAGCTACCGAAGCATCCATGCCCGGCAACCATCTGCGTCGCACGGTACGGGAGGTCACCATGCTGCCTCTGCAGCCAATCGTCCATGATCGGTCTCACCGCCGCGATGAAGATGGCACCCCCCTTGGGTTGCTCAAGTCGCACCCTCCATGACTCCATGAGATCCTGGCGGAGTTGGGACCGCTGGTCCTCGATTTCTCGAGACGCAGGCCTGTGGTCCCGCTCCAGCGCCCCCTTGCGCCATTGGAACAATGACGCAAGGGCTCTCGCTTCCAGGTCCCATGGAGGGGTCCTGGTTAGGAGACATGCAGCCTCTCCGGAGATCGTGCGGTACCCCCGTACGGTTCTGACGGCCAAGGTTCTAAGTGGTCTGTTTAACAGAGTCACGTTCCCCTTGACCGCCAACCTATCCGCCCATACGGGAGCCCCGTATAGGGCCATACTCCGCACGATCCCCAGGTACAGTCTCCTGCAGGAGGCGTTGGGTCCCTTTAGGTTGGGCATCAGTCGCGAAAGCGCGACCGATGCCTGCGTCACCTTGGGGACCAAACTTCGGAAATGTGGTCCGAAGTTCCATCGGCTATCAAGTACGATCCCTAGGTACTTCATCGAGGGCTTGATGCCGATGCTAACGCCTCCCACATTTAGGCTGGAACCTTCTGGTGGACCGTTCCGAGGTCTGTGAAAACACAGAACCTTGGACTTGTGCAAGCCCACCTCCAGTCCCAGCTGCCGTATCCGACCCACGACTCGAGCAACACCCGTCGTGACCTTGAGTGCTGCCTCCTGGTACGTTGCACCCCGCGCCGTGACGAGGGTATCGTCGGCGTAGCACGTTACGCCGACACCCCTAGGCAACGCACCCCGCAGTACTGGTAAGTACTGTTTTATTATAGTACGTACCTATAGATGCCAGTTATATTAAGTGGGTATAAATAGTATAATTATAGCTAGGTATGCAATGCATGCTGCTGTTGCAAAAAACTGAGCGAAATGTTAAATTTTCGAACGTCAACCATTGTTTTTTTTTTCGGTTATTATTCCTCGATGGTATGTCCGATTTTCATTTTTTTTTGTTCTAAACCACCCTCACGTCACACTGTGGTAAGTTTTATGGAGATCGGTTCAGGCGTTTATGAGGAGTATGCGGACAAACGAAATACATGACTTTAAATCGTTAGAAATGGAGCAAACTGAAAAGAGATCACGCGGGAAACACCAGCTTTTAAATAAAACTAATCATTAAAAGTTTCTCTAGTAACAGATATTAAAAAAAACGAAATTGAGAATCTCTTCCTTTTTAAAGTCAGGTAAACTTGATTTGCTGTTCGTTTGTGTGACTTAAAATCGTTAATTGCAATTTTGATCTTGAAATATTTGTAGAACTTCAGGGAAGTTATAAACTTAGGTCATACGAAGTTTGAGGAGTGACACGAACAAACACTCTTGTAACTAAGATAGGTAGGTAACACTCAAAATCCAAAGAATTTTCGAGAGTCAAGGCCTGATTTTAGTGCCTATATTCATAGTACCTAAACGTAATTGTAACATTACGTACAGCCTACCATAGTGGTTAGTTCCTCAACTACTGGTAGATGGCGCTCTGGCGACGCTGTAAGTCGCGATATTAATACAATAGTGATGAGTATGATGTTGGTCAGTTGGTAGAACGTTCCTCCTGGTAAGGAAACAGTCACTGGTTCAAGTCCAAGCCCCAGGCAGTTCTTTTTGCGATTTATATTGTTAAATTATTTGAGAATAAGTTAGCATACTTCATTGCTTATAAAAATAAATATATATCATAATGTTCCAAAAGTTTTAAAGTAAATGCTCCAAAATATTCAAATACACGGACAGTGGAATATGAAAGAGTTTTGTTTCATGTAAAAATTATAAAGTCACAGGTCTAAGTTAGGGAGTGCAGCGACAGATGGCGCGGGTGGCGAAATAAACGGGGCCCAGACCTCGGGGCCCCCAAACAACTAGAAGAAAGACAAACATGCAAACTTAGCCTCGTTGTTGTTGAGATTATTAAATTTCCCTCGCTATGAACTTTGAATAAACGGAATGGGAAATTTTTGAAATGACAAACTTTTCAAAATGTTTGGAATAGCTAATGTATCGTGTTGTTGAAGTCGAGTTTGTAAGTGCAATTGTAGCGAGAGAACTCGATAACTGACATTGAAACGGGACTCAGGCGTGCATAGTTGATCTCATAAAGATCTTAGAGGACCAAACCAGCCTCAACTGCAAGTGATGAGGTTCTGGCAATCACAAAAACTGTCCAAGTGCGAGAAAGACTCGCGCACGAAGGGTTCCGAACCATTATCTATAAAATGGCAAAACTAATTACGTTTGTTGTACGGGAGCCCCCTTAAATATTAATTTTGTTCTATTTTTATATAAGTATTTGTTGTTATAGCGGCAACAGAAATACATCCTCTGTAAAAATTTCAACTTGTTAATTATCACGGTTCAAGAGATACAGCCTGGAGATAGTCGGACGGACGACCGGATTGACAGCGAAGTCTAAGTTATCAGTAATCCCGTATAACCCTTTGGGTACGGAACCCAAAAATGCTCAGTTAGAGGCATAAGGTTCGTCACCTTTATATCACCCTACATGATGTACCTACTTTCGAAACTACTGTTTTCAGTCTGTACGTTGTCTACTTTTCTAACTAAAGTTGTGCTTAGTTTGGGACGAGTAGTTCCAAGTTTTATTGTTATTCTTCAACTTTTGGTGTTGCAAGCGTTTTCAAGTCACACATTCCATCAGAGAGAATGTAGATTTAATTTACTATCAGCAGTATAAAAACGCACATAGTTAGCAATCAGTTTCTTTTTAGCTCGTTTCTTAACAAAATTTAACTAACTCAGAACTCCTTTATTTAAAAACGCCTTCGTTTTTAAATACACCAGTGCAATAGTCAAGCTTAAGTGAGTTAGCTAACTGCGGTGGTCGAGAGATTAACTTAGTACTTACTACACAGAAGTTGAGATACTTGAATGATAATTCAATTACTTTTCATCCGTTTTATTCTGTAACGATTCTTCTGTGGACGTTGAACTCGAGACGCGATTCCATTAGGCTAGTCTATTATGACGCATTCAACTTGCTTATAAGTTAAACAAACCTGTAGACGAACGAGGATCTAGATATTCATAGTGCCTCAAAACGGCAATACTCTCGCCCTCCATGATGTGGGACTAGGACCGACTAAATGATAAAGATTTTGCTGATAAAGACGTGAATCATTATCAAAAAATCTAAATCTAAAATTTCTTCGGTCACATAGGCCCTTACTAGCCCATTTAAATTTGAAATTTTATATTCCCACGAAACATCCAGGTGGTCACAGGTGGCCCGCTGTAAAAATAAACTTTCCACGGTCCACCCAGGTGGTCTCAGCAGGTGAGCGGTGGTAAATAAGCGAGTGAAACTACCTAATTGGTTGTAAAGTAGGTAGTAGTAAAACTTTACCTAGTAGGTAAAGTTTTAGTTCTCCTATTATAGAACCTGGGTAGAACAAGTGGGAAGAGAGATTCCCACTAGTTCTACTATTTTGTTACACATGCCATCGTAGGACTAGTGGGAACAAAATATCCCACTAGTTCTACCAGAAAAAAACTAGTAGAACTAGTGGGAATAAAGAGTCCCACTAGTTACACTTTTTTGTTCCATCAAACATAGTAGAACTAGTGGGAAAAAAAGTTGCCAGTAGTTCTACGGTAGAACTGTTTAGTAGAACTAGTGGGAACGAATCATGTGCAAAGGTCATGAATCAACTGCTACGTCCACAAAGGCAGTTTTCCAAAAAGAAAAACGGTCAAGCAACTCCCTAAATAGCTCTTTTTTACAATACAAAAACAGATTTCGTTAATTTATGCATGTATGTATATGTTAATTCTTGCTACAAATGCATTTTAGTCTTATGAAATCTTCCACTGCAAGTCCAGTACTTAGTACAAATTAATTGTACCACTGAATCTAAGCTAATCCTAGTTTAGAAGCTGACCAAACGATATATCATTGTGTTTTTGACCTAGGCACAATTCCTAGGATTACGCGAGATAAGACGTTGGCTAAGCGAGGTCTTAATAAGGATTGTACTCTTTCATTCCAACCTTATTTAAAAGTTAATGTAATTGAAGTAAGTTTAATTTTTCAAGAGAAGCTTCAAGTAGATACTTGGTTTTGAAGCAGTTCAAATGAAATATACTTGGAGTGTGGCCTTTCTTTTAAAATTACCTAAGTAATGAAATAAAGAGTGATTGTCATCCTTCTAATATTATAATTGTTTTCTCTATGCTCTATGTATAATTGTATTTAAAAGCCAGAGTTTGATTATGATTATACTATTTAACTATATACCTAGCAATAGGTATCTTAGAAGTGGTGTCTAAGGAAAAAAGTACACGGATTAATCTTTTTGATAAACTTATAATCTAGTAGATTGAGCAACTTTTTGCAAAACGAAAAATGATGACTCGAATAACTTTTTTAGCACACGTGGTATCAGTGAGAGCTTCTTTTGTAATTGGTAAACTCAAGATCTCTATGAAAATCAGCTGTCAGGGAATTTTGGTAATCTGAAATGTCTAACTGGACTGGGCTTAACAACTGAACTATGTTAATTTTAATCCTATTAATTTATAACACAATTTAAGTCACTATAATCTGTAATACCCAAAAGTCCTTCCAATTGGTATAAAACGCAATGAAACTAAACACATTATAATCCAACAGAACTTAATATCTTAAACTAGTATTAAGTATGATAGTTCCACCCCCTCAGTATCAGATTATCCCATGATAATGAGGCGGTAGTCCACTCTGTTCTCATTACTATAACGACTGGTTGCCGCTCGTAATGGACAATAAACATGCCCGCAAATATACGGCAAAGAAAGCATGTTCTTGTCTCTTAGACTAAAGATTCCGTACTACGATCGTATCTGAAATAGATCCGTCATTGTAAAATTTTAGTCAGAGTTAGATGTAGAAGTATTTGTAGTAATTTGTACTTACTTATACTATAATATAACAAAAATTGTGAAAGTTTAAGTAAGTATTTATATCAGTTTATCTAGTACTCATATCACAAGCTCTGCTTAGTTTGAGACTAGATGGCGTTGTGTGAATTGTCCTAACATATTTATTTAATTGTCCTAACAGATTTATTTATATGGAAAATATCGAAGTTCAGCCGAATCGCAGTTAGACTGGAAAGCTGGCCCCAACTGCGTTTGGAAAAGGTTCGGTAGATGGAGATTGAACAGATTTGAAGATACGATTGCGGTTGTCAAAGATAGTTTTAGTTCAAATGAAGACTATTATGTAGTAGAGTAGCAGAAGACTATTTCATAGAATACGGATCGGCAAAAATCGGTTACCGAATTAATAAATATGTCAAAGCATACCCTCACAATGTAATTTAATTCCAAACTAATACCTACTTGTGCTATGAGAACAACTTCTTTTTCACTCGCTACCAAAATAGCCAGTACGGATGTTGCAGTCCTACGTCATCCGATTTCTCTAAAGATACTTATTTTGATACGTTCGGACTGGATTTGAACTGGATGCAGTCCGAAAACACCCTTCGTGCATACAAAATATTTTTGTGCAAGAACTTTTATTGTGAGCTGGCTAAAAGTATAAGTAGGTAGTACTTATATTTAAAAGTTGTCTAACAGTACTTTGCTATGAATTTATGTACCTATGTTAATACATACATACATATTGTCACGCCTCTTCCCCGTGAGGGTAGGCAGAGACTATGGAATTCCACTTGCTACGATCCTGGCATACTTCTTTCACTTCTTCCACTTTCATAACTATCTTCATGCACGCTCTCTGGTTATTAGTACTTTTGACCTGGCCTTTAGTCAAAACATCTCCGATTTGGTCGAAGTACGTTCGCCTAGGTCGATCATTACCTGCCTGTCCATTTACGCCTGCCTTATGTATATGTTTCGTCAATCTTCTATCATCCATGCTTTCTACGTGCCCGAACCATCTAAGAATCTCTTTTTCTATCTTACTCACTACATCTTCTGACACACCGTAACGTTCTCGTATCACGCTGTTTCTCACTTTATCAACCAATGTCACCCCAGTTATACTTCTTACCTAATAACTTTGTTAATCGCCGACGAAACTACACTACCTAACATAGTACTTAGACATATTCTAGACTTACACATAGTCTCGTTACTTTGTTTTAGCGTAAGTTTGTCTCCTACATATTTACGTGTACGATCTCACGCTAAGAATTTGTTGCAATAAATTTGTCAGAAATGGCTATAAAATTTATTCCCCTTCTCGTTATTCTAATTCAGCTCGTAAAGTTATTTTTCCTCACCCAACTTTCACACCTCTTAAATTGTTTGATCAAATTATGTGTCACTACTTCCTACGTATGTAAATTATAGCAAACCATTTGGATCTAAATTACATTTTTGTATGTATGTATTAATTAGTAATACATATTATAAGTATGTCTAGATCCCATAGCAGAAGATAATAACTTAGTTCACGCTAGCTGACTTTGTGTGAGAATGTCCAAACATACTTATTTATTTTATTTTCGAATGGATAACGTATAGTAGTGGTAATGTATTTGTAGTAAGGGTCCCATCAACGTTTTATACGCCCAAACCAACCTTATCTGCAAGTAGTGCACCTGCGAATAAACAGACAGGACTCTTGGTAACCAGTAAAAGGCTCGCCCTCTACTAATCCCATAATTCGTACGTAGTTTCATTATGACGTTACGGTCATAGAGAAACAGCAAACCCCCATAGAGTATACTAATGGTCAATAAACGGGATCCCATAGTGAGCGTAGAGCGAGCTCCGGGAATTGCACTCGTTGATCCCGGCCGGGATTAGCCAGGGACCGACAACGTCGTAGTTAAGACGGGTAATGTTTTCACCCAAATTATTACTATTTTGATATAGTTTTGTCGTTACCTTGCTAATCTCTATACCTACGTCACGTCATCATATAATCACACGATATTACAAATAGCACGGAATAATTTTCTTGTACGTCCACCGAGTCTTTTGTCCGGCTTATCTCTGAAACGGTCGGACCGAATTTAAATTGACTTTAATTAACAGATAACTGATGTTAAAAGGAGTAGTTTAGGCTACTTATTATCCCGGGAATGTGTTCCCGAGGGAATCCGGAACTAGAAAACTATGTACTAGTAATATAATTATGTTTGATATAAACACAAAGCAAGATATTAGTATAAAATGTGAGAGGTTCGTTCATAATGTCGGCTTCATTTGTCACTCGGCATGTGCCAAGTGTTAATAACCTGGCTGTGTGGCCGAGTGCCAGGTTTCAGGTTTTTGAATGTACCGACCAAGTTATAAGCATATACAGCGATTTGATTTAAAATTGTCAGTGTCGGTAATAAACAAAAGCATGTTAAGTTTTATTAAGGGTATACGGTATATTTCTCACAGTCTGGTAAGGGTTGACTTTCGGTTGGAATTTAGATTCGGATTACAAAATGGATATTGATTTTTAATACGCTTTTATTAGCTTCACTTGTATGTTTGCTTGCTTGCTTGTTTGTAACCGACTCTTTTGGGTTCGATTTTGCCCTACTTTGAACGATCAGATTTAATTCAAACTTTGCACACCTGTCAAAGACCGATGACAATGCAATAATTCGATTAAAAAATAAATAAATAAATATATAATAATAAACTAAAAAATGAAAAATAAATAATAGTTTAAAAAAACACGCTTTTATAGAGAATCCAATTAAAAAGTAGAAAATAAATTTTAATAAGTTTGAATTAAGAATAGTGTAAATAAGAAATCAATGTATATTATTGTAAAAAAAGCGTGAGGTGCATAGTGTCAATAGTTATAAATATTTTATTGACAGATATGAGTAGAAGAATTATCATTTTGATAATATCTTAAAATGCACCGCACGATTTTTTTACAATAATATACATTTATTTTTTAATTCAAACTTATTAAAATTTATTTTCTACTTTTTAGTTGGATTCTCTATAAAAGGGTTTTTTTTACATGGTGTCTGGTTATGGTAAATTACATGGGATTTATTATATTACATGGGACCTCAGAGCAACTAACTACTGGCATAATGTAGCTGTGTAATGCATCTCTGCCTACCTTTTCGAGGATATAGGAGTGATACACATGTATTTAATGTATTTATGTAGGTTAAATGTGATAATTTAGATGTTTAGCTGTAATTGCTCCGTCATGGTCTAAATACTGGAAGAATTTGTGTGATAATTAATACAAAGGTAGCTAATAACATAGAAGAAGACAATTAACACTTTCATGTAGGCACCACAAAGCTTTAAGTAGAAAACGAAAACAGGAGAATCGCTAATTCTTATGGGTTGCACCAAGCCATAAGTGCAACGTAAGCGACGAGTGCCCTATTTCGCTTTCCTAACAAATATTCCGTTGGTGAAGCAACATCTAATTGCTATAATATTTTGATTAACCCTTCTATTGCTTGTTAACCTTATTGTGCAAAAGTCTAATCTGACAATATCTCCGGAGCCCAAGTTAACCTCATCTGCAGTGCACCTAATGGCACGAACGACGTTCTGAAAACTGATAAATATATTCAAAGTGCTCGAAAACAACAATAAGGGCTGTTTTCAGAACAAGCAAGTCAAAAAATAGAACCGTCGAAAAAAGATTCGTGCCTATCCAGCACTTGTATTGTACCTAAATGTTAGACATTCGCTTAGACAGCCATTTCCATTGTAGCAACTTAGTGATCTGTTTTCTGTCATTTCCCTATTGAGGTATACGTACTTTGCATTTTACTAGAATTCGGATAATTAAATAATTAAAGAAATGAGACAGTAAAAACTAAAAAAATCAAGAAAAATACTAATATAATTCGCGGATTGTCGTGAACAGCCAAGATTTATACACGCACACATATCAACCGATCTCGATCTACTTTGTTCCCTGATCGCGAAATAAAACGTACCTACCGTCTGAAAGTATCGCACTGTTACCCGACTCGGTTATTTGTTTTGCTCTGGATCAAAGCCTTTGAAAGGATACCGCATGCAAAAGCACGTGCGAGTATGATTTCTCGGAAAAACAGAATGTCCAATCCAAGTAGGTATTTTATATGTGGGTAAGCATTTATCTCAGTCCATTTGATGCCTACTGCTGGCCATAGGCCTCCCTCAAAGATGGCGGAATTTTGCCTACAATAACATGTCTACAATGACATGTCTACAATGACCAAGCTAACCAGACGGGTTGGTATTTTTTTTTTTGTTTTAATTCCGCGGCCAAAGGCGGCTATAAGAATCAAGAATCAATTTCATTTATTCAGTTTAGGCACATAAAGAGCACATATGAATGTCAAAATTTTACAATTTTGTCAAGTAATATTATTAAAATACTAAACTAAGTAAATACATAAATAACCATTAGAAAATGATTCTTTCGCTGGTTCGGTAAGTTGGTTCTCCTGAGAAGATACCAGCAAGAAACTCAGGTAGATTAACCAATTTTTTTTTTAATGTTTTGTTTACATTGTTACAATTACTTTATATTGTATTATACGAGTGGCCAACAACAGAAGATTAGGGTGACCATGCATTTTTATCATTAAGATATTCGTCTACATTATAGTAGCCTTTCATCATCTAAAATTTTTAACTACTATTTTAAACTTATTAAGAGGCATGTCAACCAAATCCTGAGGAATTCTATTATACATTTTTATACATTTGCCTACAAACGAATTACCAACTTTATGAAGTCTAATTTTTGCCATAGCCAGTTTATTTTTATTTCTTGTATTAAAATTATGGTTATCGGAATTTTTTTGAAGAGATCTCCGTACATATAAGATGTTGTCGTAAACATATTGAGAAGCAACTGTTAAAATATTAATTTCTTTAAATAGTTCTTTCAGCGAGTCACGGGGTCTGAGTCTATAGATTGCTCGTATATTTCTGTAATATGAATATTGTCTCAATATCGGCAGCTGAGCCCCACAGCAGCAGACCATATGACATAACGTTATGAAAGTAGCTAAAATAAACTAATCGTGCCGTTTTTTCGTCAGTCAGTGGTATATATAAGGGTTGGTATAAGGTTTTATGCCGAGCTTTCGTTCTCTGATTAATTTTAATTAATAAAATAATTATTATTTACTAATATTCTAAAGAGGAAAAATTGATAGCGCCCTGGGTTGTGAAGGTCAGATGGCAGTCGCCTCACGGAAAATATCGAAGTTCAGCCGAATCGCAGTTAGACTGGAAAGCCGACCCCAACTGAGTTGGGAAAAGGCTCGGTGAATGATGATTCTAAAGAGGAAAAATTTTGATTGTTTGTGTGGGATAGGCTCCGTAACTACTGATCCAATTTTGAAAATTCACTAATATGAAGCTACGTTATTCCCCTGTGACATAGGCTACTTTTATCCCGGTAATGTGTTCCCGTGCGAATTAGAAACGAGAAAACAAAATCAAGCGGAGCCGCGGTACATAAATGTCTCTGTCATTGTATCATCATACTAAATAAACCAACGGGACAAATGCGGTACATAGTTAAGTTAATCAAATAAAAATAATGATAAGTCTTAATTGAGACCGCCCCTAGAGTTACCTTCGTTTGTTTATGAGATACTTAACCCTTACATAATTACATCTAAGTGCGACTGTCACACACTTGCTCATGATCATAGACTGTACAAACATCAGTCGATAAACATGACGTATCATGGCGGCCTTTCAACCCGAGTTGTGCTATGCTACGTTGCCATGGATGCGTTTGACATCCACCAATCATATTCATAATGTTCACACATTACGTCATAGCACAATCATTTTCATTGGTCCACAAGCACATCTTCGCAGCATAGCATAGCTACATCTCTGGAGGAAATGCACCCTTAATCCCCAAGACACTTGACGCCTAAAACAACTCCCTACACTGTGCGTCAAAAACATTTATGTTTTACTAAATAATAATAAGGTTGTGTCCCTATTTATTGTAAATAAATACGTAAATAAGATGAATTGTATTGGTATGAATTGTAAACCCCATTACCATAACTGTTACAATTACGATTAAAAAAACATAATAAGGTTGAAATTTAATTGAATAATATTGTAAAGTTACGGCTTTTTAGTTTTATATAAACAGAAGCGTCATCTGTCAAGATCAATAAACGTTTCAATTCAAACGTTTTTTTAATGTAGATGGCGATGGATTTATGTGATGTGCGCATGCGACGCTCACTTAAAAACTTGTTTCGACTCGCCTCAGAGCAAAGTTGAATGCCTGCAATTTATTATTTGGTCAGAGTTATTTATATGTCACCCTTCTAACGTTGTTGACAAATTTTAGTAATTATTACTTGAGTTAAAATTTAATTTTAAAACTAAGTACTTACCTAGTTCATAAAATGTTCGACCACACTCCAGTAAACGTGTATTAAGAGCCGTGATAAAGCCTTTTAATGCAGCTAACCCCATTTTCTTGGCCGCCAAGAGCCATTAAAAGTTTTACCAGCCTAGGACAGACTTAAGACTGTAGTCGCCATTATAACCAGATTTATAAAACCTTCTATGTGCACTTACTTTATTAGTTTTTAACTTAAAACCGCAACTCAACCCTTGTATAGTTTCCTCGGCTCCAATTCCCACGGGAACTATAATATATTTAATAATATTGACAACTTGTAATAGAAGACGGTCTAATGGCCATTTTAAGGCATTATGACTTTAATTATCTTAACAAACCTCCTGTTTAAGCCGTTGCGTTGGGATGACCGCCGTTGATGCTCAGAAGTTTATGCTGAGCATCCACTGGAATGCCAATTAGGTGGTTGAGCCATGCTTCGAATCCAATTCGATCGACACCACATACATCATTTCCCCTACGCAGCGGTAGTAACGGGTAAGTCTGGCGTTAACAATGTTCGGGGCTCACTCTGCCCGAATAGTAAAAACTAGTAATTCATATTACGAGTATCTAACTCCCACACATTACTGTAATTCAAATTACCGGAATGGCACCAAATAATTGTCAGAATGGGACTAAATTGAAACAGTTGTTTTCAACGGGAAAAAAAAAGAACCAAAATTCGGTTGAGACAAATAGCACTCAAGGATAATGTAGCAAAAATTGTTTTACAAAATCCGTCTGCCCCCGGCAATATAAGTAAACACTAACAAACCTTACAGTTTTACAGTTCTATATAAAACAATTGTAGTAACAACACATACGGGGTTTTACATACAGTTGGGTTCTTAATGCTGCGTCGTTAAACAATTACCATTTCGGTTACAACCAACAGAGTTACCTACAGTTGACCATTTATTTACGACATTACACGGTATGTGAATGGACGGGGTTATACTGAGCCGACTTTATACGGCAGTTAAGCAGTTAAGAGTGAGGATTTCATACCATCCCCCTTGGGAGGGGGTACATATTAATAGTAACAAGCGGAGTACCCGTACATTTTGATCTGAATAACAGTAGTAGGTAGAACTCGACACCTTTGGCATCTATGTTAATATTAAAAAATTGAAGATTATTAAGCAACGAAGTTTGCGTACTTTTCAAAAATATTTTTTTACAATAAGCTCATTACCTCTCCTCTTCCTCTTAGTTATATAATGATATTTAATTTATTTAAGTGTAAAAATCATAGCATAATAATATGTATTTATTCATGTATTTATTATAATGTACACTGCACACATTGTAGCCCTTTCACCCTTACATCTCCTCTCAGTCCTGCTGGAAGGGATTCCTTTAGGGACAAGTAGTTCCCTTGTACAATGCTCCCTTTATTTTATGTAGTTATGTATTCTTAGTCTTCTGTTTGTGTGTATGTACAAAAATTATTAATAAATAAATAAAAATAAATAGCAATAATAATAGTTTTGAGCCGGACACGAACTTGGGAATGTTCTCTTTCCTGGAGAAAGGTTCTGGCAATGATATATATATCGAAAATTGAGATCATATTTATGTTTGACACACTCAAGACTATCGTTTTTGTGATTCATATAGTAAAATAAGTGGAAGAGTGAGAAAAGAGAGAGAAACACGTTTGAACACGTTCAACACAAAATTTTCATTTCGTTCCAATTTAAATAATCTTTTAGTCAGAGACAGTGCAGCATTCTAAGCGTAGACATTTTTTTGAAATCAATATAGACTGGTTAATTGACGAGACTCTGACAATTATAAATTTTCTGGTTTATTGTCAGATACTTACCAACAAATTAACTTAGATGTGATCGATAGCTAATCGGTAAAGGGTTCTCCTTGTAAGAGGAAGATCACATTTCTTAACACTCATTATTAGCCATCAAGCCCCTGCTTGATGGCTATTTTGATCAAATAAATATTTCTGAAAAGATATCTGACGGAAAACACGTCAAGAATTGACCAAAAACCGACTTTAAATTGCCGAAATGAGATCAGATAACTGTCGGAAAGGTACCAAATTAGCATGGGACCACTTGGGAAATAGTAGCTTTCATTTCAAAATCTGTTCACTCAGTTTAAAACTTCAGAGGTTACGAACCTGAAAAAAAACCTGTAGTCGAATTGAGAACCGCCTTCTTTTTTGGAAGTTAATTGAACATAGGCGCATAAGGCAATATGTCTACTCTAGCCAGATGATTTTTAGTTTCACACCAACTTTTAGTCGCAAATAAAATCATACTTCAGTACACAGTAGTCGTGCTTATCACGTGTACGGCGTAACGCGTAGCTATTGTCTTTTGAATCCATTGTTCCCAGCAGACGAGACGTGCACGTCGCTGCACTAGGTATGCCCGCTTTTATCAGGTAAATGAGGATTGTGGAACTGGAATTACTGTTAGAGAGCTGGAGAATGTAAGTAATCCAAATTACATATCTTTACACTAGCCCATGACATTGTTCGTATAGAATTCACGACGTATATCAGTCATTGTATAACGAACTGTTGAAAAGGTTTGCTAGGAAATTGGCGCAAAGGTACGTACAGTCAGCTTCAGAGAAAAGGAACCCCCCTTGATAATGACATGAAAGCATTAAAGTTTTTTGAATCATTGTGTATATGGCATGTTGGTCTAGTGGTTATGACCGCTGCTTTGTGGACACGGCAACCGAGGTTCAAATCCTCGGACACAAGTTCTTTTTTTATTCATATAATTTTTATTTTATTTTCTTAAGCACTTTTTGTTAATTAATATTTAAGGAATCAATTTTTATAGTAGGTATGAGGTTTGTAAGAAAAGATAGGCTTATTGCATAAAAAATATTAATTTATTTCTCGAATTACATTTCTAGGTTTTTTTCTTTCCTCTTTCCATTCCTGGTTGAGTATACAGTTTTTCTATCTGAGTTAAATTGGGGTTACTTATTTTTAAATTTTACCTGACCTAAATTTATTGACAAAATACTATACCCTAAGTGAAGTATAAAATGTTTACTTAATCGTTCACTGAGCTGCGAACGAGCGAGCAGCTTCATCTGCCTTTTTTTGCATGTTCATATTAATTTGTAATTTTCTGATATTTTTCGTCTTTCGGCTCAATTGTATACCAAGATACAATTTACTCACAAAAAAATACCACATTAATTTATGTGCTGTTTGAGGATACGAACTCGCATCTCCAGCGCCTGCCGATCACCTAGGCCGTGCCTTATACCACTAGGCTATCGGTTCACTTGATAATAATGGCGAAAATATGTATAGCATTACTCCTTTTATCGAACAAAGTTGATAACGGTGTAATTTTCTAGACCTTAAGGTTTAAATTTCAACTTCCACCATATGTGATAATAATAACTGCTCAATAGACTAAAAGATAAGGTTGAAATTAGTATAGATTTCTCGTTTAGTTCAATAGATAACGCTTGATACAGCTTGTTGCACTACCGTCGTGCGGCTATAGTATTATAATATCTGTGACAGCGCGCTAAGGTTGCAATTAGAATACTTCTTTGCCTTATTTACTAAACTGTGATTGAAGGTAACTTTATTATTCAATTTATTAAGTTTTTGATCAGTTTTTTGAGTAAATTGAAAGTATGGTTCGATTAACAACATTTTTTAAAGCTAAAATTATTGTTCTCTGGGAGCAAGAACAAAGCATAAAGAAAATAGCACGAGATATGGGCATAACGGTAAGAGTTACGATAAAAATATATTATATACCTATTTATTGCTTACAAGTTAGTTTTTTGGAATTTCTTTTATTTATTATCATTTTCATTACAGAGAAATACAGTGCGTAGATGGATTCGAAGGTATCAAGCGACGGGTGATATAAAATGTGAACGCCAAGGACCTCGCCCAGTTGCTTACACTCATGAATCAGAGCGGCACCGTGATATTGTGGAAGTTCACTTAGTGGCACCCTTCAAAACTACGCGCTCAAGTGCTGAAACTTTTGGAGTGTCGCTGAGTACTGTTTGACGACATCTACACGCTGCGAATATCCATAATTATAAGCCAGCCAGAAAGATTCAGCTTACTGACGATCATCGCACCAACCGAGTAAATTTTGCTACTCGTTATTTAATTTCGAGTGGGAAAACGAAATTGTTATATTTACCGACGAAAAATGCTTCAAGTCAGATAGGGATGGCCGAAAAATTTTATGGAGAAGAAGAGGCTAACGGTTCAACCCTAAAAACGTATTAGACTTGAGAACAAACGGGTGGTTAACATTAGGTAAGTAAATTATTATATTCTTTAACATAAAATAAATTAATAATAACATAAAACTAATACATACATATATATATATATATATATATATATTTCTAATTATATATATATATATTATATATTTCTAATTATTATTGCTGCTGACATTGATTTACATATTGCAACAGATTTGAAAAGGTTTATTATTTTAAGTTACTGGGGATGGATGTCTTCAATGGGCCCAGGCGAGTTAGTGGAAATAGGTGGCCGCATGAACAGTGAGCGATACCTTGAAGTGTTGAATGACGTAATGCAGAATAACTCTTCAGTGCATGAGTCCCGAATTGTGCAAGACTGGCTAAATGCATAAGAAGATATAACGGTGGCCGGCTAAAAGCCCGGATCTTAACCCTATAGAAAACTTATGGGGTCAGATGGTTTTAAACTGGGACTCAAGTGAAATAAAGTAAAAAAAAATTGGATGACAGAAACAGAACTTGGGAACTAATGCGAAATAGTGCCGCATGTTTTAATATGGTGTCGGGGAATGAAAAGTCGTCTTCAAGAAGTGATAGACAGTGAGGGCCATCCTCTCCGTTATTAATGCAGTTTATCTTATATATATATTTTAGGCTAGATGACGCTGTGTATAAAGTGTCCTAACATTCATAATAATAATATTATATTATTAATACCTAATCCCATTACAAGATTTTGTTTACAAGTTTAGTAATCTTCTAATGTGTTAACGATGCGCCATCTGACCTCACATGTTTTTCTAATGTTGTGTTAAAAGGGTCACCTACTTATCAGAAAATGTGATCAAAGAGGAAGATGTATATTGCTATACTGTTATAGTTTAGCATGTTGGTTCTTTCTTTTTGATTCACAGGAACAAATGAAATTTAATTTTTCAACCATTATTTTATATTCAAAGATTATACAGAGTGTAAAAAAATAATGTTTGCAACTTTAATTAAATAAGTAAATAAATATTCTAGTTATGTTTCTAGAATAATCTAATATTAAGTAAACATTTTATACTTCACTTAGGGTATTGTATTTTGTCAAAAAATTTAGGTCAGGTAAAATTTAAAAATAAGTAACCCCAATTTAACTCAGATAGAAAAACTGTATACTCAACCAGGAATGGAAAGAGAAAAGAAAAAACCTAGAAATGTAATTTGAGAAATAAATTATTATTGTTTATGCAATAAGCCTATCTTTTCTTACAAACCTCATACCTACTATAAAATTTGATTCCTTAAATATTAATTAACAAAAAGTGCTTAAGAAAATAAAATAAAAATTATATGAATAAAAAAAGAACTTGTGTCCGAGGATTTGAACCTCGGTTGCCGTGTCCACAAAGCAGCGGTCATAACCACTAGACCAACATGCCATATACACAATGATTCAAAAAACTTTAATGCTTTCATGTCATTATCAAGGGGGGTTCCTTTTCTTTGAAGCTGACTGTACATAGTACCTATACCTACTAGTCCCTGTTTTGTGACTTAGGTAGCCAACTTCCTAGCTCAACACAGGATTTTTATCTCAATACTACAACCAAAATTTAATTCATAAATACCGTTCATTAAATTTGATGTGTTATGCATATAGAAGAAACAAAATTATTTAATTTAATGATAATGCACATTTTTAAAATGAAAGTACCTACTTAATGACTTAATAGTAATGATCTGTCATTATAGTAAATAAAAACACGTTTCTTACGCGTGCATACCCTACATACTAGTACATACATCTCGGGTTCGATTCCCGGTCGGGACAAACTTTGTGTGATGACACACGTTTGTATCGAAGTCTGGACGTTTCCTATGTATAATATGTCTGTATTTACAAAAAAGAAGTAAATTAGTCAGTATATCAGTTTATCTAGTACTCATATCACAAGCTCTGCTTAGTTTGAGACTTGATGGCGTTGTGTGAATTGTCCCTACTTATTATTTATTTATTTATACATTTATGTACCTTTACACTACTCGTACACAGTTAACCCGAGCTTAATTCGAAATAAAAGACTGAAATTACTAATGACTAAACAAATAAAACAACAACTTTAGATAAAATATTTTGACCACGGGTCTCCCTTATTTGACCGAAAGGAATTTGACAAATGTTCACTTCCCAAAAAATTTAGTTCCGGGTAACCTACTAAAAACAATCTCTTTTTTTTTTAATGCAAGTTGTTTCTGGCACTCGCTGGCCGCTGCCGCGGCAACGCTCGCTTCGCTCGCTCGGCTCGTGCGTAGGAGATCACAGTTTTAACCTAACCTAACCTACCCACTTTGTTTAAAGAAGAAATTACCCTAATCTAAATAGTTGAGTTCCGGGTAACCTACTAAAAACAAATTACAATTAATATTTTTTGTTTTAACAAATCATTTCACCAAACGTTTATTCTCTGAAGATTGTTTGCTGTAATAAATCATTTGATTAAAGACCAAATGCCATAATAACATTATACTTGGTAATATTTTGCCGAGTAAAAATTTGACCAAATAAAAATATGCGTACTAAAATCATTCGAAATATTGCAATGGTTTAATAAAAGGTTGCTAAAATTTGTTTGGGTAATAAAAAATTGTCAAAATCTTTTCGGCAAAACGGCAGGCACCCTTTGACCACAGATCGTGTGGTGCCGGACCACACAATCGTCTGGAAGTGTCATGTTTATGAAACCAGCTACAGAGGTTTACTTAATTCATTCAAGTCATACATACGTATAAGATATTCAATCAATTTGTCTGTAATAATTACGCATGGAACATGATGGATGACGCATGGAACATGGAAAGGTAGCCAACTGTTTCTCGTGGTTCCAACCGGTTTCTTGCTCCTATATCCTTCAGGAGGACATTGTCATTACCGAAATAAAAAATACTAGTTATCCCAGCGAACTTTGTATCGCCTCAAATATATAAAAAAAAAAGAATATTGGATAGAATCAGGCGTTACATGGCGAAAATCCATGACAAAGTATGATGTTCAAACTTTTTAAAATAATTGCATTATTTTCACAAAAATAGAAAACATTAAAACGTCGACAAATGTTTCACCTCTATACGAGGCATTCTCAAGACTGCCTCGTTTAGACATAAACATAGTAGGAGGAGAAGAAACCACCCTAACGAACTGGCTTCTGAGCTAATTAATATTAGCTACCAAAAACGCCTCAAGCGATATCATATCCAGGACCTAGATTCCCGATACTGAGAAGGGTGTTACCGCTGGGGAGCACCTTTGGCTTGACACTAAACACACAACAGATCCGCTCATAGTCCAGGACTGATCTGACTGACATATAATAATAACACAAAAAAAAACATAGTATCTGTATAAAAAAAACGCCGGTCTTGCTAAAAGGGTAGGCAGAGGTCCCAGGTTGTTGGGAATAAAATCCTTTGCCATGCCGTGCGGTAACTCTGCGCCTGCTTTTATTTTACTAAGACTTCTTTGGATATACCTAATTGAGCATGATATTGTTGCATATATGAAACTACACTGGTGAAGCCACGGTGATTAACAATCACGTTGAATACTCCTGATAATTAGTGATTTGAAAGATGAGAGATAACGATGCCGTCGGCAATTTTCTTCCGACCATTTGTATACGTCACAATACACTGTGTTTCGAAGGATAGTAGGCTGTAAGATGAATAGTTTTGGAGATAGGAGCACAAATAACAGTAAAATACTCGTAAATTATACTGTCATGAGGAAATTCTAGATTGCCGGTTTTTTTTCATACCTCTTATTCAAATCTGAGTGTCTGATCTTGTGGTTAGTGACACTGCTTACAGCTACCTTACTACTGAACTCGAGTTCGTAGGTCGATCTTTTAGAAGTTAGTTTTAAAAAGGTCGGCTCCTCCTTTTATTATTACAGTTCTTTTTCCTAGTAAGTAAAAATACCCAAAGCGCCAACAGCAACACAGTAATACTGTTGCTTAATATTAACAAGAATCCCATTCTATCACACCTATTTTATTTACGATTCTAATCATTGTTTTTAATCATTTTGTAAAGCAAATGCAAGTATACCTCCAATAAAATTTAATTATCAACGTCCACCTGCTTTATCCTCGTAATTATTTACTAGAATCTGACATATCAATTTATCCCACTCGAACTAGCTATTGGAACCCAATCAGAATGGATATCCATTAAATAACCTCCATATTTGGTACCTACCTATCCTCTCACATGCCTTGTTGTAGTTAGAACAAAAAGTAGGCATTATACCATAAGTGCGTATCACCGCTCGCCGTAAACAACGCAACAGCTTGTTTGGATGTGGCAAAAAGTGCATAGCTACGATGTCAGTGGAGATTTATGAAGGATAGATGTGGTATTTATTAGGTATCTTATTATTCCTAAACGCCTTAACGATGCTTCTCAGGACCAAAAGGCATGCTATTTTCTGGCCCAAAGATTATGTTTAGTATCGCAATCCGACGTGGCAGCATTCTGGAAACCTTCCCAGCTGGCAATGACGCGGAGGATTTTAGATATATTATTATTAAGATTTTATATAATATCCCATTTTATTATTAACTTCATTGCCAGAATAATTTATATAAGATTTGACAATTACGACTGTAGAACAACCACGCACATTGTGGCTTAAATTGTAATTTAATTTTACTTTTTGGTCACTCATCCAACCTAAGCACACTCGGGGTTGCTTCACAAATTTTTAATTTACTTAAAAAGGAAATATTCTCAATTCAACTGTATTTTTTTAATAATGTTTGTTGCCTCAGAACTTTCGACTAGGTCAACCAATTTTGATGATTCCATTTTTTTATAAAGCTGGTGCGCTTCAGTGTGGTCCCATTAAATTTGGTTCAGTTTTGACAATTTGAAGTGTTTTTTTTTGGTAAAATTATAATGATTAACGAATCTGTCAGATCATCGACCATTGCGTTATATCGTCTATTGTGATATTTTTACATTAAACATCATTCACCGAGCCTTTTCCCAACTCAGTTGGGGTCGGCTTTCCAGTCTAACTGCGATTCGGCTGAACTTCGATATTTTCCGTGAAGCGACTGCCATCTGACCTTCACAACCCATGGGCGATATCGAAGTTCTGTAGTTAGACCGGTCGGATTTTTGATTTAGGGCTCCAACTACCCCTAACGACTGCCATAGATGTTAGTATGACAACCGGAACCGACGGCTTAACGTACTCTCCGAGGTACGGAGGGGTCTCAATGTCTTAAGAAATGGTCACCCATCCTAAGACCGGCCTGAGTCGATGTTGCTTAACCTTTGCAACGTGTTAACATTGTCGGTTACCACTAGACCATGAACCCCTCGATATTTTTATATTAAAAATAATCATAAATTAATAAATGCCTTATCCACGTGCAGTGGTTTTGTTCCTCTATGTTTTAATTGCCATTTCTGGTTAGCTCTGATAGTGTAACCATACAAAGGGCATTCCAATTCTGATGATAATGGACAATGAAGCTTTTTGCTCGCCATTTTAGGTATCTGTTCTTAATATAATATTGTATTATGTATATGTAGGTATACAGGGTTATTTGTAATTAACTAGCATCCTCCCAGGGGTAGGTAGCAGACATCATAAGTAACAACGTTTGTTTTACGACTTTTAATAAAACTGAATATATTACTTAATAATGAGTTTTCAAGATTTTATTGTTATAACGCGACACTATTAAGTCTATGCTTCATTCATAAACTTCATTCATAAACGCACGCACGTTCGAGCGCGCTTGCGCTACCAAATAATGCGAGTACCTACTAGTGGTACTAGGTGATATAGGTGGGCTAGGTACTTTCTTCGCCAGATTATTACTTGCTCGCGTGGTTGGTTGCGTGTAGAAAGTAACTAGGTATTTACACTAAGTCCACAATCCCTTCATACTTTACCAGGTTACAGTACACTGGCTACATTAAAAAAACAAAAAGATGCCTAAGAAATGCTAAAGTTGAAACGTACCTACATTTATGTTTTAATGTCTAAACAAACACAGGTAGGTAGGTAGGTATGATTCACAGTATTTAAAAAGTGGAATCAGCGTATTTACAATAATTGTGTGTGACATATTTATCTTGTTTGAAATAAATAAAACTTACTCTGTATACATTGACAAAGTATGTACATTTAACTATTACCTCTGAGGTTCAAGTCCCGCTCATGCCGATGAGTAGAGCGCACATAACGTTCAAAATAGTCACCTTCAACACCAACACAAAGACACCACCTAAAAATTAACTGTTCATTAACTCTGGCTTTAAAGCTTAAAGGCACTAATTATTTTTACTATTAACACGTCCCGGCTTTTGACGCACACCTGTGACGCGTTCGCATCTAGCAAATGACTGGCGGCTCGCAAAAAGAAATGCGCCCCGCCTCCTACCCGTGCATTGCATAAATTGATGAAACGAGTTTGTTTACCTAATTTTTAGGATACATGTAAACAGCGGCGTAGAGTTAGTAACTGTTAGACACAAAACTAAATTAATATTTATTTTTGTATGAAAGTAAAATTTAACGAATTATAAAAAGTCGTAGAACAAACGTTGTTACCTATGATGTTAGCAATCTACCCCTGCGAGGATGCTAGTTAATTACAAATAACCCTGTATACCTACATGATATAATACCTATCTGTTTGTAATTTAAACAAATTTTTGCAAACGTAAACAAAAGCTTGGTCCTTCTTTTATAATTCTACGGGAATTAACACGAATACCGATAACGACTGCCATATGACCTCCACTACCCATGGGCGATGTCGAAGTTCTCTAGTTTGACCACGAGGATTTTAGTGTAAGGCTCCAAATACCTACCCGTAGCGACTGCCATAACTACTGGGACCAACGGCCTAACGTGCTCACCGAAGCACGGAGGCGTTTCAATGTCTTAAGAAATGGTCACCCATCCCAAGTCCGGCCTGGCTAGATCTTGTCCCTTATCACTTATCAATATTACAAATGTGTTTAATACCACTCAGGTCATTACCATGGTCATTGTCTTTATGACGTACGTTACTCGCTAGCATATACGTCTTTAACATCGTCTGAGACTATCGTCTGACATTTTATTGCCAATTAAATGCACAGTTAACTAGCGCCGTTTGTCTTAATAAAAGCTGTAAAACGATAGCTGACGACTAAATACTAATCTTCTTTGTACTATGTTAAATACTGTGTTACAATATAAATCTTAGTAATGAAATATCGGAGGCGGGAGAACCAGGGTCAGTTTCAAAGAGCAGTCTTAAATCAACTAAGCTAACTGAGACTACAGCTGAAGAAATTGAAATCGCCTCGCCGATCCATTTGCCTAAATCTAACAACTGAACTAGGTGGTTGTTGAATCGACGAGTAGACGAGAGACGAGTAGACAGGCGTTTTAGCACACACGTTTATCCAGTTACTGTTGGTCCCATGTTGTAGGAGCCGAGGTTATAACCGCCATCGGGCACTATAAGTATTCTTGTCAGAGCCTCGAAGGTTGGTTAGCAAGTGCACCGCGTGTAGCTTATAGAATATGATTTGAGCTCTGGATTTTTTTTTTATTAGGACAATTCACACAACGCCATTTAGTCTCAAACTAAGCAGAGCTTGTGATATGAGTACTAGATAAACTGATATAAATACTTATATACATATTTTTTTGTAAATACATACATATTATACATAAGAAACACCCAGACTTCGATACAAACGTATGTGTAATCACACAAAGTTTTTCCCGACCGGGAATCGAACCCGAGACTCCGGCGTCGAAAGCGGTTGTACTACCGACCACGCCACCGAAGCAGTCGTTGCTACAGCTGTCTTGTTTATATATCATAAACTGAATAAATAATACTCTACATTATATTAGAAACTATATACTCGTAATTGACTGCGTCTGTGGCGCAGTGGTATGAGTATGCGACTACCGTCCCTAAGGTCCCAGGTTCGATTCCGGGTCGAATCAAATTATTTGTGTGATCCACAAATGTGTGTTTCGCAGTATGGGAGTTCTCTATGTATATGTATGTATTTAGAAATATATAAGTATGTTTATCAGTCGTCTAGATCCCATAACACAAGCTTTTATTATCTTAATTTGGGCTAGATGACTTTGTGTGTGAATATCCAAAAATATTTATGTATTTATTATAAATCTGACGAAACTGAGATATTTTACCTATGTGTGCCTTTAAGGTTCATATGAGTGTTTGTGCGGCTTTTTATATCCAGATTCAGCTTTAAATACTTATATAACGTTCACAAGAATGTCTAGGCTTTATGCTAATACGAAATATTTGCCGGCGTTATCTGAGTGATGGATAGGGGGCGCCACAGGCACGCAACCGACGGTGTTAAAACACAGCCTTGCTTGATAGATAACGAGCTTTGACGCGACCGTGATAGTCGTGATAGTGGTGTGATTACCATTTGTTTTTGTTTTTTAAATGATCACGATATTGTTAAACAATCTGATCTGAATTGCACCTTCATTATCTTATATTTAAACAAGCTTTTTAGTTTTATACGCCAAGAGAAAGTAAAACCAAATAAATATTATGCATACAGATTAACATTTTTATACTAAAAGGTTACTTTTGAAATAAAATCTTCAGTTGTCGCAAAAACCTTTAGGGCTTCTTAGGCGGGCGGCAGTTTACCGTCTACCGTGACGCTGGGCGGCTGTGCGAAGCCTTCGTACATCTTCCAACTAACTTATACTGCGAAGTGATGTGTTAAACTTTTTTGTTTGTAAACTATTGTTACCTAATATCAGTTAGTTTGTGGTTAAATTAAGTGTACAAAATTAAGTATATAGTTTGAAATGTATTGTGAAATTGTTCAGAAATAACCGCTGATTTTCCTTGTTAGGTAAGTTGTGTTAAACTTTTGTTTACTGTGTTTATAACTATCAAATTAATTTGGTTAGTAAGTAAATATACCTGTACACAAGAATACCTTCTTTTTTGAAGGCGTAAGCAGAGAAAAATTTATACATCCACTTCACAAGTAAGGCGAGCGATTGTTATTATTGCCTAAACATATTGATTAGTATATTGCTTAGTAAGTAAAGTATACCTCTAAATTTATATTATTATAGTTATATTATTATGACTATGGGAGATTCTTCTGTTTCAGTTTCATTCGAAATATTTTACATTTCCACCATTTAATAAGTGAGACGTTTTCCTAACAAAGATTAAAAACATACGAGTACATTGCTCGGAATAATAATATCTATACGAATATTATTGTAAGATAGAGAGTTTGTTCGATTGAAGCGCTAATCTCAGGAACTATTTTTTCTATTAAAAAAAATTCTTTCATATTGCTTACTATAGGAAGGCTATATGCTGTAAAATATCAAGATATGACTATTAGGAGAGAAGTAGCAAATAAAAATGTTTTAAAAATACTGAAAGCGTCGTAAACAGTTCGATGCTAGAACAGATAGATTTAAGAATTAAGAAGATTTGTTGAGTTAGAATTCCATAGTCCGAGACGCCCAGGACTTTAATTGGCTGTGCCATAGCATCTGGCACGTAAGATTTTGTTGCATTTCATCAACATTTACCCGCAAGGCAACGAGTATCATTTTTTTTTCAAAATTACAATTTAGCTGCTACTTTATAATAAATTTATTCGGTCATTTTGGATATAACCCATTATATGTGAAGGCAATAGGCTTTTTTTTTTTTTTTTTTTTAATTCCGCGGCCCAAGGCCGCGGCCGCTCTAACGTCCGTTGCCGGGCGTCCCTGGTTACTAGCAGAGGGTATGTCCAGTGGCGCCCGGCAAGGCAATAGGCTTGCCCCTCTTACGTTGGACCAAAAATACTGGCAAATTGTGGGTGTGTAATGCACCACTGCCTACCCGTTCGGGGATATAGGCATGATATGTGTCTGTCTGTGTCTAGAATTCCATATCGACGAAGTCACGAGTATGGGCAAGTATGAGTTATAAATACCTATAGGTTTCAATAAATAAACCTGCTACATTAATGTATCAGGATATACCACAAAAGCACTTTAACGGTGATTCACACTGAACACATATTATTACTTTCACAAGTCAAAATAAAACAAAACCCGCGCATTGTTTTTGTATCACGATTTAACATTGCCGACCTTATTATTATGCTTTAAAGTTTATAATAACTTTTACTACAACGCCTTTTGTGTGTAAGGGCTTAATTGAATCATTATGTATGCATCATGTCAATTGAAAGCTGACTAATTGTATGTCCAGTTGTAAGTTGTAACATTCCTTATTTTTATCTGACTTATTTTAAAGGAGGTGATGTTTTTATTAAATATATACCAACATGGTAGTTAAGGAACGAGTATGTTAGAAGAAGTTTGAAAGTTGCACCTGAAAATGAAAAAGTGAGAAGTGAACGGTTATCATAGTATGGACATGTTATGAGAAGAGAGGTCAGTAACGTGGTAAGAAAGAATTCACAGGTTTTTAAGCAATTAAAATAAAATAAAAAATTAATATATGAATCGCAATAACGATAGTCTCGGGGTGAATTCTTTCCAGGTTTACCAACTGACTAACACTCCAGTAACCTAAGCCCTCTAACTTGTGATACAGCGCCATCTACCACCAGTTAAGGAACTATGCTTATTGTCTTCAAATTACAATAAGAGTTTTCGGGATATTGACTTGGTATTTAGGAGCTTACTTTTTTTATTTATTTTATTTATTTCAGGCAACAAATAGAAAAGTTACAGGTGGTATAAACTTATTCTATGGCACATAGATAAGAATACATGTCATTATGGATATTATAAAGTTTACGCTGTGCTTTAATTCCTCTGCTTACAACTGTGTCGAACAATTGAAAACTCGGAATACATACCTACACCTAATAAGTATCTCGTAAACTCTAATAGGTATGTATTTCGTAGGACACTCAAAATTACCTAGTAAATGTAAAAACTACACTTACAGTAATCGTCCCTTTAGAAGTTATTTTCTAGACCACCAACCCTTAATACGGTGTACATAACATAAAGTTTTGTAATTTGTATTCCTTTTTCCGTATCTTGTCGTAAATTATGGCAATAAATTTGTCCGGGACATATTCCTGTTCCTCTGGATTAATTAAACCCAGTACGGTTTGTTTGTGTGATAATTATTTGTTATAAATACATGTGCGGTGTCACACTAATGGGATGGTTTCTCGGGTGAACGTCGTTCGAGTCATTTTTCAGTTTATTTTATCAGATGACTGACTGCATTAACCAGGATATTTAATTTTCAAATTAAATGTGATTTCAACTCTATCGATGCGTGACAAATTATCGTATAAATAAATAAAAATTTAATTAAATTCATATTGTTGAACTTAGTCATTGAGCCACATTTATTATTTAGTATCTACCTATTGAATCAAAGTATAAATAAATATGTTAGGACAATTCATACAACGCCATCTAGTCTCAAACTAAGCAGAGCTTGTGATATGAGTACAAGATAAACAAAGTTGGTCCCAACCGGGAATCTAACCCGAGACTCCGGCGTCGAAAGCGGATGCCGTACCGACCACGCCACCGAACCCACCAGTCAAATAATATAATATATATTATAAGTACTATAGCTTTGGTCTTACTGTATTACTTAGCTATATTAGGTTATCAACCTACAGAGTAAAAAAAAACATCACCTTATTAGCTATAATATTACTTAGGTATGATAAGTTAAATCAGATACATACATGTGGCATTATAAGTTATTACTTAGCTAAGTCCATAACCGAAGATAAATCATGAAATCAAACATAAGAAAACCATGTTTCTGTTATTCCTCCTGAAAGTAAACTAATACCAATAATTATTGGTTCAAGTTCTCACTCATCTGTTTGTTACTTAAAAACGTTAGTTACAAATCACATATCACTTAAGTTCAAACACCCATCCCATAAAACCCATTGATGCTTTAAATGTAAAATCATATTCACGTATGTGGTTATTTATTACCATTATTTATGATGAATCTTATTTTATCTTCATTCATACTTTAGACTTACTTTATTGGCAACGGTTCAAGTAGCGACTGTTATTTTAGATGTTAGCTATTAAACTTCACGACAGTGCAGGGAAATAGATGTCAATATTTTAAATTCACATAAATTTTCCTCGTCAGACTTTACGATGTACATGCACCGATTAAAAGGGTGAGAGTCAAACGTCGTCCTGCACCGTGGATCACGGAGGAGGTTAGAGTTGCAATGAGGTGCAGAGATCGAGCCTTTCGAAAGTTTAAAAAGCAAAAGACGGACCCAAACTGGGATCTATATAAATCTGCCAGGAATCGATGTAACCAGGTGATACGTAACGCTAAACGCCGACATATCTTTGATAACCTTTCTTCCTCTTCGCCGGCGGAAGTTTGGAAGTTTCTCGGGTCCTTGGGTATTGGCAAGTCAAGGCACCTGGAGTTGCCAGGGACGATTGGGTTGGACGCCATTAATTCTCATTTCTCCACCTCGCACAATATGGACGTCCAAACCAAGTGTCAAACGGTGGACTTCATTGCCAGTCTTGCCGATCCCGACTACGCTCCTTTTGAATTTTCTCTAGTGTCATTGGAAGAGATCAGAAGGGTTGTTCTCTCAATTAAGTCCAACGCCGTTGGCTGTGACAGCATCAGTCGTCGTATGATTGTCCCTATCCTGGACCAACTCCTTTTACCTATCTCCCACATCATCAACTTTTCTCTCTCATCTAACCAATTTCCCTATGGCGTAAAGCCTATGTATGTCCTGTGCCTAAAATACCTAATCCTTCTGTTCCTAATCACTTTCGCCCCATTTCCATCCTTCCCTTTTTGTCCAAAGTGTTGGAAGCATGTGTGCACAGCCAGCTGTCCAAATTTATAAGGCGAAATGCCATACTCAACCCTCTGCTGTCTGGGTTTAGACCTGGGCATAGCACTACTTCTGCCCTGCTAAAGGTTACCGAGGATATCAGAAGTGGGATCGAAGACACAAAAGTTACAGTGATGGTCCTGGTTGATTTTTCTAACGCATTTAATTGTGTGAACCAAGACATCCTGTTAGGTATGCTAACCCATCTAAAGATCTCAACCGATGAACTGGAGTGGTTCTCCTCTTACCTTCGGGATCGCCAGCAGTCGGTGCGCATCGATGACGTCTCGTCTAACTGGTGCAATCTCGATGCTGGGGTCCCACAAGGCGGTATTCTTTCACCTCTTCTTTTTTCTATATTTATTAATTTCTTAACCTGTGATCTTCAGTGTGCGTATCACCTGTATGCTGATGACCTGCAGTTGTACAGTCAAGCCACTGTGGATAACCTGACGGAGGCCATCGACAATGTAAATACTAACCTGAACGCATTAGGCAGTTGGTGTGAGAGATTTGGATTGTCGGTGAACCCTGATAAGTGCCAGAGCATAATTTTAGGGAGTAGTAGAATGCTGGGAAGGCTGAAGGATGTCACCATTCCGCCCATAGTCTTCAAAGCAAAGCCTATTCCCTTCACTACGAGCGTTAAAAACTTGGGACTGCGTATTGATGCCACGCTCAGCTGGCAGGCTCAAGTTGCCGGAGCATGTCAGAGGGTGACGGGCAGCTTACGAGCTCTTTACCGCTTAAAGAACTTCCCAGCCAACACTAAGATAGCACTCATGCAAACGTTGATGTTTCCTGTCATAGACTATGGTGATGTGTGCTATTTCGACCTGAATGCAGATCTGCTCAATAAACTTGACCGGCTTCTCAACAATTGCATTCGATTCGTTCACAATTTGCGTAAGTATGACCATGTTTGAATTCCGCTCTGAGTTGGGGTGGCTATCCATACGCAAACGTCGTAGTTTGCGTGCTGTGAGTATGCTTTACTCCTTCTTAAATTCTCCTAATGTCCCCACTTATCTGAATCAATACTTCCAATTTCTAGGCTCCAATCACAATAAAAACTTACGCTCTTCAAACAATCTTCTTTTGCACTGTCCTTTTCACACTTCAAGTCTTGTTCACTCTTCTTTCTTTGTTCAATCTGTTCTCCTCTGGAATGTGCTCCCCATGGAGGTCAAAATGTCAACCAGCCGCTCCGTTTTCAAGAAGAAGGTACATGAACTATATAATAGTGATTCATAGGCAGGATCGACATTGATTTATTTATTTTCTTCAGAGTATAGTTGTAGCTCATAATTATTATTGTGTATATCTATCAGGTAACGTATAGTAGATATATAAATATATATATTAAGTATGGCATTATATGTAGGTTTATAT
The DNA here is from genome assembly GCA_963556515.1 of Nudaria mundana. NCBI lineage: Eukaryota > Metazoa > Arthropoda > Insecta > Lepidoptera > Erebidae > Nudaria > Nudaria mundana. Next base: position 1,819,214 of record OY748288.1, read on the forward strand.
ATGTACGTTTATGTATATTTAAATTATTAATTATTTAAGTAGTTATTAGATTTTAAGTCTATGACCTTCATATGTACTATTTTTTTTTTTGTGTTAGTTTTACTTACACCAATATATTTTTTTTTCTTTTATTTTTCAACACTACTAGACACTTTACTACTAGATCTATCTGCATCACCCTAAGGTTGACTGGAAGATAATGCCTGTGGCATTAAGTCCGCCATTGTACAATAACTGTGCAAAAAGTTTAAATATTTAAAAAAAATAAAAAATAGGTATGTAAATATAAAAAGCTTGTCACTTCACGCTTAAATCGTTGGACATGTTCATATTTTTTGAAGAACGTGGCTGTATCGTTCATCGATGTTTTTGCCATCTTCAAGACAATGCTTGGTATTTCCCGCACATAAGAACTACTTGTTACTCTGAACTAGTTCACAATGGGGCAAGGAAATGTTGGCAAGCAACAAATGCAACTGAGCGTCTGGTCCTGGGTTTTTGCCCAGCGCCAGAGGTAACTTAATAGGCTACCAGCCATTCGCTTGCCAAAAACACAAGTCTGTAGTTCAGGTCACTATAAAAAAATGTAATCTACGTGTGCGTAAAAAATATACATGTTAAGTATATTTCGAAGTGTTCAAAACCTTGTTTCCAAGTGATTTTGGATTTGTGTTTTTCGATCGTTTGACGTTCGATCCTCGGTCACTACACTACTGATGTGAATACACTCATAATGCAAGCACTTTTAGCTTAAATGGAGAGGTTAATGAGGAATGCTAGTAGACCTTATTAGCGGTTGCTAAAAAAAGATTTAGAATTTACATATTTATGATATTGGGTATAGTTTAAAAATGTTTTTCATAGTAATAGTTTTTTTATTTTATTGGGGGTAAACCCTCAATTATTATTTTAATGTTTAATGATGAGCTACGTCAAATAAACCGTGGAGCGACCAAACATACTTAAATTAATTAAGTTAATACAACACAAAAGTTATTTCACTTAACATAACTCAGATTAGAAGCATCTGGTAAAGTTATTATCTCAAAAAACGTATTTGAAACACTCACTTGACTGTACTTTTAATTACAAGTCAGCTGAGTGTCGGATGTTAGTTGTTGTCTTTTTCTATCAATATAACAGATGACAGAGAGGGAGAATGTCAAACTTATTTACGGACTTAATGCAATATGACTAAGTACGCACTGAATTATTTCTAGACAGGATATGGAGTTAGCGGAGTGTTTGATGTTTAATTTGTCTCTATGCTTATGAGATTAACACTCCTAACTATGATTACATTTGGGTTCATTTAAAAAAAGGCCAAAAATATTGTCACAAAAGTGACACTGACCACCAATTCTACACTGCAATAGAGCCTATGAGAGATATGAGAATGAGACCTGGCACTAAAATCTCACGGCCACTGATTTTTCAATAGCTAGTACTGAACTACATTTATTGTATAAGCAAAGGTGCCTTTGGTTATTCTTTAAATCGAAAATATTCATTTTTAATCTCCATTATACCAAAAGTGCCGATCCGAGGAATCCTTCATTCACATCCAGCAAGAACATCAGCCACTAGAAATACCTTCTGCGTGTGTACCAGAGACGCCCGCCAATGACATCATGTGTATTGAAGTATTAAAACTCAAACTTTCCCACTTATGTCAGCCCATATTCTGCTTCTTACATAATATCCAAAAATTTTGACATAAACCTACATTTTTTTAAAGATTACTATCGAAGGGGGTTAGGCCGCAAAAATTTTACGCAACACAATAATATCTACAAAGTATGGTATCGGCTTCATCGATTCAGATGACCTCTGTTTTGTAAACTTGACCTTTATGGCGTAAATGTTCGTGTATTACTTTGAAAGAAGTATGTACGTATCAGGTGTTTGCATCGGTAAAGTTAGCCAAATTTGATATTGGGGGAACGTGACAGATGTACGGGGGAATTCGTCTAACTTTATATAGGTAACTTACTTTTATGTTTTCTGGTATAATATATTGGAAATGGGCCACTTACAACCCTGGGTTCTTCTCTCAAGCGAAGCGTGAAGAGGCACATCACTAGGTTATCAAGTTGGGGCAACTAGTAGGTATTATGTAGGTACTATGAGATTCGCCCATAATCGCCAGACGTGTCGCTACGGCTTTTCATCAGTCAATATATAAAAAAAAACTATAAAATTATAGCCACATTTTGCCAGTCACTTCGTTTTAACCCCCACGTAATATGTGGAAAGTCTATTGCCGTTTCTGGGGACTGGGTATATTTGCCAGTCTAGTCCGTTTTTAGCAGATGCACCGTGTCGTCAGGACGACTTGGGCTCTTGAGATGCTGGTAAGGTCAGGTGAAAACGTTGCTAAACTTTGCTGTTCAATATTTAAATTTTAATAAAAAAAAGAAGAACTGTCTTAAGGCTATTAAAAATCGAAAAAAAGGCGATTGCTGGCTCTCTCTCTCACGTCACCTTTCGAAATTTCCAGGTCTCGGGCTGTGATCTTCGCAGCTTAAAAGATCAGCATTCTTCAAAAATGGAACTGACGTTGATTCAAACTTGCTTATGTGCGATTTAACTAAAAAATGCATAAAAACATCTTTAAAACATCTCATAAATCAAATCGTTATTTCCCTAATATAATGTGCAAAATAAATACATTTAAAATAATCCAACACATACCTGTATTAGCAACGGAAACAGATTAGGAAGGCATTTGTCACAACGCACATGCAAACGATGTTGATGGATGGTTGCTTTACGACGTTAGCTCGACGATATAGTCATATAAGTGTTTTAGAAGACTATATTATTAAAATAGTTATAACAACTTACTTATAACAAATCTGAGTTTACTCATTGTTATTTTTTTTTGGTAACCAGCAATAACCGAATTGGTATTTTTCTATATAAATAAAATTAATTGCTGTTCGTTCGTCCCGCTGAAACTCGAGAACGGCTTACTTTCCTGTATCAAAAGCCATTGTTGGTATTGTCTCTAAAGTCAAAGTCCCAGGTTCGATTCCGGGTTCAATAAAATATTTGTGTGATCTAAAAATTTTAATATTTATTTCGGATAGCATTTTACGGTAAATGACAATACAATGCAATAGAGTCAGTAGTTTTTGAGATTAGAACATTTAATTAAACTGACAAAGAATAAATTCCAATAATTTAGCATAAATATATTTTTTTAGCAATTTTACAATTTTTAGTTTGCAATAAAGTTTATTCGTTATCAAACTGAAATAACATCGTAGTCATATTAAAATCCAATTCTTTAACTAAAAGCATAAAAAATTACAAAAATTTGAGTGATATGAGCTTGCCCTGAATGTTTCATATATTGAATCCACTGCGGATGCCGCGATCAACCTTCCATTACATGATTGAACTGACACCGCAGGCGTATTCTACAGAAGTCAGACGAGGTAAAAACGCGATCGCATCGATATTGGAATACTAGGTACGTTTGTACTACTGTCTAGTTGCATACATTTCTTCATTAATCTCATTATAATAGATATCATTATAATAGAATTGTCCTTTTTTTTTAATTTGGGCCGCGGCCGCTCTAACGCCTTTGTCTCTGGTTACTAGCAGAGGGTATGTCCAGTGGCGCCAGGCGGACTTTGAACACCTCTGTGGTCTCTGCGGGTGTTTGGTCGGGACGAGAATCCCGCGTCGATGGGGTAGGGTTTTATCCCGCGTCAGTGAGTGAATCTGGTTGCGTGCTATGGGGCAAAGGCCCCGCAGCACGCAACCCTTCTAGCCTGCTTCTGTAAGGACGGCGGGTGGCGATCGCGCCGCCCTCAGGCCCCGATTAAAAATAGACACTTAGTAAAGTCTGTATTTATTAGATGGTTCAGATTCATTTTGAGTGTAAAGCATGATTGAAAGAAAAATCTCTCTACACCCAAAAAAATAATGAGAGAGAGACATAACATGCAGGCGTAAGGCTAATTAAAAACATTATTTAATCTAAATTTTGAAGTATGATGGCATTCTAAGCTCATTTTGGCCAAAATGTGCTTTACGTCAATTGAGATTACAGGTATCGATATCTATCATTGTACATGCAAATACTGAAACCCTGTAAGTTCACGCATCATGACAGGGGAATACGACTGCCGCTCATTAGATATAATGAACAAAATGTACAGTTCGTAAACATACTCGTACCTGAATATTGACATACTTACTTGAATTAATGTAACCCCATTGAAACTGCAGTATTACAGCAGGTTTACATTTGAATATAATACTAAGTGTAAACGCGAATGTTTTGTGTGGATGGATTTTCAAATGGATATTTGTTACCTTACAACCGACTTAAACCGACCAAAAAAAAGAAGAAGGTTCTCAATTCGAGTGTATGATTTTTTATTATTTTTGGAACGATGTTTTCTAACGCGACTTACGGGTAGTGCGATATAATAGACATCGTCACGTTACGCTTATCAGTGGTTCCCAACCAGTGGTCTGCACAAGCCAAAATATGGTCCGCCTTTTTTATGATTTTTTTTTACCAAGTACCCACACCTTCGTCCCTGACGGGGGTCCCCCGACCGCACAATTTATTTTTCTATTATGTTTGTATTGATCTTTGGACTGAGTGAACGATTCGATTTTTTTTTATTACTACTACTCCCAATGGTCCCATTTAAATTTGGTCCCACTTCGGCAGTTTAAAGTCGGTTGTCCTTTGAAAACCCTATTTAAAACATTTTGATGAAAGTTGACAATAATACAGCTCAAACTACCGTAGCAACTTTTTATTCGTAACCCTAATCCTAATAAAAATTTAACTCATAATTACCGTGTACGAAAATGCTTTTATCAAATTTATAAGGGAATGTTGTGTGGTATATTCCACATTCTCTATAGAACCCGTGTCGGTTGCAACAGTGCATGAAACGTCACAGTTTGCAAATGAAAGCTGCACTGTGGAGCTGTCCTGTACTGCCGCTACGCCATTCGAACTATTATGTATGTACTTCTTTAAACTTTCGCGTTTTGTACAGATTATAAACTTAAGACTAACGGGTCTTTTACGCGATTATTGCGATATATACATACCTCTTTATTACCCGACGTTGTAATATATGTATATATGTTGACGGTATGTATATATCTCAATAATCGCGTAAAAGACCCGTTAGTCTTAAGTTTATAATATTATGTATGTATTTACTACATAATCCGAGACACTCAGGACTTTAATTGGCTGTGCGGCATAGCGGCTGGCACGTAAGATTTTGTTGCCTTTTATCAACATTTCATCGCAAGGCAACGGGTTTAAAATTTAATTTCAAAATTACATTAAAGCTGCTTATTCGGCCATTTTGGACATAACCCATTATATGTGTGCCCGGTGACGACATTAGGCTTGCCCCCTATTACGTGGGACTAAAAATACTGGCAAATTGTGGGTGTGTATTGCGCCTCTCGGGGATATAGGCGTATATAAAAAAACCGGCCAATTGCGAGTGCACAAAGCAATATTATTTTAATTTTGCAATAAATTTATATTTGTTGTATTTATTATATTAAAGCAGCAACAGAAATAAAACATCTGTGAAATTTTATAACTACTCGTATCACGATTCATGAGATACCGCCAGAATAAGGTATTACACATAATAAAAATTTGGAAATGACAAGTGTTAGGTAACACAATTAAAAGAGTGGAGTCTTAGTACGGACCCCTAATAAACAAGCGTCATCATTTCCAGGTAGGTACTCAATTTACCCAACTCCGCCAGGATCTCATGAAATCATGGAGGGTGCGACTTGAGCAACCCAAGTGGGGAACCACCATCATCGCGTCGGTGAGACCGATCATGAATGATTGGCTGCAGAGGCAGCATGGTGACCTCACGTATCGTGAGACGCAGATCGTTACCGGGCATGGATGCTTCGGTAGCTATCTGTTTCGCATCCATCGTGAGGTCACACCCCGGTGTCAACACTGCGAGGTTTCCGACGACGACACCGCACTCCACACGTTGGTGGAGTGCTCTGCGTGGGCGAGTCAGGGCCGGGACCTCGTAGTGGGTCTGGGCGTGGATACCCTCTCGCTGGAGACCATGCTTCAAGCCATGGTCTCCAGCGGGAGTAGGTGGAACGCGGCCGTGTCCTTCTGCGATCAAGTCATGCTCGCGAAGGAGGCGGCCGAGAGGGAGAGGGAGCGTACCCTCCCCGCCGAGTTCCGTGGTCAGCGGCGAGGGCGCCGCAGACTCATCTACGCCCAAGACCATCGACCTCCATGATCGGGGCCTGAGGACGGCGGGATCGCCACCCGCCGTCCTTACAGAAGCAGGCTAGATGGGTTGCGTACTGCGGGGCCTTTGCCCTATAGCACTCAACCAGATTCACTCACTGACGTGGAATAAAACCCTACCCCAACGACGCGGGATTCTCATCACGACCAAACCCCCGCAGAGACAACAGAGGTGGTCAAAGCCCGCCGGGCGCCACTGGAAATACGTTCTGCTTGTAACCAGAGACGCCCGGCAACAGACGTTAGAGCGGCAGCGGCCAAGGGCCGCGGTTTTAAAAAAAAAAAATAGGGACTCAATTTAGGTTATTCAATTTCAAAAACCTCATCTTTCGTTGTCTGCAACTTTGTCTGTCTAGTCAACATAACTATCAAGCAAGGAGACCGATTATAGGTATCCCGTAACAACGGCAAGTCAAGACAAACACAGTCGTTATCCATCACGATATTACATAGAAAGCGTCGACTTAGCCCGCGGATGATTCTACTACGCAAATATTTGAACTCGGCTCACTGGGCGGCGGTTATGGTCCGTTGAAGCACGATACGACATCCTTGTTTCATTTTGGTGTACTTACCTACTTATTATTAAAGTAGTGTTAATAAATTTGTTTTTATATGTTTGCCAAGTAAACAAACTTACTTTTATCTTTCTTCATATATTTCTGTAGGCCTAAGTTTGCTGTCATCACTATCAGCCAATTAAGGTACAGGCCTCCCCCAACGAACGCCACAACATAATGTCTTGAGCTGCCTGCATCTAGAGGCTGTCCGCGACCTTTACGAGGTTGTTAGTCCACAGGCAGTCCTACCTCACGCTGGGTCTTATCGAGCATCCCGTAGTCTGTCCCAGCTCAGGAACATTTTGGTCACACTAACCATCAGTCCAGCAAGAGATGTGCCTTGCCTACTGCCACTTAAGCCTGGCGACTCTTCGGGCAATGGCGTAAAAGTTTGTAAAGATAATTAAATTTAATATTATAATAATTTAAATTTTTATATGTACACTATCATTCGAATTCAAAGTTTTCTAGCCAAAAGAAATTAACTTTTAATCAGTTTCAACTTACCCTGTTTTTCTAAGTTTGCGATCAATCGCTGCACTCTTTAAAGCTAAAAGAAATTATACATACATACAAATTGTGACGCCTATATTTCCTAAGGATTAGGCAGAGGTACATTACGCACCTATATTTGGCCAGTAATTTGGTCCCACGTAATAGGCGGCAAGCCTAATGCCATTTATTAAAAAAACATAACCTCTTTGTTTGTCAGTTTCGTAATTCAAACCAAAAAAGAAATTAATGTATATAATAGAATCTCGTGGGATAATGGAAGCAGTCTCTAGGTACTTCTCGGCGTCTCTCGTCTACAAATTTCGTGGATCCCTTTCTTAAGTAATGTTACGTTACTATGGTTTCAGTTTATTTTTGTGCTAAAATAATAACAATGAAACATTTGACTAAAATAAAGGGTTATAAATTATAATAAGCAAGCAAAACATGCAAAAATAATCTGTCTGATATTAGACAGTGCACATCTGGAAGTCCCAAAAAGAATTATCAAGCTGATACGTATAATTTAAACGAATAAAACTTATAACAGAAGAAATGTCCCCGATAGAGATAAAACTCGATATCACAATTTCACAAAAATAACCTATTAATTTGTAACTCAAAACCCTTTAATATACAAAAGCAACAAAAAAAATTATTGTGCAAAATTGGGATCGTCTCCTATTAACAACATTTTGGGGTGACTTTTGTTCGAAAGCCATTGTCTTGGGTGTGGACAACATGGGGTAGATTACCCTAAACTATTTTTGTGGATCGGTAGGATTTTAACGATTATGATAGGGATGGGCAAAGTATATGTCTTTTCAAAATATCGAAAAAGTAAAATATTTGTTATTTTAATCTGGCATGTTGTAATTACTACATTTAAATTTAGTTATCATTTTATTTTATCTAGTGTCCTATATTTTGAAGTTTTATTGATTAAATTTATATTATGTATTTTAATTGTTTGAATGCGTCACCTTTTAGTAAAAGCTCTCAAACAATTGTAAATTTAACCTCAGGTTGTATTAATTAAGTTTTTTATCGACGTCCCAACATCGATAATTTCACAACACTAGTCAGCCGGGATGGGCACAAATTGATTTTAACACAATAACGTGTGATTCTGAATGGCGACCCTATTGTAGGCGACTTATCATCCATCATCCAAGCCCCATGGCTGGTGACATCAAAGCTTAATACTGGATGTATGTAACTTATGCTACAGAACTTGGGTATAGCTCGGTCTAGTATCATGTAGACGGAAAACCACAGGATCATTTTCCAAACCGCCCTGGATTCATGTCATCGTGTCCATACTGAGTTAACCACAGTGGAATGTGTATGACTCGCAAAGCTTTTGGATGCCTTAAGATTTAGAGATGGCCTATAGATACTGCTTGAATTTGAAACCGGTCAGTCCACTTGAAACTGTGTATCTAAATCCTATCCTTCCTACTAATATTATGAAGAAGAAAGTTTGTATGGATGTAGGTTTGGATTTTTGTTACTTTTTCACGCAAAAACTACTAAAAAAGGGATTACAATTTATTGAAATTTCCAATATACACAGTTATATACATTTAGCATATTATTATAATGGTGTCCCATACTAGCAAGACGTCGCAAGGTCGCAGGTCTGCATTGTACCGAACGAGTAGTTCGTGAAAGTGCCGTTAGATGTCTCCACGTGGCCAAAAATGCTATATAAAAGTAAGAACCATTATGGCGTAAACATCAACAGTGATTACAAGTGAAGGAGGGGAGCGGCGTTAGCGGTAGCGGATTGGTCGAATTGATTATGGTCATGTGCCTTCTTAAAATGTATGTTTGCGATTATAATAAATATTTAGAAACACGTGGCCTATGTTGACGAGCCCACCACTTGCTCTCCGAAATTGGTGTACCTACCTACTTATCTCCTTTTTTAGTCGTTGCACCGCGTACAGTTCAGAATATCTTGATCCCTGGAGAGGCTGGATATGTTCATATGGTCCCTTAGCAGCTTATTTTTTTTATTTTTTATTTGTGTACACGCAGTTTATACAATATAGTGAAATTGGAAACATTAAATACATGTATACAATGGCGCCACTTACCTCTAAAGTGATCTCTTCCAGTGGGCCTAGGAATGGAGAAGTGAGTTCAATTAGATGCTGGTGTGTGTGCAGGTTGGTAAGGTTGTTAATATTAATAAACTTACATACACTATAAATACACAAATACATACATATTAACTTATCATAAACATACATACATTAACATACAAATAGTTAAGGGAGGAAAGCGAGATAGTGTAAGACATAAACTGTTTTGCAGTTCCTTATATCGCCCGGAAGAGCGTTCCACAGCTTAACAGCATGAACAGAAAAAGAGTAGGAAAAGAAATCGGATTTATGGGAAGGACCACTGAGGTGATAGGAGAGGTGAGGCCAGCACGATTCATCTGATGCGCGCAGAGTGAACCGCTCCCGCAGGTAGGAAGGATATGAGGGATTGTGTAGGACATTGAAGAGGAGATATAATAACCGAGTATTCCTACGAAGGCGGATTGGGAGCCACTTGAGTTCCTTGCGAAATTTTGAGACGTGATCATACTTACGTAAGTTAAAATAAATCGAATACCTAAATTTTGCTTATATAAAAAATACCAAAGAATAATCTCAACATACATAATATTTTTTTCTTACAAACTACTATTACTTATTAAATTCCTTTTTCCGAATACACAATACATTAAATCTAATATGAAGGATATTCCTCCACGAATAACCATCTCATGAAGGTAATATATATTTTTACAAGCTTTTTACATAATAGTGAAATTATATATAATACTAACAGATGCTAGCGGCTTCACCCGCCTGGTAACGTGGGATTTGTAACACGTTTCATAGGTACGAAGTATCGAAGCGAGATTTTATATTATATCATGTTAATCGCTAACAGTTTAGGTTCATAGGAGAAAGAATTTTTCAAATATGTCCAGTAATTCTGAGACCTTTCAATGCAAACAAACAATCAAATCTTATTAATAAGTACGTATATAATACTAATGAAGGTTACGAGTTATCACGGCGAACTTTGTATCGCCTCAAATATAAAAAAAAAAAAAATATTTTAATAGTTCATGCAAATGTATGTATTATTAATTATAATTGAAAGACGCGAAGGACGGACAGACAAATTGTCGTATTAAATATATGGATGGTAGACTAACGGCCCCGCCGGGCGCCACTCTCCCGCCGGGCGCCAGTCTCCCGCCGGGCGTCACTGGAAACCGCCACTGGAAATACCTTCTGCGTGCGAGTCAGAGATGCCCGGCAATGGACGTGAGAACGGCCTAGCGGCGGTATCTTGCAACTAAATTAAATATAGTGTAGGTATGTTACACCATTCGAATAATGTTGAAAATAAATGACACAAACTGAAACGTAGAAATATACAATCTTTGATCAAAATAAAGTTCTTTGCAAAACCGTGCTGTACTCTGCGCAGGCCTTTAGTAAACTTGTAGGTTGACTAAACAATAATATAAAAGCCAGAACAAACTTTTAACGTACCTCAAAGTAATGAAACAGGACGCACCTTCGGTGCAACAAAGTCATAAATACCCAAAATAGCAAAATCGACTTAATTACGCCAAATCGTTTAAAAATAATGCATTCGTTTGGGAAAACAAAGACAGCCGTAAAAGTACATCAAAATTTCGCAAGATGGCGTGAGTGCCTTTGTGGTTATTACTGCTTTACCGACGATACTTGGGCCAACAGTGTCTGATTGTCCAATAGTGTCCCCGTTGTCGGGAGAAATCGTCGTGTCGCGGAGCTACAACCGCATAAAGGTAATTGTGACCATTTTTGTTCTCACTTATTTATTGTATTAATCAAAGAACTTGGTGCTACAAAGCCATAGATTACAAAAAATGATTTTGTTGGTCCAATTAAATTATTTTCAATTAGAATAATTGAAACTACGAAGTCTTAAATAAAAATGTGTTTTTGTAGGCCCAATAATAGTACTTTTTAACTATGGTGTTGGCGCTAAAAAGTCATAAATTAAATTGTGGTTTTGAATGCCCAAAAAATATTAATTTTAACTTAAGCTGTTAGAACTATAAAGTCATACTTTTAAAATAGGATTATGTAGACCCCAATATTATTACTTTTTTAACTTAACTATTGAAAATACAAAGTAGTAAGCGATAAAAATGTTTTTGCAGGTCCCAATACCATATACATAATTTATAGCATAACAATGAAAGGTCTCGTAACTTTGCAGATTTTTTTTATTATATGTATTGATTGCATTATTTAACACAAAATAGGAACACTATTGCTCCAAAATTACGAGTACTATGTACCTGTGTCCATACTGTAAATTACTGTATTATGGTGTACAATAAAGAGTTATCTATCTATCTATCTAAAAGCAATTTCGTATGAACTATACTTCAAAACTGTATTTACTAAGTTCGTTCTAAACTAAGTTCGTGCTACGAGCTTAATATTTTTGTCGACGTCAGTTTAGTGGTGATGTACTTTTGCTTTTCACGTCTAAGATTCAATTACCGGTATCAGCATAACATTTCGTTTCAATTTGGTTAATCTTTACTGCAACCTTCCACTGACATAATTATCATTCGCTTCAAACTAGTTTTTAATAAAATTAATTATATTCCAGAGAACAATGGGTTCCCGAAGTAGGAATATTATTTCGATGGTTCCTTTTCAACATAATAATTTGATAGAAAACAGAACTTTAGTTGAAACCTGGTTAGAGAACTATGACTCAGAAAATCAACTCAACGATCATAGCTACAGTTTTGAAACTTCTCATTCTTCTATAAATAATATACCCCGTACTCTTGATGGCAGAAAAACGATCTTTCAATTACCGAAAATCATGCAAATGATGGTGATGGTGAAATAGTTTTAACTGTTACTGTTAATGTTAATTCGACATTACAAAATACTGAAGCCAAAAATATACGAAGTCAAGATATTTCGTTGAACAATGAGATTCCCTCTGATAATAATGAAGATGTGTATGTGAGTGATGGATCTGAATATGGACCACCGAAAAAGAAGTAACCATAATATGGTTAAACTGGTGGATAAACTGTTTTTATATTATAAAAACAGTTTATCCATCGGCCCATAATTCATCAAACAGTGATTCCTCCAGTTCTAGCAGTAGTTCCAGCAGCTCCGGGTCTACATCTAGCGGGTCATCATCATCCGAAAGTAATTCTGATGGGTTAATTGCACGGCATCATAATGTACTCCCTGAGACTATAGAACCAAGAACTAACCCGAAGTCTAAAAAAAGGACACTGATTGCGAAGGTTATTGTTTCCTAGTATAAAATAATTTTGGGATTATTTTCGAAGTGGTTTTAATAAAAACAACACTGTAAAATAATGCCAAATTATTTTGTAGTTCGTAAGATTTCAATTGTTTGGAGATACGTTTTTTTTAATTAGTAGTTGATTTTACGAGAAGAAAATATACGAAATATTTGATTATAACTTTTTATTTTATCTAAAACCTGCTAAAACCTTATCTTAAATCACAACCTGCATAGCACACAATTTACAAAATTATATTAATTCCTGGTGCAACAAAGTCACAATAAGGCCCCTTTTTTTATTTTGTTTTTTTTTTACATTTTATTAGTAATTGAAAATAAAATAATTTAATGAAACTGTAGCAAAAGAAACAAACAATATAATTTTGTTAAAATGTAAAACCTACTGTAGATAGTAATCAAGTAATAAGACGACAAACCCGAAAAAAAACTTAAAAGTGCTTTCCTGTAAAATCACAAAATGAGCTGTTACAACTTTGTTGCACCGAAGGTGCGAGGAGTATATACTCGACATTTGGTCCCAATTTTAAAATTTAACTACCAAACTATTGTATCGTTCCTAAATTACTGTTATTTGTCATCGAAATGTTACTATTTATGTCTGCAACAGATTTGATACGAAGTTACAGTTTGTAGATTGCCCCTACCATACTGATACACAAAAGGACCCCAATACAAAATCTATTATAAAAAGCTCCCTATATTATTATGTTACAATTTTAATGAGTTGTATGATCATGTTATTTATAAATATATTGCTATTGTATATTGAACTTAAATTAAATATAATAAGGTCTGGTTTAATATATTGGGAATTTCCGAAGATTGTTTGTTCGATGCTGATATGAAAAATGTATTGTATAAAGTAATATTACGCATTACTTGTATAAAAGCCCTTGCTTTTATTCCTGTTGATATCATATTAGCGAAGCTTGTATAGAACATTGATTTTCTATGCAATGAGGCCAAGTTATGACATAAGTGGTAGTGTAACCATACTTTTCTCAGTAAGAATGGGTCAACTAAGTGATTACACTCTCTGACTTGACAAAGATGTCACGTTATATGTTATATGCCCACTTTCTCCTTCTTAGATACATTTTAAAATAAACTCACATGTACAATTCCACAATTCTTTGTATTTTATAAAACCCTTACCGGTGTCGCCTTATGGCATCATCAGAGGTATATATATCCACTCACAACACTACAGAGATAGTAAAACAAATGCCACAAAGCATTCAAACCAAATTCGGCTACTCAGACCAGCCGAATACCTTGAAATGGCCATATCTAAAGTCTAAGGGTGCTTTTTCAGCAGAGATGTGCTATGTGGACGAATGAATATGATTGGTGGCAATGTAGCATTGCACATCTTTGGTAGAAAAGAAGCCTTAGGGTAAACGGAGAGCTTACTTAATTAAAAAAATAAAAATTGACGTAAATTCTCAATAGGTACAGTAACCACACATTGCATTGATACAGAGCACAAAGATAAGGGGTTGCCAGATAGCGCTGATTAAATTTGGGATAATCCTCTCCCTAACGCTAGATTATTGTCACCCCACTAATCCTGCGTCATCTGTTTAATTAGATTAGCAACATTTTATAAAGATATTAGCGGACGCCCCAGACTCCGCTCGCATGGAGTATGTTTCACGTTCTCTATCATTACGGGAACGCACCAACGGGATCAGTTTTACTAACCCAGCTACGTGACGAAAGTTCAAAATTTAGGTCTGTTTTTAGTATAAGACTTAAGTCTATATACCTACATAGTTAGTGGCGGAGTATTCAGTCATTTGAGGGAGGATATCTAATACTAAGCACTGCATGGATTCACTGTGCGGGCGCCGCCGCGCCGTGTCCATAGGGTGATAAAGTGGGGCGAATGAAACTTGTGACTAAGTTATAGGTTTAGGGTGGCCACCTTGCGACTAGTCAACGCTCACCTTCACCATAAGCCTCACATTTCAACAGTCGCTGTTGGTCCCACGTAACAGATTTTTGGGTTCCATAAGTATTCCTGCAGAGATTTTCTATAGTAGGTACCTATGTGGTGTTTGGTAACGGTAATAGGAAAATATCCTATGTTTTAATCGTCACTTGATTTTATTCCAATAATCAAATAAACTATCAGAAATTAATAAACAGATCCAATTAATTCGAAATATCTGATTTCATTAAACGTTAATAAATTGAAAGTATCGGTATACGCTTTCTTATATCAAATAGCAATTTCGTACGTCATAAGAGATATCCACTATACACAAAGATATAATAAAGGTAGGGGACGACTCAAAGAAATAAGTGATACCTCCTTGACTATCAGATATTAATCTCCAGGATTAATAATAGGGTAAGATATTAAAGGGTGCTAAGGTTTATTTACATCTCCGGAGTACAAGTACTCCTCACTTGTACGCTTTGCATCTGTTGACAGACGATACTGAAAGTGCCCTGGCAATACATGTACATGAGACCAACCCACTTGTCTAGAGTTATGCAACTAAATAATGGGACCCGGGAATCGAACCCGAAACTTTGAAGTCAAAAGCCGATGCACTATCGACCACGCCACCGAAGCAACACTGAAACTCACAAATAGTCAAGAAAACCTAACCACAATCTTTTGGCAATGATTATACCAATCCAAACATTGTGGAACTATTACAGTCGTAATTTTTACTATAAAAGTCATTTTAAAACTACAATTAACATAGTTTCAAGTGTAATGCCAGCATTGTAGAGAAACGTTACTGCTTCCACAATAAAAACGGAAAGACTCTTCAGTTTATTTGTGATAATGAACTCTTGCCAGACGGTGGATAGGTCACTGAAAATAACAAAGATTTTGGATTTTCCTAGATGTGATTAAAATTCTGTTCAACATTTTATACAGTGAATAATCTTGGATAAGTTGAGTGTATATTTAGTGAAAAAGTTTTTTTTTATACGATGTACGCCAAATTGACGCCATCCGCCTGATGGTAAGTCGCGACGACGTCAAGCGATTGTGGGCGAATCGCACAGTACACAATACTATAGGGAGTGGCTCTCAACTTGACGACCTAGGGATGTGCCTCTTCACGCCCCACTTAAAGATCCCAGGGTTATATGTGGGAAGAATCACATGCCAGGCAGGGTTTTCCAGGACACTATCGTTCGGCAGAAAAACTAACGTTTAAAACGTTTGGTTCTCGCGAATATGTTTTCGATAATATGAGAGCGGCATCTGCCAAGTTCCGCTGTCTTCTGCTGGAGACCATGGCTCGTAGCATTGTCTCCAGCGCTGAGAAGTTTGATTTGCACAAAGTATTACACATCGACAAAATAAAATGTAGGTAATAATACATTCTTTGTAACCAATCAGCAATCACGTTCTTACTTCTTAACAACTAACTACAGAACTCGGAGGTCGGTTTTGAATTTTATCCAGGACAAAAAGCTTTATGTGATGAGCACGATGGTTTGTTCTACTTCAAGGTGTAGTTTATTTATATTGTGTGTTAAGAAATATTTATAATTAGTAATAACGTTTATGAGTTCCTATCTTAATCCTACAAAATAAGTTTATAGTTTACTTTTGGCTATGATGCACTGTGCAAATAATTTCTTAAATATTTTATTTACTTTTTATTAAATAAAATATTTAAGAGTAAATATATATAAATATTTTGAAAGCACCTTCTAGTAACGTCGCACATCTTAGCTCCAAGTGGTATAGCATGAAACCAGGCTGTTTGATACAATTTATGTGGCGCGATCTAGACTTTAATTGGTCGTGAGAGTGTCTCATGAGCAAACATTGCTTTTTGATTGCATTCTTTCAAGATATTAGATAAGAACAACCACAGTTCAGTTCTATCTAATTTTCTACATCTAAGCAAAAGTATTTTTGGTCTTACATTCAATTCTTCCTGGTTTTCCATCCAAGGGTTGCCGGTAAAAATCACTTTTTAGTGATAGGGCCGCCATTTGTACCTGAATTATTTTGTTATTAATTTTGTATTTATGTACAATAAATTTCTTTCTAATCTACTCTAAAAGACTGTAAAATGTTACTATTATCTAAACTTCTATCACTTTCTTACGGTTACACTTTATGAAAGAAACTCACTTGTACACTTACATATTCCACTGATTTATTAGAAAACCTGACCGGTTTCGCCTTGAGTCGTCGAAAGTGTTCTACTACAATATTCATTTTAATTATATTCAAGCCATTTCCCTGTGATGATGATGATGATGACATTCCTATATTGATCTTTTTTATAATTGATCTGAAATATTCGTGAAAGTTCAGGAAAGGTTTAAAAGTAAAATTTCAGACTATACGAAGTCGCCGATGTTAATAAACATTGAAAATCCCCAAAAACTACAAAGTAACAATTAGAGATCGTACAAATATTTAACCCAGCCCGGAGATCGAACCCGGGATCTCGGAGGCAGCAGTGTCATGCGGACCGTACCTTCAATTCACTATGCTACTGAGGTACTGAGGCAGTTCACGTTGAAACCCTTTATAAAAGTAATTTTAAAGGCAAACGCGAAATAGCTCACCTTTAGAGAAAACCTTCGGTTTTGTAAGAGATTAAATGTAATTTATGGTTTTCCTTTATCTGTTTTTGTTTCCGTTGGTTCACATCACTCACACTAAGCGTTTCTTTATATGTGTTGTGTGGCTATGTTGAATATTTCCACCTTTCATGTAATTACATTGCAGTTTTACAGCGGTGATAGTGGTATGTACCTAATAATATGTATGTATGTATGTACCTAATACCTGTATAATTTTATGAACAGCCAGAACGTGTCACATAAGGCAAGGATGGCTGTACATAGAGGAGTGCTTATCCCTACACTAATGTATGGTAGTGAATGGGGTTTGGCAGGAGAAGCATCAGAGAAGAATAAATGCGGTCAAAATGAGAAGTTTAAGAAGTACAGCTAGTGTGACTTTGATGGACAAAATGAGTAATAGTACGATACGAGAACGTTGTGATATGTCAGATGATGTAGTAACCAAGGTGGAAAAAGAGATGCTTAGATGGTTCGGACATGTAGAGAGGATGGATGACCGGAGACTGAAAACACAGATATATGAAGCAAGTGTGAATGGACAAGCTTGTAAGGGTCACACAAGGCGAACATACTGCGATGCGACCAAATAGCAGATGTCTTAAATAAAGGCCAGTTTAAAAGTTTGACTGCTTCGGTGGCGTGGTCGGTAGTGTATCCGCTTTCGACGCCGGAGTCTCGGGTTCGATTCCCGGTCGGGACAAACTTTGTGTGATGACACATACGTTTGTACCGAAGTCTGGATGTTTCCTATGTATAATATGTATGTATTTACAAAAAAAAATGTATATAAGTATTTATATCAGTTTATCTAGTACTCATATCACAAGCTATGCTTAGTTTGAGACTAGATGGCGTTGTGTGGATTGTCCTAACATATTTATTTATTATTTATTTAAAGTACCAGTAACCGGCGAGCATGTATGAGGACATTAATGAAAGTTGAAGAAGCGAAATAATTATGTCAGAATCGTAGCAGGTGGAATTCCGTGGTCTCTGCCTACCCTACTGGGAAAGAGGTGTGATTTTATGTATGTATGTATGTATGTATGATACGAAAGAGTGTAAAATCAAATAACTATATTCACTATATTAAGTCACTATGCTCGCTATAACTCGGCGCTATGACATGCGTTTCGGAACCATATGCGTTTTTCGCATGCGGACAGTAAAAACCAATGTAAATGAACCATAATTGTTTTGTCTATTCTTTTACACAAAACATGAATAGCAGTTAGATGCTTATTTCCATTAACTGAAAAACTTTTTGGCAAAGAATACTGTTTACCGATTTCGAAACTATTCGCGGTAGATGCCTCTCATGACCACCTTAAGACGTAATTTTCCACCCTAAGACTTTTCTTTTTGTAATTCATATCTTAAGATTAGTTCATTACAATTTTGCGTATATACTTATTGCATTAAAATTCTACTTTTTAAAGTTTATAGGCGGGTGAAGCCACAGGCGTCAGTTGCTAATAAATGAACGGGTTAGAAGCGTCTTTTAGGAACTCGTAAGGTCGTTAATTCCACACCTGTCATAATTTGCTACAACAGAAACTTGTGATTGATCACGACTTACTATAAATTTCTAGTTTTATGGTTCCCCTTAAAAGAATACGGAAAATTATGAATAATTCTACGAGATACTGGATAAAATATTAACATAATTCTACTTGTAAGAAGTTTCCAGCGTGTTAGATAAATGATTGACTTTAAATAGTAAAGTGTGCTATGACAGTGTCCTCCAATAGCTAGAACATCATCGCCTTGACTTACCATTACGGCGTTACTTTAATACCATGGACACAAAACCTAGAAGGGGTAATTGGAGGCATGTTACGTCAGTAAGTTTGTGGGTCCCATATTTATTTTTGTATTTCTGCGGAATGAAGATAGTGTGGTGCATTTACGAGCTGTTTACTCTTGCCACTAGAACTCTTAAACGACTGGGCCGATCCTTATGATGAAGATAATAGTATCCTGAGAAAGGTTACCTATGTAGGAGCAGGTGTAAATTTAAAGCATCAACCTAATTGTTTAGACGTAGTAAATCAACATCCGCTAATAGCAGAAATGCAGGACTCTAAACAAGCCATTCCAGCCGTTGTCCGAATAAGATTTTTGTAATATGTTTAATTGTAGGTATAATTGATTAATTGGTAAAATAATAAATTACATAGCTCAGGAAAATTCCGCATATCTGTAAGATGTTTTCGTTAGGGAAAAACCAGTGTTGCCAGGACAAGGGTTTGAAAAGCTTTAGCATCAGGAAGGGTTGCCAGCGATCATTTATTACAGACGCTTGACGGGATAAGAAATTCCTGTCTGTTTCATCCCTTCAGAGCGTCATTTACTTTGTGTGAAGTTTTACATGTTATAATTTTTCGTTTGTTTATAAGTTTAACAATGTTTGTGATAAATTAATTATTCGACTGGTAACATTTTCTTTTGAATTTGAAAGCAACTCATAGTAACTAATGCTAAGAACACTGTCGAAGGCATTCCCTATTAGCGTTTATACCTGAAACCCTTGCTTAGTTTAAAATAACAAAATACATAGTTACTTGAAGCACAAAAATCTTTTTGAGAATTCAAGAACGTTTTGTGGTAATCTTCAACGTAAGATTTAAAACCCAACCTTCCTTAGAAACATTTGCTGGATGTCTAACGTAACACTAATAAGAAGCAGCCGATCCATCAAGCTCTAAGCTTTTTCCCCACTTTGAGCCAAAAATTGTTGATTCCCAACGTGATCGGTTTCCCAAATACCAGTACATTTCAACGATATTTCTTGTTTTTGTAATTTATACTTTTAGCTGATTGGTTTCGTGCAACTTCTTTTTGAGGTAGAAGCACAAAATAATATATACGAGCAAAGACCACGACAATGAAGACGAACCTGCTCTAAATTAATCAATGGTTAAACCAGAAACACGGATATGTGGGCGTGAGGGTAATGTCAACTAAGTTCCTCTTATATCTTGCTGAAGACATTGAATTCAATAAAGTTGTACATGAACTACAATATAAATAAAAAAAACAATCGTAATCAAGAGAAGTTCCTAACGAATCAAATAAAATAAACAACTTAACACGAAACAGAAACATACAATGTTAAGGTCTCCAAACATGTGGAACTAATAAGAGCCCGTCCCAAATTTCGAAGTTAAACAAAACCATACTTGGAAAACCTTCTGAAGTCACCATAAAAATAATCAGGAAAATTCTAACTAACTCAAATAGAACGTAGTCGACATGGCTTGTTAACAGAATTGCTAAAAGTGACAATGTATCAGCTGTCGGCGACTTTGTGCATCGGACACGAACTAACGTCATCAAAGAGGACAATGAATGTGACAGTGTAGGTACCCCTGTTGACAGTCCACCCTTGTTGCAACGAATTTATTCTACCAACCCCTCGTTCCACGTAAACTTAATAAAGATCAGTAGTAGTCAACAGAACGTTGGTGTAGAACTCCAAATCCTTGAAGCCCACAGATTTTGTTACGACAAATCTTAATTTTATTTGCAAGAAAAGGATCCAAGAAAATTTAATGTCAAGTGTTTCAGATTTGGTTATCTATTGTTTCAGGAATTTGAGCTTTGAAATATAACTCAATGGACGGGCGATTAAGTTGTTTGTTAAAGTTAAATGTTAACTTAAGATTACACGGATTTTATGTTTCAATAATTTATTTCCAATTTGGTTTTGATTTCATCTTGGTTTACGACGTTGGAAGTTTGTTAAGGTCATGGAACAAAAGGGTAAATAAATAAAAACAGTAGTGTCTCTGTGTACTCGTACTTTTATGATAACGTTCAAAAATACATAAAGGATAGGTACTTTACAACATAAACCGCAAAAACGAAAGTATGTGCAATTTACCCAGTACAATACCTGACCTATATAACTATCGCCTTTAGGCACTGGAGGCGCGATTCCATCGACATATAATAGTAAAATGACAGTTCTAATGATGAATCAACTGCAATGTAAACAATCCTTTGTCCTTTACTTTAAAACTGAAAAAATAAACAGTATGAGAAGATCAGAATGTAAATGAAATTTATATAAATATTATAATATCAGTATTATTGAAGGCATAAAACCGTTAAGCCGACAATAAAAGCCTTGTGAAGGAATATCGGAGCGAAATAATGAACTCAGAACATTTTGTAGGCATCGGAAGTTAAAAAGAACTGATGGAGCGTGTCTAACTTGTCGATATTTCTCTATCGCGTCATAATAGTGAGCGTTTGACACTTGGCTGGGGAATTCTCACTTACAAAGTAGCTTATGTTTTATTGTTCTGTATATAAACTTTAAACTCTATTCACAATATACAAGATACAAATTTGTTTATACCAAATTTGAGTACTTTAAACATTTTTTTCGAAACGTTTGTCACGTTATGGATGACTGTGGCTTGTGTACTTTCTTGCTCGATTGCAAAGAGGTATAATTACTTTGAACGTTTGTTCTATATTCAGGGTGTTTTATTAATCTCTTTAATACTGTTATTGCTTCTATAGGGTACAATAAATAAGAGCTTAATGAGAGACAGTTGTTGAATGAATTCATTCTAGAGGAATGTGTGTCGAAAGATCTATCTTAACCAGCTCGTTAATAATGCCGGAGTCGAGGTTATTAAAGCAAGTCTTAGGGTGCCTTTCAACCAGAGATCTGCTATTTAGCTATACTGTGAGGATGTTTGTGAACCAATGACAATGGGCGTTTTCACATTGCACGATAACGATATCGTCACGATATCGTGGCGTGGATATCGTGGCATGCTACTGGTATACTACTACGTTGCAACTGTAATTGGTAAAAAAATCGGTAGTCTGCTAAACTCACAAGTAACGCGACAGGATGGCGCCAGAAAGGCACCAAACCGAATAACTGCAGAGTACAATTATCATTAGGTTAAGTTGAATTTAGTTACTCCCGACATTACTTCTTAACTTCCTAGACCGAGCTTCCCACCTAAATTCTGGGCAAATTTTTCTTCCCCCTGCACCCCCTCCCATCGCAAGTTCCATTCGCCCGCAAACAAAATCCCGGGAATTCTCATCCCACAAAAATACCCAAGATTCCCAGTACCCCATATCTTGAAAACTAAGCATCCCAGGTCAATTTCACCCTCATTTATCCGGCCCCATTGTACCCTAAGTAAGTATTTGAACCCCATCTTCCCAAAAATTTTTCTTCCCAATTCTCATCCCACTTTCCACAAAACTTGAAGGTAACGGAGCTTCCCAGCTCAATTCTGAGCAAATTTTTGTTCCCCTGCACCCCGACCGAGACTTATTCTATTAGCCTGCAAAAAAAACCCCGGGAATTCCCATCCCACAAAAATACCCAAGATTCCCAGTACCTGATATCTCGGAAAGTAAGCATCTCAGGTCAATTTTGAGTTATTTTTCGGACCCCCTACCCCCACAAGTAATAAAACTACATCTCTTCCCATAAAAAAAATTCCAATTAACATCCCACTTCCCAAAAACTTTGATATTACCGGTGGGTGACAGTTGGACGTGTTTAATATGTTCCACTGCAGTACCCATCTGCATAATGACAATTGAACCATTTTTTAAATTGCTTAACAACACATGCCCAATGCACCCTTACCTCACCTATATCGTCACGATATCGCCACGATAAAATGCACGATATCGTGGCAGTGTGAAAGCGCCCAATGTTTGTACTATGATATGTGGACAAATGAATAGGATTGGTGGATGTCAAACGTATCCAAAGTAACGTAGCATAGCACATTCTCTGGTCGAGTAATAACATCATACATGTAATAACATAAGATGACATAGTGAGTTTTTAGAGGTAGAGCCTGTCAGAGAAGAACCTGACAATAAAAACTCACGGCAACTCTTTTTTCCCTCGCCTGTAATTATTATTATAAGCATTGTATCAATCAGGAGAGAATGATTACGAATGATGATCTGACATGATTCTAGAATGATTATAAAGATTTTTTGTTGACAACGTACACGCCAAAAAGCCAGGATATACAGTTTTCACATTTTATGTACCCAGTGACACTAGGGAGAATTACCTTTCATTTGAGACCCCATTCGTTGAAATCAAGCCGTTAGGCCTTTTTTTTTTTTTTTAATTCCGGGGCCCAAGTCCGCGGCTGCTCTAACGTCCGTTGCCGGGCGTCTCTGGTTACTAGCAGAGGGTATGTCCAGTGGCGCCCGGCGGACTTTGACCACGTCTGTGGTCTCTTCGGGTGTTGGGTCAGGACGAGAATCCCGCGTCGTTGGGGAAGGGTTTTATCCCGCGTCAGTGAGTGAATCTGGTTGCGTGCTATGGGGCGAAGGCCCCGCAGCACGCAACCCTTCTAGCCTGCTTCTGTAAGGACGGCGGATGGCGATCCCGCCGTCCTCAGGCCCCGATCATGGAGGTCGATAGTCTTGGGCGTAGTCGCGGAGTCTGGGGCGCCCTGGCCGCCGACTACGGAACTCGGCGGGGAGGGTACGCTCCCTCTCCCTCCAGGCCGCCTCCTTCGCGAGCATGACTTGCTCGCAGAAGGACACGGCCGCGTTCCACCTACTCCGGCTGGAGACCATGGCTTGAAGCATGGTCTCCAGCGAGAGGGTATCCACGCCCAGACCCACTACGAGGTCCCGGCGCTGACTCGCCCACGCTGAGCACTCCACCAACGTGTGGAGTGCAGCCGTTAGGTCTGCAGAGGGGAACCAAGAATCATACATATGCGCGAAATACATAACCCTTGCTGACGCAGTCGGGTTATAAAAATACCACACGTTCGAACCCGGGTTTAGCCGCTATATTGATAGTTGGTAATAGAGCAATGATCACATATCCATGTGAGCATTGCTCTATTACCAACTATCAAGCATATCCTACGATAATATTATAAACGCGAAAGTTTGTGAGTATGGATGGATGGATGGATGGATGTTTGTTACTGTTTCACGTAAAAACTACTGAATGGATTTTAATGAAACTTTACCATAATATAGCTTATACATCAGAATAACACATAGGCTACAATTTATTAAGATATTGTGTGAATTGTTCAAAATATGACGATAAGTGTCAAGTAAGTAGGAAGCGACGATGACAAACCGAGTGCGCGATACTACGGGACGGAAAAAAATCCAAATTACCACGCGGACGAAGTCGCGGGCGACCACTAGTTAGTAAATATATTGGCAGTGAATTAATTCAAACATGGCACATGTTTTATTTAGACTGAATTGAACGTAAAGCCGCTTTGTGGTGTACAAAATTGTGACAGCAACGGCGGCGCCACTGTCGCATTAATTTACATGTTTTTATGGGTACTCAATTTGGTTACATACGTAATTACCTACTTCATTAATTATCCTTTTAATTTCTTTAACTCGCTATCCATCCAGAGGTTGTCTGGAAGACATTGCTTTTAGCGATAAGGCCGCCTTTTGTCCTGTCTTTAAGTTATTTCTCCTAAATGTATGTTTCCTTGTTGTGTACGATAAAGAGTATTTGAATTTGTAAAAAGTATTCGTAATTAAATGTGAATAAAACACTGGGGAGATACCCCAAAATAAATCATTTTGTAACTTAAATCACACTTTTGATTATTTATTTTCTATATTTAGGGTTCCGTAGTTCATGTTCTGGAACCTAACCATGTTATGATTTTTAAAGGATATAACGGTTTATATAACTTTCTTAGGCCACGAGTTATAGATGCTATTATGGGTGACTACGGAACCCTATTCTATGCGTGACCCGACACGCACTTTGCCGGTATTTTATAATATAATATGTAAGTACAATAAGTTAATACTTTCGTATCTATTTATTAAATTGGGGTATTACAAACAGACTCTTCAATTTTAATAATGTGTATTATAATAATAATTACTAATTTATAAGGAAATTTGCGGACGCCCGCGAATTCGCCCGTTTGATAAATAATATTCTCAAAACCTTCCTCGAGAACCACTCTATCCATTGGTGAAAACCGCATCAAAATCCTTTGCGTAGTTTTAACGATCTAAGCATACATACGGACGGAAGCGACTATCTAAGTATTCAAAGTTCTACTTAATTAGACAGTATTGTGTATAACTATGCTAAAATATTTATTTACTTAACATATTTTTGTGATAGATATTATTGATGGTGATAGGATAATCCACACAGCAGGGGTTAACAACATTTTTACACTTTCTAAAAATCAAACTTTAACTTAATTCAAATTACTTTCCCAACAACCACAATAATAATGTCTAATGTAATATGCAATAAATATGCTTTCAAATAAACATAATTATGTAAACGATTCTATTTACAGGAAAATATAAATTTATAATCTTAATTGTAACGTGTCAATCGTAGACGTGTTTCGTATTTTAAGTAAGTAATTATAATTCCGGGTTTCGTAAACACATCGTTTACATGTGTTCCAGGGCTTTTACAAATCTAGGGTTTGTACTGAGAAATTGTAAGGATTTTAATAATACATTAGTAATGAAAATCTTGTACAATTCACTCGTCCGGAGTCACCTCGAAACGACGGCTATAATCTGGAATCCCCACGAGGTTAAATATAGCTTCATGGTGGAAAAAATCCAAAATAAGTTTACCTACACGTTTTCTTTATTACAAAGAATATGGCGTCTACCCCAAGTACCCGCGGATGTACCCCAGCTCGTTCGTTCTCGGCATGGTCGGGTACGAGCAGCTGAGTGTGCGGCGCGACCTGGCGCTGGTGGTGTACGTGTGGCGCGTGCTGACTGGCCGAGTGGAGCACCCCAAGGTGCTGGCGCAGCTCCAGTTGTGGGCCCCGAACGGGTACGTGGGAGCGCGTCGCCGCCCCCCTACTCTCAGGGTGCCCGTGGCGCGGACAAACCTGCTCACATTTGCCCCCGTGTCGCGCGCTATACGACTCATTAATGTTATAGCGGAGTATGTTGACCTGTTTAGTTGCACCCTGCCAAATCTACAAGAAGTCACAAAGCAGTGCATTATTGCTAACACTATCAACAACGTGTAGGTAATTTAATTTAATGTAATGCAATTTGATTTAATTTCATTTAATTTGACATGCATGGTTAATTTATTTTTTATTTGGTGACGATTTTTATTTTATTTTCTCATATTTAATTTTGTTTAATTTGACTAGGTTTCATTTAGTTTGACTGGATTTTATATTATAAGTAATTTGACTTGATTTTATTTAATTTGACTGATTTTAATTTCTTTGATTTTGTTGTATTTTATTTCAAACATCTAGAGCATAGGATTAACATAGGATTATGAATTATTTTTTTTTTTTCTGTTTTGTATCTGTTAATGTATGGGTAACTTGCAATATCGTATTAGTGCAAGCTATAAAGCGATATTGCAAAGTGATAATAAATAAATAATTTCTCAATATCACACTTATATGTACGGAATTTTTAATTTGTTGTTGATATTAAATAATGTGTGAATGCATAAGTTAGAAATAGTAAAAAAAATACTGTCCTGTAGTCTACTCAGTATGTATTACTAGTATGTATTGTAGTCATTTAAGTCATTTATAATTATAAAATGTAAATGCGTTGTGTATAAATATATATGTGTATAAATATATATGCGTGTATATAAATACGTTGAAAGAAGGAACATTCGACACAATACCCTACCTATACCAACCCGTCCGGCTAACGTGGAACTTATAATAAGTAGGCTAAATTCCCCCAAAATAAAGGGCCCAAGAGAAGAACTGATTCTTTGCGGAATTTAGCCTACATATTAAAAGTTCCACGCTGGCCGGACGGCTTGGTATAAATTAATACAATACATACTATATTTAGATTATATTATAATATTGAGTAATATATCTAGCATACATTTTGTTGCATAGGTGTCACACACAACACGAACAATCCAACAATAAAATAATCTATATGTCGAATCAACAGTTCTCAAATTGAGGTGGTATAAAACAAACCAAACCATTTGAATAATATTGGGTATAGATTATCCGTTCTAGTTTAAAGCTGATGTCACATATCAGTCATGTCTTCCCTCGACTAAACACCAGGGGTCGCACGGTACCCAATCAATCATTGCTATCAATTCCTTTCAAAGCTTGGTTATACAACCCGGGTGGGTCTCCATACTCCCCATGTAAACGACGGGGTTTTAATATTGTGTGTTTACCAAATTGCCAGAGCCAGATCTGAGGTTATGCGTGTTTAAAATACTATTTTTTGCCTATGACTCTACTGTTTTTTTGTCGAAACGTGTTATATATGATTAGAGATTTCTGGCAACATTACTTTCTTTATGGTGTTTTTGATTGCTAATATTCTTTAATAGGAGAGCGTCTCTGATAAAATTAAATGATACCTTAGATACCTTATGTTACTCTGGAATAATAAAATATTGTTTTTATGCGCTTTATCATCATCCACTGAACCTCTTTCCAACCCAGTTGGGGTCGAGTTTCCAGTCTAACTGCAATGCGGCTTCTATATTGAAGCGACTACTAACCTCCACAACTCATTGGCACATTATGCTATAGACCAATCGGATGTGTAAGGGCTCCAACTACCAGTAGCGCTATAGATGTTCGTGGGGCAACCGACGGCGGCGCCGAGACGGCTAATTAGTAGGACTAATTAGTAGGATAATAGAAATTATGTACAAAACACCCATACTCGCAAAAATAAGCCCTACATTCCGAGAATGAGTTCTATGACTAAACTGTACCAAGCGAACCCGCGGACGTCTCCTAGTGACATAATATATTAAGGAGGAAAAGAGCGACAGTTTTGTACAGAAGGAAAATACCTCATATCGCCAATCTCCAGGGAGCAATATTTAAATTCTCCAATATTCACGATAGCACTTGTTGGCGGCTTTATCGCTACTATGATAAATCATTCATTGTCATGTCTATGGTAAGTAATACGAGATTTTATTCACAGATAGTTATGTCTTAATTTTATATAGATATCTAATTTGTCGATAAGGAATGGGCAAAACACGACAAACTGTGTGGTCCAGTGGTTACTGACACTTCCTAAAGCTAACTACTGAACTCAGAGGTTCGAAAGACTTCGAATCCCACCCAGATGTAGTTATCTCGTTTCCAATTCCCATGGGAACACATTATCGGGATGAAGCTTGGATAGTAATCCAAAATCCCTAATGATCTTGATAGTAATCAAGATCATTAGGGTCCAAGTCTTTCTTAAAATTCTGGTTAAAAATAGACAATCAATAATCATCCTGAGCGGTGCCTCTGCTGTCAGACATCTGGCAAATACACACCGCCGCCTTCATCAGCGTTCCCCGCTGCCACATGCTTATGACCACTGGTGCATAAGTTAGGAACAAAACAATTTGGCGTCTTGACCACTCACTAGACTAAATCTAGTTAAATATTGGATAGAAACAGGCGTTACTTGGCGAAAATCCATGACAAAACAATGGTAAGTAAAATGTTTTAAGAAAAAACTTTTTAAAATTATATAATAGCATTAATTTTTCGCAGAATCAAAAGGACAACAAAACGTCGACAATTGTTTCGCCTCTAAACGAGGCATTATCAAGACTGTCTCAGAGAGAACAGCCGCTGTTCTTACTTACCATTGTTTTAAATCTAGTTACGCGGCTGATATGACATTACACTAAAAAGTTCAGTTTTTTTGCTGTAAAAGCGATCTGCTACATCAAGTTTACAAGAAGATGTTTTTACCTTTAATTTTTATCTAATATTTAATCAAATTATATTATTTTTTTTTTTTTTAAACCTATTTATTTTCAATAATCACGGTATTATATTTGGATGTTTCTATCAACATGGTGTCTAAAGTCCGCTGATCGGTCGAACGACTGACATGAGTGTTGTCGCTCTCCCTTACCATGGCACTCAGAAGAGTTTGTCGTTATCCAATAATATCGCAGGAAATTTAAAAAAATGTGTTTTATATGAGTCACGCGTTCGGAATTTTCTACGATATTATTGGTTATCGACAAACTCTTCCGATGCCATGCTAATAGGAATCCTGACAATTATTTTGTTATATGTCGCCATGACAACACGATGTACCAACATAGATATCGATAAAATATTGCAAATGCAAAGAGGTTCAATATAATCATTATTGTAAATATTGGATAGAAACAGGCGTTACTTGGCGAAAATCCATGACAAAACAATGGTAAGTAAAAATTTTTTTAAGAAAAAACTTTTTAGCATTAATTAATAGCATTAATTTTTCGCAGAATCAAAAGGACAACAAAACGTCGACAATTGTTTCGCCTCTAAACGAGGCATTATCAAGACTGTCTCAGGCTGTTCTCTCTGAGACAGTCTTGATAATGCCTCGTTTAGAGGCGAAACAATTGTCGACGTTTTGTTGTCCTTTTGATTCTGCGAAAAATTAATGCTATTAATTAATGCTAAAAAGTTTTTTTTCTTAAAAAAAAAAAAAAAAAAAAAAAAAAATTTTACTTACCATTGTTTCATTATTGTAATCTTAACAGAGTACTCGTATAAAACAAGTCGCTTCTTGCCGTATGTACCTATGCCCATGCATAGATCTTCAAAACTACGCAACGGATTCTTATGCGGTTTTCACCAATGGATGAAGTGGTTCTCAAGAAAGGTTATTAGTACCTACCTACAAAGCTAGTTAAATATATTTTTTCTGATCTGAGAATAACGTAAATACCCATAATGTTACTTTTATATCATTCAGTTTAATACTTACCTATTAATAATTGTGTATTTTTTATCTAGCGCAACTTTGCCGGCGTGAACATTTTTTTAATACACATTAGCAATACGAACCTAGGCCTCATAAACTAAGCCCGCTATTTTTATATTTCAAACTTACAGTTAGGTGTCTTTTCCATTGGACTATGGTATTCTACTTACCAGCCTGTCCATCAACACCCGCCATATGTACTGACCGGTTTCATCAACCTCCTTTCATCCATCTTTTCTACCTGCCCGAACCATCTAAGCATCCCTTTATCTAGATCACTACACACCGCATAGTTCCCGTATCACGCGGCTGTTCCTCACTTTAGCCATACTTTTCAAACCTCTCAGTTTCACTCCACACTGCACTTATTTTACTTTCATGCTTCTTCTGCCACACCCAATATTCACTACCGTACAAAAGTGTAGAGACAAGTACTCCTCTACCCTGAGCCAACCCGGCCTTCTGACCGGACCTTCTGACTGTTCATAAAGTTATGCAGTTACCCAATCACTTGATTCCCTGCCATAACACTTCGTTTAATATCATCGTCATAATACCCTTTATCTGTTGTATACTTGGACCCAAAGTGCACGAACTCTTTCACTTGGTCCACTTTTTCTCCTTCAATCACAGTCACACATTTTTATATTATATTGTACAAAATGTTGAAACTGGTCAATACCCATACCAAAATCCAATCTTAATCATTTTTTAGCTAGAGATATCCAGGGAAATGTCCCTATGAATAGCAACGGGTACAGTGGCGAGTGGTGTTTGCGATATTCGAACTTATAATATTTGCACAAACCTATCTATCCTACAAAAGTTTTGGTTACAACCAAGGTTATGAATTTTACTGGTGGTTGCAGAAAGTTCTGCAGTAGGCGTAAGGAACCCACAGATGTTAATATTTTTGGTCTTACTTCTTGAACATTACTATCCAGGGTGGTCATTGCTGCCAGCATTCTGGGAAGTATGCAGTCAGTGACGACGTCAATGAATTGTTCCACGAACTTTTATTATTTATATGTTTATAAATAGTAAAAAAGTCTTGTTTTCATAAACGACATCCACCTTTGTGACATTTTTGAAATCTGATTTTCCTAGTCGATTTATCAAATTTATCGATAAAATGTATCGACACTGTTACATCAAAAGTGGGCGGTAACTTTTTGTCTTGTCATTATAGTGTTATGATACAAAATGTATATGTATGTGTTTGTGAAAATGTTAATGTGTTATTCTTATTGTCATGTGTGAGTTTCGTAGTGGCACCCGATTGGGTTTGAGCGTCTGAGAATGCGTGCGTGTCGATGACCCCCCCGCACCAAACATGGCAGACTTTTATGTATCGGGAAAATGCATAATGCCTTGTCCCGACGTATACGGCGACAGCGTATACGACGATCGCGTTGGTCTATGGGCAAATAGAATAAAAATTTAGGCACTTAGAAATGACACTATCACTTCACAATTGTGTTCATTTAAAACAGCTCTGTCTCTACTGTCAAAGAAAAAAAAATGTTTGTGTGTGTGTGTGTGTAAATAGTACAAAACCCGGCCACACATGTCGTCATATGCACGTCGACACAATCAAAAGAAGAATAAAATCGCGCGTCTGCATCACGACTACACGTTTTATAAGCGGACATTAGGCAAGCTACACACGTACGACACATTAACGTACACCGCGCGACAAACGTGACCGTCAGTCGATGTAGAGAGGCAACTCGATTCAATAATCTGTGCCCTTTTTGTTTTTGTTTGCTTGCGTTCGCTAAATATATTTTTCTTTTGTCAAATTATTATGTTGCCAATTTTTGATGCGATAATTAAGTTGGATTATATAACGTGCATGGATAAAAGCTCAATGAACTTTCTTTTTGATGAATGTAAGTTGTTAATCTGTAACTAATTTGGGATACAAAATGACGCCTTCACGGAGTATTCTGGCTCGTTGATAATATTGGTGATAAGTTCAGAACTGTTACCTAACTTTAACCTTTCTCTCATCTCATTTGTATTCACTCAGATCACTCAAACTTCGTAAAAATTACATAGATCGTTGATGAATATTTTGAACTTGTAGTATGTCGTACTTTCACTCAACCGTGTCAACAAAGTAGTTATGTGTTTAGGCAATGTGGACATGAATTTGTCGGTTTAAATATTAATGAATAGGTATTAATATCTTCTGTTCGAATTAAATGCGCATTACAATTTTAGACCAATTCCGCATGAAGTCACAGCAGCTATGAAAAAGTGTACAGCTATTTCGTATCTCGGAATCCGTCTCGTCGCATTTCGTCTAATTCAAATGGCTATCTAGACAAAACCATTTAGGCTATATTAGGCCAACTTGGTCTACTTGGCATTTTGTCCACTTGCAGTGAAATTAGGTATTAAAATCATACTTTTTTATAATCTTTGTTCGATTCGTCTTGTGTGGTTAGCGGAAACGGATGTCGGTTCGCTCCTATCAAACACGTTGTTGTTTTAGGTGAGAACAGACAAGTGACACGTGACGAATTGACACTCATGACATGATAGTGACGTTAGTGACAAATTTACTATGTTATAGATGAGTTAGCTACAGGAGGAAATATTTACATTAAACTTTTTTCCTTGACCTCGTTCTATCGTATTTACAACGGTGAGTGTTCTGCAGAGCTGCGAGCTTTTTTTCATATTGGGCAAATGATGCCATAATGAAGAGGCAAATCACTGGGCAGCCAACTTGATGGTCACTCTCGATAGTACTGTGTGTTATGAAAGTGGCCCCAATTCGCTAGACGTCGAATCCCTTTCTTCAGGCGGGGCTACACGTTGGTGACTCCGAAATAAAAAAAAATATTGTCGTTTTGTTCGCAATACATGCCAATACAAGACATATAAAGACAAGACAAAAAATATAAAGTCAATAATACTGCAAATAATGTCAGTCTCTTTCACGCCTGTTGACTTAAAGCCAGTTTTCTCACTAACGTTTATACATTCGCTAAAAGTTTCATACCAAAAACTTCACTCGTCTCAGTCAGTACTAACCTTTTAACTTTTTAATTAAGTTCCACAAGTCTTGAGTTAATATTTAAACACTCTGATTAGTTGGCATGATTACAGACTGTTTAATAAGTATGTATCTTTTAGTAACACAAAATAACATTCTTATACCTAGGTACCTAATAGTTTTCTGAAATGAGGTTACGTTAAAGAGAGTAGTCTTTTTTTTTTTTTAGTTCTGCGGCTCAAGGTCGCGGCGGCTCTAACGTCCGTTGCCGGGCGTCTCTGGTTACAAGCAGAACGTATTTCCAGTGGCGCCCTGCGGACTTTGACCGCCTCTGTGGTCTCTGCGGGGGTTGGGTCGGGATGAGAATCCCGCTTCGTTGGGGTAGGGTTTTATCCCGCGTCAGTGAGTGAATCTGGTTGCGTGCTATGGGGCAAAGGCCCCGCAGCACGCAACCCTTCTAACCTGTTTCTGTAAGGACGACGGGTGGCGATCCCGCCGTCCTCAGGCCCCGATCGTGGAGGTCGATGGTCTTGGGCGTAGATGAGTCTGCGGCGCCCTCGTCGCTGACTACGGAACTCGGCGATTATATAAATATTTGTCAACTGATAGACTTGGCTGGCTACCCTCACAGAGAAGTCATGACTGTTATGTTTATGCAAAATCTTGACGCTCACAAGATCAAGGTCGTGGGATAATATTATTTAATCTGATTCAAAAGCGCGTGTCCTTACAATGCTCTTGGGAAATCAAAGTCTTCACGCGTGAAGCTTACGACTTGGATTTATCGCGCCCAACCGGGGACTGGTACATGTTGAAGTAAGTCTGTCCCAATATATTTTTGGAAATTGGCAGACTTTTATTTTTTCCTATATGTCTGTAGTTATCTAAAGAAAATAACGGGTACAAAAATATTGTTATTATTTTCAAATTACGTTTCTGAGCAATGGTGTAACTTATTTGAATTACGGTCGTTTTCTGAATTGAGAATTTGAGCATCCACTGAGTATGCCAAATGTCAATATTCAGGTACAAATTTATACATTTGACGTGCTCAACTGATATTTAACTTCAAATTCTCAATTCAGAAACCAGCCGTTTATGTAGGTACTATTTCCCTTCGGAAGGGAAAGGAACATAAGCACTATCCAGTCTCCTTTGATTTCGCTCTACAACTCGGACCATGTTAATCTAATAGTTTTCAGTTCGATAGCCATTAGATGTTTTCAATGGCTTGGGCGTTTCATGTTTGATTTGCCTTGTGGAGTGCTTTCCAAACCTTATCTGGGTAAGGTATTTTTAGGATATGACTATTTCAAGTCCATTTGCTTGCTTTATCTGGCGACCTATTGCGATCTTCTATGGTACCTACAATTTCGAACCATAGAAGTAAGAATTTTAGATTGTTTTGAACCACAGCTTAGTAATCTGACGAATTTACCTAAAAGCCTGAAGCTTATTTTTCTTCATGCCAGTAAGTTTGCCTTTTGATAAACATGAAAATAAATACAAATAAAAAACCACAATCTCATATATTCAGCTTGACGGAGGCTTATAACCAAAGAACATAACGAAAAGATATTTTTTTCCTCAAATACATACAAAAAGCCATCGTTAAATATTTATGACTGAGGTACCTACTTTGGAAATCTTTCGATGTACAAAAGCTGTATTGATTTTGCTTGTTGCCCGATGCATAACGGTATCTCCTGAATATAGTATGTGGTGTGGAGTGTGAACAAGGTTTTAGAGCCAACACACTTTGCCTTAGTAGCTGCTTTTGTTTAACGGCTAATGAACACGTTGCACGTTGGTCCGAGCTCCTTGTTAACATTTCGCGATTCTTCTCAATTTTTTTATATTAGTAAAGAAGAACACGGTCCAGTCCAGTTTCTAAAGATTTCGTATCTTAACTATTAAAACTATAGACTTAACTTATATTATAGACTCAAGTTCAGGTATTAAAAACAGGAAATATGGAGATGAAGCGCTACGAAAGTAGGCAACCAAAGCGCTTACTTATTCCCTTCGATACACAACCTAATTGACGTAGGTTCTGGCTGATTTTAATGACATTTACGTTGCCAAATATTGCAATACCGAATACTAACGTCAATATTGACTATTACCAGGCCTATGTCACTCGCCTAACAATCGCAAAAATACGTGACGTCCGTGACAACTTGAAGTTGTAAGTTAGTAAGGGTTGTCTCTTGTTTGTGATACGACATTGATCATTAGAGTTGATATTGAGACACTAACCTCATAATTATTGGCCAAATTATGCTGGTACTTTCCTGATAACCCTAACGTTCGAATTATGTTTTCTGTAAACAAAAGAATGTGCTTTAATTAACGTCGGAGTGCAAGTCCTGTATGTAAATACTATTCCCTATTCTGTGTTACTACTAGAGCTACTACTAAGCTTAGAGTAGGTAAATATAGAAGCTTATTCTTAGTTCTTGTATCCATGTATCCTAGTGTGGACGGTAGCAAAAATATAT
The DNA here is from genome assembly GCA_963556515.1 of Nudaria mundana. Lineage (NCBI taxonomy): Eukaryota > Metazoa > Arthropoda > Insecta > Lepidoptera > Erebidae > Nudaria > Nudaria mundana. Next base: position 1,854,770 of record OY748288.1, read on the forward strand.
CAGCAAGATGTTTATGTTTCAACCAAGAAAAGAAAATTTTCTTCTGAGCAGTGACACAAGTCAAGTTGCTCTTATAACTGAGATGTCCCCGCATGAGTGTCCTTAAAGGATATTCGTATACTTTCGCAGAACCTTGCTAAGGTTAAATTATTATTTTTTCAATGACCTTACGATTATGGCACGTTTTTATGGTAATGTATACCACTTTATGCTTTTGGCGTGTGAGTTCGTTAACCCAATATAATATAGGCGAGCCTGTTGCTGTTTTTGGGGAGTAGTTATATATTCCAGAACCTGTCAGCAGGAACCGCGTACAGGTAAGGATGTCTTAGGCTGATTAGCACTAAACGTTATACCAAATACATCTTTAGTTTATTTCTACAACGTAGGGTACATTTTAATGTCTTTAAAAAATTGAAAACGCCGCAATAATAAAAGACTGGCTGCGAACGTTACATGGCTATCAAGTACCAAGTAGGTAAATGAAATTTCCTCTAAGCGCGAGTATATTAAACTTACCAACTGATTTATGACAGTTCAAAGTTTTTTAGAGTTTTCGAAACGAAAATCTCTTATACGTATACAACAGTTGTCCATCCGTCCCTCCGTCCGTCCGTGAACAACTTTCAACTCGAGATCGGTAAGAGCTAGAGACTCAGTGTAAACGCCAATCGACTTAGCATGGTCAAAGACCTCTAAAATGAACTTGACCTTTGACCTCTGATCTTAAGATCGATTCGAGAACGGTATGCAATCAACTCAACATGGTCAAAAACCTCTAAAATGATGTTGAACCTCATGTCATGTGACATTTTTTAGATTTTATGAAAGAACTTTCGAAAACTCTAAAATATATGTCAAATTTGTTTTAACTGTGGAATCTGAAACCACAATTCCTAAGGAGACTGTTTTTCCGAGATATATTTTTAATATTCATTTCCTTTTTTTGATGTCCTTTTCATACTCATAATATGATGGTTATTTTGAATACTAGCTAGAGTCGTGATTTGCGTTCCGGAATCAGAATCCGAAAGGAATAAAATGTAACGTTCCTTCTGAAAAGAGAACAGTCGTTGGTTGGGCCCGGTCCTAGACTATCGTTTTTGCAATTCATATTATTGCAAATTATTTTTGGGGATGAGGAAGAAATATGCAGGATATACGAGTATATGGAAGAAGTTTTAGTTATTTTACACCTAAAAACACTTTAGGATGCACGGTCCTATCAAGATCTCAGGGGTATATGACAGATTTACCTGCAACAGGTACAACTGCTAAACAATCAAAAAAAAAGAAAATTGCTGTTTTTATAAATAAGTAAGGACAACACAACGCCATCTAGTCTCAAACTAAGCAGAGCTTGTGATATGAGTACTAGATGAACTGATATAAATACTTTTTTTTGTAATAAATACATACATAGGAAACACCGGTCTACATCGTGGTCTAGTGGTAACCGACAATGTTAACACATTGCAAAGGTTAAGCAACATCGAGTCAGGCTGGTCTTAGGATGGGTGACCATTGCTTAAGACACTGAGACCCCTCCGTGTCTCGGAGAGCACGTTAAGCCGTCGGTCCCTGTTGCCATACGAACATCTATGGCAGTTGTACTACCCCTACCCCTATAGTTGGAGGTCTAAATCAAAAATCCGACCGGTCTAACTACAGAACTTCGATATCGCCCATGGGTTGTGGAGGTCAGATGGCAGTCGTTACACGGAAAATATCGCAGTTTATCCGAATCGCAGTTAGACTGGAAAGTCGACCCCAACTGAGTTTGGAAAAGGCTCGGTGAATGATGACATACATAGGATACACCCAGACTCCGGTACAAACGTATATGTCTTCACACAAAGTTTGTCCCGACCGGGAATAGAACCCGAGACTCCTAGGCCTCGAAAGCGGATGCACTACCGACCACACCACCGAACCAGTTAGCGGCATTGGCCGCGACCTCTATAACGTGAGAACCAAGAAGTTACTGGCAAAACGTGGGCGTAATGCCTGTGCCTACCCCTTCGGGGAACTAGGCGTGATTATGTGTGTCACGTTTAGAGTTCATCCTGGAATCGAATCGATTTTAATAAAATATTGTTTCGTGATAATTAACACAGATAATTATAACGAGTTCTTATAATTATGTTTCATAATTTCAAAGTTTCTTATTAATCAGGGCCCGCACTTCCGAAATGATCTCATTAATAACGGAAAATTAATTATTTTAATGTAGACACCTTTGAAGTGAAGTCAGCTTCTGTAAATATTAATTAAACGGTTTCAGCTCTGTATTATTTCGACGTGTATGGAATCTTATTCAATTTGAAGTTCTAAATTTTTTTTTACGAATATCAGCTTTTCCCACTGGCAACAAATGAGTGTCATGTTTTTGTACGTGGGTTTTTAACCGCGCGTGTAAGTATACAATCCCGCCTGGTTTCTATATCTACATAATACTAATATTATAAAGCTGAAGAGTTTGTTTGCTTGAATCTCAGGAACTATTAAATTGAAAAAATATGTTTTTGTTGAGGTCCATTTATTGAGCAAGACCATTATGACTGTTAGACTGTATGAAAAGTCGCAGGCATCCGCTGGTTTTTTATTATCATACTCACGCTCGCGGCTTCATCCGCTTGACAAATTATATACACAAAAACATTTATCGAGAACCATTCTATCCATTGGTGAAAACCGCATTGAAATTCGTTACGTAGTTTTAAAGATCTAAGCATACATACGGACGAAAGCAACTTTGTTTTATAATCAGTAGTGATAACTGCTTCTTTTTTGATTTTTTTTTGAGTCCGCGCAACCGCGGCCGCTTTTACGTCCATTGGTGGGCGTCTCTGGTATCCACCAGAAGGTATTTCAAGTGGCGCCCGGTGGGATACCTGCTTCTGCCTTTCTCTAAAAACTCTAAAAGCTGTCGAAATGTTGCTGGTAAGCAAGTTCTATGTTTACAGAACCTTGTCCGTTACAGCAGGTAGACAGCGTGCAGGCAAGGATGTCAGGATAGGTTCTTATGCAACATTTATCATTGATACTTAGCTCCTGTTAATCGTAGCGCGATGTTATACCTATAGCCTATTCTTCTTCTCGTGTCGTTAGAAAACCCCTTTTTTTATTAAATCGCCTTTGCCCAGTGCGACGCGAATCGCATTTAGCCTGGCCTCATAGCTCCTCTAAGGTACAATACTCGGGGCTACCCGGACACGACAACATATGGCTCATGGATTGTGGTTCCTTAATAAATGAACTATTCAACAGTATTTCTGAACTTGAAATAGTTTCTTGGATTAACGGGTTCAACCAAACAAACTATTTAGCTTTATAATATTGGTATAGATTTGTTTTTTCAAAGATTGGACATCTTAAGAATTGGACATTCGGACCCTGAACAATTATAATAATAGGTATACTTATTATTATTGGAAATTTTCGATTCTCGAAGGGAGGGGCTCGTGGTCTAGTGGTAACCGACAATGTTAACACATTGCAAAGGTTAAGCAACATCGAGTCAGGCCGGTCTTAGGATGGGTGACCATTTCTTAAGACACTGAGACCCCTCCGTGCCTCGGAGAGCACGTTAAGCCGTCGGTCCCGGTTGTCATACAAACATCTATGGCAGTCGTTAGGGGTAGTTGGAGCCCTAAATCAAAAATCCGACCGGTCTAACTACAGAACTCGATATCGCCCATGGGTTGTGGAGGTCAGATGGCAGTCGCTTCACGGAAAATATTAATGTTCAGCCGAATCGCAGTTAGACTGGAAAGCCTACCCCAACTCAGTTGGGAAAAAGGCTCGGTGAATGAATGATAGATGTAGAAGTGGAAATAATTAAAATAATAATAATAGGTAAGCTGGGATCTAGACCAAAAACATAAGTACTTATTTAATCGTAAAGATTATAGGTATCTAGAGACAAACCACCAAAACTTCGAAACAAACACTTGGGAATCGAACCCGAGACTGCTGACGCGACAAGCTGCTTTCTTTTGATGCCATAAGCACAGAATAAGGAATAGTTCTATTGGGCGTAAGTGGTCAAAATTAAAATTAATAAAACATTAAAATAGTAAGAATACCCGACTGCACTGTCACAGAAGCAGATTAATTGTATCGATACGTTTATAAAACTAAACATCCCATCACTATAACGAGTAACAAGGCGGATACAATAAAGATGGATGGATGTAATGTGGTGCTTTCAAACATTGAAGCGAAGTTTGCCTACCGTGGAGCAGACAAATGACAACTGGCCTGAGGCGGGAGTAGCTATATTAGAAGCCTTTAAGATGGGAAAAATAGCAACTTTTACTTGAGGTAGTTTTCATGAAATGTGGCACAAGTTACGAGCTTTAGTATTTTTGGCTATTTAATAAATACATTTACCATTAGTACAGAATTGTATAATAGTACAAGCCATTAGTATATGAGGACAATACTTATATCGCAAAACGTACATTATACAAATTGAGATAATAATTTATAAATTTATAGTATACAAAAATAGCAATACATCAACGCACATAGTCTATGAAAAAAAAAACATATTTTGAATATTCCAAGTATACTTCGAATATAGGGTTCTTCAAATGGTATAAGAAGTTCATTCAACTGGCTTTGCAAGTAGTGTTGTTAACTTATTTTTTTCATATAATATTTTTCAAATTCTCACATGTCATCTAGCCCAAACTAAGCTATAAGCTTGTCATAGCTTGGAGAAAGACACGACCTTATCCCGCCTCCACACAATCGGCCATGATGGGCAATCAAAAAATGTGATTTTGATTGCCGCCATCATCGTCGTATATCTACGTTCGTGTTGTTACATTGCCAGTAGTTTGGGACAAGTCTGTTATAATTGCCGTGCCGGGCACCAGAATATTAAAATCAAACACGTTTATGTAATCCGAACCTTCATTCCATTAGTCAGGGCGCATTTCACACATCTACAATCTCTACAGATTAGGCTAATAATAAACAACCGTAGACTCTTGTGTTGTATACCACACGCCATGCATAAGATGGCAGTGATGTTCCACTCCGGGTTCCGTGAGAAAGAATTGCCGACGACATTTGTTTCGGCAACATCTCTGATGCGCTTGTTTTGTAAACTCACAGTTCCGGAGGATATATCTCAGTATCTTTTTAAGTTATTATGTATTGTCGTAAAGGATTTGCGAGTAAACTTTGCGATGTGAAAATATTACAAGTATAAATATTTCACTGGCTTGCACGCTCGGTGCAATAGCAATGAGTTACATTGCTAAGTTCTTGGTATTTTGCCGAAAAACAACGGCATCTAGTCTTAGACTAGACCGAAATTATAACTACAATATTATGACTAAATAAATAAAAAAATGTTTTTGGATATTCTCACACGACGTCATCTAGTCCAAATTAAGCTAATAAGTATAAGCTTGTGCGCAATCTAGGCAACTGATAAACATACCTATATTATTCTATATACATACATGGTATATATAGAAAATACCCAAACCCCGAAACAAACATTTGTGGATCGCACAAATATATTTATTCGACCCGGAATCGAACCTGGGACCTCAGGCCTCAGGGACGGCAGTCGCACTCATACCATTGCGCCACCTTGGCAGTCAAAAATAGATAACTGATACATAGACTTGTACTTAAAATCACGCCGATATCCCCGAGAGGCTAGGCAGAGGTGCAAAATACACACACATTTTCCGAACAGTTGTTTTGGTCCCATGTAATAGGGGCTGACTTATTATTAGAATAAATAGAAATCCAAATTACATAAAAGTTAATGTGTGTGTTCATTTTTTATTATGATAGTCAACGAAAATTACATAATGACCTATTATTTTATAGCATTTAGCAAATATAATAGCGTTTGGAGATAAAGTATAGTGCGTTCAGTAGAAGCCTCACAACTCATGACACGAGTAATGTCAAGAATTCACCAGCTCTGTTCTATAGGAGTTGAACCATGGATGTTACGTAGGTACTAGAAGCGGTAACAGATTTCTTTGAGCGCTCTTTGCTAGGATGAATAAAGTTTGGATGCCTATGGTGTGAAGTAAATAACAGTATATTCGTAAAAAACATTGTTTTAATGTACCTACAAGATTTTAATTAAGACGGAGCGTAGCGGAGTCTTCTCTAAGATGGGCCCAATCGAAAGTGTATGTAAAACGATACCGGTCGCAATTTTAAACCTATCGACTTGAAATTTGGCATGCAGATAGATCACATTAACGTGCTTTGCTGTATGGTTTTGGAATATGTGGCTTTTATAGTTTTTGAGTTATTAATTGAACCGCCAATTGCAAGAAGGGAATAAACCCAAAAAATAAGAATGGACATAATTTAAAAAAACTATATAGTTTTTGGCGTGACAACGTCTTATAATTCGATGGAGCCGGCTGCACGCACGAAAAAACATGACGTCATGCGGCGTTACCTCGCTCTGAGGCGTTCCATTTAAGTCTTGAAGTGCAAGCGAGAGCGCGGAACGAGCGACAAAGAGGCTCAATCGACCTTCACGTTCGGCAGTTATATCGTTGTCACGTACAACTATCGTCAGTAAACCGACTTTACAGACAACCGTTTCTTTTTTACTTTCGAGGTATAGGTTCATTTAACATTAATATAATGAAGAAAATACAATTTTTTTTTTTCTATATTTAGGTCGACAAATTGACGCCACCCGCCTGATGGTAAGCTGAGGCGACGTCTGGCAATTGAGGGCGACTCTCACAGTACACAGGAATACTATAGAGAGTGGCCCTCAACTTGACGACCCAGTAATGTGCCTCTTCACGCTTCGCTTAAAGAGCCCAGGGTTATATGTTGGAGGAAACACGTGCGCAGGCAGGGCGTTCCAAGCCACCATCGTTCGGCAGAGAAACGATCGTTTAAAACGCTCGGTTCTCGCGAAGACGGTTTCCACGGTATGAGGGTGACATCTCTGGCCGGCACGCGTTGTTCGGGATCGGAAGGGAGAGGGTGGGATCAGGTTGAAGAGCTCTTCAGAACACTCACCGTGGTAAATACGGTAGAACGCGGCCAAGGAAGCAATTGTTCGGCGCTGGGCTAGCGGCTCAAGGCTTCCCGTTACCTCCGGACAGTCTATAATGCGAACAGCGCGTCGCTGCACAGCGTCGAGTGCGTCCAGCAAATACTTCGCGGAGCCGTCCCAGAGGTGAGAGCAGTATTCAACGCAGGGTCTAATCTGCGTTTTGTACAGCATACACCTCTGGTGCGGTGTAAATAATCGCTTTACCTTGTTCAGTATTCCTAGTTTCCGCGAAGCTAGCCCAATACATCTCTCAATGTATTTTGTGTTATTGAGCTCTCGACGAACGTCTATGCCAAGGATGTCTAGATTGTCCTTCATTGGTAATATTGCATTCTGAAGAGTGGGTAGGGGAAGGAAAGGGGATTTTTTCGCTGTAAATGCACACGCCTGTGTTTTGTGGGCATTGAACTCGACCAAGTTCTCGGCACCCCATTGGGAGATACTGTCGAGGTTTCGGTCGAGATCACCCACGAGATGTCGTCTCTCCTCCTCTATCACAGATCGCCCCGCCGTCGGACGAACCGAGTAACTCCCGTGCAATGTACTGTCATCTGCATAGCAATGAATGTTCCCGAGGGAAAGCATATCATTGATATGCAGAAGAAAGAGAGTTGGTGACAGTAAATTCTGGTTGATTTACAGATAAACATGGCTAAAATATATTATAATATTCATTTATATATGTATGTGTAAGTGTGTTAGATTTATTCCCTTCTTCCATTTAATCATTTACTGTATGCAAAATAATTTAAAATAATAGACAATATAATGACAAAACAATTTATTTATTAGAAAATCATGAGGAGACTATTATATTATTCATCTATTTCTTAACTTTCGGATCTTGTAGTTGGCCAGGTCAGAATAATATCGTAAAAATCTTTAAATTCTTCAGGAATATATTGGATTATTTTTTGTACGTTAATTTTTTCTCATTTATAGGTATTTTGGCAACATATGCCAGAGATTGTGGTATTTTCGGGTTTGTAGAAGGTTTTTGTAGCAAAAATGTAGGTTTAACGAAACCATCGATGAATTCGGAACATGTCAAGTAACCTTTATGACTCGAACTATACTCAAAGCTTCTGTATTGCGAAATCTTGAATGTTGTTGCTTTGTCTAATGACTTACAGCTTTTCTTGAAACACACCTGTCATGATTTTTAAAATCAAGTATGTCGTTTGAAGTAACAGATTTAACTGAAAACCCCTTAACTTTTGCAGCCAAAATATTATATTTATTCGGTACGTAAATTCTGTCTTTTCTCCTAATGAGTCTTTTAGCGGTTCCGAAATTAATTATAACAAGAGTGAGAAAGAATCTTATAAGAGTATTATTTTTATTTTTACCCCCGCAAGTATCGCTGAAAACATATAGTTCTTTGACAGAGGAATCCATGTTCTGTATCGTCTTCCACAATAAACTGCATACTTCATCCGGGCCTCGTTTGGCTTCACCCTCATGGTAAGTATAGAAATCAGGGGTGCATGGGTCAGATCCTCCACGCGGTGCACCCCGGGCAACGGCAGTGGCTGCAACTCTGCGGCAACATACCGTAGAGTTGTAGCTACTACGGCTAATTCTGGCCAAGGTGGGGTCTTGTCTCCTCAGAATGTGAGGAGCACAGACCCACCACGGTGGGGGCCTTTCGAGGCCCAGGTCTCTCCGCCGACACTCTGCTGAGCAGAATGGTCCTGGTGCGGAGGAACCGACAGGGCGACGGGTCCGACACCACTGACTTCATCAGTGGCGTCGGCCACGGTCTGACAGAGACCACTGATCGGCCGAACCCTGGCGGGTAGGCGGTTCTGCGGAACTGCGAGGATGGAAACCTCGTTAAAAAACCAACGGGGCGGGCGGAACGGTCTTGTGAAGACCCCCACCCGGCCCAGCCGTAATCCTGAACTGACAGGACCGGTGGCCTCTCGGGGCCGCGAGGATGAACACCTCTATAAAAAATTAACCCAATCCCAAGCTCTGACACCCGGTGAGGGGATGAATCGTGCAGGGGAGCTGTCACGCAGGGTGTCACCATCGTCGGAGGACGTTAAACTCAACCAAAATGGCTGAGGAAATAAAAAAATTATTACCCAAGGGGGAACCGGCAGCGATGCTGACCGCAAACACCCTGCTGTGACTGGGGTCGGGCTTGGGCCCGGCACCAGTTATGGCGACCCCCGCCCGGGATCTCCCCGGGTGGTATTTGGGAGGGGTCACCAAAGCCCAATAGGCCAGGGGGTGTGCCTTAAAACCACCCCCCAAACCGACGCGGAGGTCGCGTCGACTGCTGCTGGGACTGACGTCGTTCCCAGCAGCACTGAGGCGGCGGGTTCTTCCTTATGGAAGACCCCAGGAAAGAGGACCCTCGAGAAGAGGGTGCAGGAGGCGGGACCCTCGCGTGACCGGAGCACCAGCTGCTCTGGGCGGGCCAGTGAGACGAGTTCCGAAGACGGGGTGCCGTCAAAATATTTGGCGATGACGACAAGGGGCCAATACAAAAAGACGCCGGTCTTCAAGGCCCCCGCCCCTACGGTGCCGTTCCTGCCAAGTGGCAGGGATAAAGAGGTCCCAGCCGCGCGGGAGCTCATGCTGGCTCTTACCCGGATTGCGGAAGCCATGAAGGGTGGCACTAAAAACCTCCAGGGTAAGAGGCAGGTAGTGAAGACCGCGGTGACCGCTGCCCAGTCTTCACTGGATGAGCTCCTTGCGCGGAGCGTCCCTGCTGAGGAGCTGAAGCTCCGAGGCCAGGTGGCCAGTCTGGAGGCGGAACTAGCCGCGTCCCGACAACAGATGGAGGCCCTGCGACAGGAGGTCGCGAACCTGACCAATTTGGTCAAGGGGCCTTCCGGGACCCAGACTGGGCTACCGAAGCCGCCTTCCCCGACGGTTGGGCCATCTAGGATGGCACCCGGGACCGTGCCCAATGCGGCGCCCGTATCGCCGCCACAGCCTGTGCCGCCTACTCTTACCGAGCTCATGGCGGCGGTCGAGAGGCGCCTTGGCGTCCTTGAGGACCGGGCGTATCGCCCTGCGCTGACGCAGCCCGCGTTGTCCTACGCGGCTGTTGCTGGCGCCGGCGTTGCGCCCCGTCCGAGAGGCCGGCCTCCTAGCCGCCGCCCCACCCTGCCCCCGTCCGCTGTCCCAGCGAGGCGGACGCCCGCCGAGGCTGCGGCCATTTCGCGGAAGGGCAAGGGGAAGGGCAAGAGGAGTGCCACCCCCGCTGCCTTCAGGGCCACTCCCGCTGCTGCTCCTGCTGCCTCTTTACATCCCTCCAGACGGGAGGGATGGGAAGTAGTGGGTGCCAAAAAGCAGCGCAAGAGGGCCAAAAAGAAAGCGGCCAGAGCCGCCGCGGCGAAGGCGCCGAAGAGGCCCCGCCCTCCTCGCTCCACCGCCGTCGTCCTGACCGTGACGCCGGCAGGTGTGGAGAAGGGTGTGGGGTACGCCGATGTCCTGAGGCAGGTTAAAGCCTCAGTGAACCTCTCGGCCCTCGATATTCAGGGGGGGCTCCGGTGTAAAAACACCCGCACCGGTGCTCGCCTCCTCGAGGTCTCCGGCGCCTCCAGCGGTCCCAAAGCGGATGCCCTAGCGGCTCAACTTAGGGTCGCGCTGGACGCAGAAGCCGTCCGCGTCACCAGACCTACCAAATGCGCCGCATTGCGCATCACGGGTCTGGATGACGCGGCCACGACGGAGGAAGTAATCTCCGCCGTCGTGGAGGCGGGCGGCTGCCCCCATGACCAGGTGAAAGCTGGAGATATCTCCTTCGGCTCCACCGGTCATGGGATGACAGTCGTCCAGTGCCCCGTCGCGGCGGCACTTAAACTCTCGGACGGACGAAGCCTCCTTGTAGGGGGCTTCCTAAAGGCGCAGGTGCACCTCCTTCGTGCCCGGGAAACCAGGTGTTTCCGGTGCATGGTGGTGGGGCACGTCGGGGTGCAGTGCACAGCGGAAGACACCGTGGGCGATCGGTGCTTCCGCTGCAGCCGGCCCGGTCATAAGGCCAATGGCTGTGAGGCCCCGCCTCGCTGTTATAGATGCGAGGCGGAGGGCAAAACGGCGGACCATCGGGTCGGCAGCCGTACCTGCGCCGCCTCGAGGCCTAAACCTCGTCCGTCCGCTGTAGGCAGCGGGGGAGCCGCTTCTGCGCGGCCAGGTTCACAGCGGGATGCTGACATGGACGTAAATTAATGTGCGCCCATGTCCGCATCCTGCAGGTGAACTTGAACCACTGCCGCGCTGCTCAGGATCTTCTGTACCAGAGCATCGCGCAGTGGTCCATTAACTTGGCCGTGGTCGCCGAGCCGTATTATGTCCACCCGGGAAGCCCGGTGGACCAGGACGGCTCGGCCTGTTGCATTTTTGGGGGTTCCGCCGTGGACACCTCGCGCCTTGCATTGATTGCAAGCGGCCGGGGGTGTGTTGCGGCGGAATTTGAAGGGTTTGCGGTCGTGTCGGCCTACATCTCGCCGAACATTGACGAGTCTCAGTTTGAGCTATGGCTCACTGAGCTCGACGTCGTCTTCGCTGCGTGCCCCCCTCGCCCTGTCCTGCTCCTGGGAGACTTCAACGCCTGGAGTGAGGCGTGGGGCTCCCGGGAAACCAGGGACAAGGGGAGGCTTCTTGAGGACTGAACCAGAACACGTGGTCTGGAGGTCCTCAACCGGGGGAATGCCGTCACCTTTTGGCGGCGAGGGGGGGAATCGATCGTAGACGTAACGTTCGCATCCCCTGACCTCGCCCGCCGTATTACAGGCTGGCGCGTGGAGGAGGGTGAGGAGACGCACTCGGACCATCGGTACATCCGGTTCGATGTCGTCCCCTCACCTGACCTCCCACAGCCGGTAGCAAATCCCCCGGATCCGCGTTGGGCACTTCACCATCTTGATCGGGAAGCTCTCCTGGAGGCATCCATCGTGCAGGCCTGGATTCCGGCACCGGACCGGCCTGCCGATGTGGATGCCGAGGCGGAGTGGTTCAGGAGAGCCATGTCGCAAATCTGTGATGCGGCGATGCCTAGGGTTACACCCAGACCGGCCAGGAAGCAGGTGTACTGGTGGTCGCCGGGGATTGCAGAGCTGCGCGCAGCATGCATCTCCGCCCGCCGCCGGTACACCAGGTTTCGCCGGAGGCATCGCCGCCCAGACGACGCGGCAGCCCGAGAGGCGGAGCTTTATCAGGCATACAGGGAGGCCAAAGGTATTCTCCAGGAGACGATAAAGCGGGCCAAGACGGCGGCCCGCGAGGAGCTCCTGGAGACCCTGCAGCAGAACCCATGGGGGCGCCCGTACCTACAGGTCAGGGAGAAACTCCGACCTAGGGCGCCCCCACTGACCCAGAGTCTCCAGCCGCAGCAGCTGGAGCGGGTCATGGGCTCCCTGTTTCCGACGAGCGCGGAGGAGCACGTCCCTCCGCGCATGGCTCCGTCTCTGCCCGACGCGGATAGCACCAGCGAAGACGACGTACCCGAAGTCAGCGTGGGGGAGCTAGGTGCGGCAGTACTCCGGCTTAAACGCCGGAAAATCACTGCCCCCGGACCCGACGGCATTCCTGGCCGTGCATGGGTCCTGGCCCTCGAAGAACTCGGGCCTCGACTGATGGGGCTCTTTAGCGCATGCCTCGAAAGGGGCCAGTTTCCCAAGGTGTGGAGGACGGGGAAACTGGTCCTGATCCGTAAGGCGGGGCGGCCGGTGGACGCACCGTCCGGATACCGGCCGATCGTGTTGCTCGACGAGGTATGTAAGCTCTTTGAGCGAATTATCGCGGAACGCCTCGTCGAGCATCTCACGAGTGTGGGGCCAGACCTGGCGGATAACCAGTTCGGTTTCCGTCGGGGACGCTCCACCGTGAGCGCGATCGTGCGCGTGAAGAGCCTGACGTAGGAAGCAGTCTCGCAGGGCAAGGTGGTGGTGGCGGTGTCTCTTGACATCGCCAACGCGTTCAACACCTTGCCATGGAGCTGCGTTAGGGAGGCGCTCGTGTATCACGAAACGCCTCTCTACCTCCGTCGTATTGTCGGGGCCTATCTCTCGGAGAGGGTCATAGCTTTCCCCAGCTGGCTCGGGCCAGCTCGGCGAGATGTGTCGTGCGGTGTTCCACAGGGGTCGGTTCTGGGGCCGCTTCTGTGGAACATCGGCTACGACTGGGTGCTGCGGGGTGCGTTGCCTAGGGGTGTCAGCGTAACGTGCTACGCCGACGATACCCTCGTCACGGCGCGGGGTGCAACGTACCAGGAGGCAGCACTCAAGGTCACGACGGGTGTTGCTCGAGTCGTGGGTCGGATACGGCAGCTGGGACTGGAGGTGGCCTTGCACAAGTCCGAGGTTCTGTGTTTTCACAGACCTCGGAACGGTCCACCCGAAGGTTCCAGCATAAATGTGGGAGGCGTTAGCATCGGCATCAAGCCCTCGATGAAGTACCTAGGGATCGTACTTGATAGCCGATGGAACTTCGGACCACATTTCCGAAGTTTGGTCCCCAAGGTGACGCAGGCATCGGTCGCGCTTTCGCGACTGATGCCCAACCTAAAGGGACCCAACGCTTCCTGCAGGAGACTGTACCTGGGGATCGTGCGGAGTATGGCCCTATACGGGGCTCCCGTATGGGCGGATAGGTTGGCGGTCAAGGGGAACGTGACTCTGTTAAACAGACCACTTCGAACCTTGGCCGTCAGAACCATACGGGGGTACCGCACGATCTCCGGAGAGGCTGCATGTCTCCTAGCCGGGACCCCTCCATGGGACCTGGAAGCGAGAGCCCTTGCGTCATTGTTCCAATGGCGCTGGAGCGGGACCACAGGCCTGCGTCTCGAGAAATCGAGGACCAGCGGTCCCAACTCCGCCAGGATCTCATGGAGTCATGGAGGGTGCGACTTGAGCAACCCAAGTGGGGTACCACCATCATCACGGCGGTGAGACCGATCATGGACGATTGGCTGCAGAGGCAGCATGGTGACCTCACGTATCGTGCGACGCAGATCGTTGCCGGGCATGGATGCTTCGGTAGCTATCTGTTTCGCATGCATCGTGAGGTCACACCCCGGTGTCAACACTGCGAGGTTTCCGACGACGACACCGCACCCCACACGTTGGTGGAGTGCTCAGCGTGGGCGAGCCAGCGCCGGGACCTCGTAGTGGGTCTGGGCGTGGATACCCTCTCGCTGGAGACCATGCTTCAAGCCATGGTCTCCAGCCGGAGTAGGTGGAACGCGGCCGTCTCCTTCTGCGAGCAAGTCATGCTCGCGAAGGAGGCGGCCGGAAGGGAGAGGGAGCGTACCCTCCCCGCCGAGTTCCGTAGTCGACGGCCAGGGCGCCCCAGACTACGCGACTACGCCCAAGACTATCGACCTCCATGATCGGGGCCTGAGGACGGCGGGATCGCCATCCGCCGTCCTTACAGAAGCAGGCTAGAAGGGTTGCGTGCTGCGGGGCCTTTGCCCCATAGCACGCAACCAGATTCACTCACTGACGCGGGATAAAACCCTTCCCCCAACGACGCGGGATTCTCGTCCCGACCCAACACCCGAAGAGACCACAGAGGTGGTCAAAGTCCGCCGGGCGCCACTGGACATACCCTCTGCTAGTAACCAGAGACGCCCGGCAACGGACGTTAGAGCGGCCGCGGCCTTGGCCGCGGAATTAAAAAAATAAAAAAAAAATAAAAAAAAAAAGCATAGAAATCAGCTGAATTTGTATTTATATCGTGAACACAAAACACGTAAAGCCATAGTTTTCTAACATCTCTTGAACGGGATCTTAGGAATGGGCAGATTTTTTCTCTTTCCTGGCACAAGGCCAAAATTTCTTTCTGTTTATAATAAAACTTTTTAGCAAGTCTAAGATGTATCATTTTTTCCGCAACTGCCACTCTCTTCGCATTCTCATTGAGAGACGGACTTTTTATTTTTGCTTCAAGTTCTTCGCAAGTCGAGCAAACGTCTACTTGCGACCGACCAAATCTGTAGCCATGATTATCATTAAAATATTTCCTGTAATAGTCGTACTTAACGCAATGGTATTGAGGATATTTTTTCAAAAAAAGTTCATGCTTTGTTTTGACATTTAGGTTCGCTTCTAAATATTGAAAATGTTTGCTGCTATAATGCGATTGTTTTAGGGGAAATGACCGGATGTGTTCATCAATAGCCGCAATTGCTTCGTTTGATAAGACATTACCTCGATTACGGTGCTGCTCACGTTTATCTTTAGGTAATTTTTCCAACGATTTAAGAATTACGAAATTAAGGCTATTTTTCGCCTTACGGGAGGTAAGGCGAAAAATAGCCTTAATTTTTATAGCGTATAAAATGGAGAACGCTTGACGGCATACTTTTATTTTTTCAGTTCCTTTCATAACAAAGTACGTGAAAGTATTGTCACGTTTTTTTGGATTTTCGCCTTTTGAACGGCGACGATTAACCGTTGCGTATTCAATGAGACTCATTATGTATACGTCTTGTTCATTTTTTGGTCGTCCATTGTACACGAATTCAAGCAACTGCTGTTTTTTTTCAGTACTAAAATTCTGAGTACACTTTTTTTACAGCCACAGTCACTGTTATTGTTAGATTTAGCTGACACTAACCTTCCAGTACTTGTACTCACATAAGATTGACCAAGTAGACGCTGTGACTTCTGCTTTTCTTTTTTGTACATATGGATATTTCTAATACCTCTTCTCTTTTTTTCGGAGTCTCAGCTTCTGACTCATTATCAGGTGAATCGTTATGGTCACTTTCACTGGTCATATTCGAACTCTAATAGTAAAATAATCTACTTTTAAGGTTGATAATCTCCACGACGCGATGCTACATATATTCAAACTATCTTGTTTTGATAATAAATAATTAAAAAAAGAAGGTAGTTTCAAATATTACCAGAATGGCGGGTGGTTTATCGCTAGTATCACGTCACCCACCAGCTGGCCAGCCAGTTGATAGTTTAGGATTTATTTCCTTCTTCCAACTAACTATTTTTATGACCGCACGAAACTTTACGAAATGTTCCTTTTTTGTTTTTTTCCTTTTGATTCAGATTTTGTTCCTTTCTTCGAACTCACAATTAAGCTATGCGTTCGAAGAATGTAAAAATGTAGAAAAGTGAATATCTCAAAAAGTGGTGTTTATTCCCTTCTTCCAATTGGTGGTTCAATTACGTTCTCCGTCTTATTTATTTTGACGTAACCGCCCGCGTTCCGGCGAATACCTAGTTATTTTAAAGAACAGGGAAAGAGATTTTTTTTTTTGAGAACCGCTGGTTTTCCTGGCCAATCAGCATAAATTTTTCACAGTTCGCGTGCGCGGCCGCCACAGATTATGGAATTAAAATGTAATAATATGGGTTATAGGTTTTAGTAGGTATCTCATGTTTAATAAAAACACGCATATAGTTATGAAGCCGCTTCCAGTATACTATAAGGCCGTGTACAGATAGACAGGCGAAATAAAAGTGTCTGTCGCGTCTGGCTACAGCTTAGAGTTGAAAGGCTTCGGCTAGACGACACGGCTAATTGTCGACACTCGTATTGTGTTATTTGGATGCGTATTTACATGTCTCGAGCATTTAATTACTGATTTTCACGCAAAAGAATAGTTTTATTCTTCTACTGGTAAAAAGTAATATTTTGAGCAAAGAAAGAATACTTGGAACACAAATGTCAGTTACTAAAACACTTTTTCCTTTTTACAAATTAATTTTTGGACATTCTCACACAACGTCATCTAGCCCAAATTAAGCTATACGCTTGTTTAATGGGATCTAGACAACTGATAACCATACTTATATTATTCCTAAATACATACATTAAAGGTATATATAGAAAACAACCAAACCTCGGAGTTGGGTGCTTTCTACGAGTATGTATGTACCCAAACATTTGTGAATTACAGAAATATTTGATTCGACTCGGGAATTGAAACTGAGACTCGGGAGTAGACTGGTGTAACTCTTGACTACTAAGCTAATAACCTGTATTTCTGCCAGCGGACTCCTGTTACTTCATTCACGTCCATGTTTTGCTCCGTTTTTCAGTGGTGAATAGGTGTTCCCGACGACCGTAATACGACGACCGTGTTGCTCTATGGGTGTTACGGATTAACATTTTCTGATTCTATTGATTCTTATTGGTCGTAGCAAGATTGTATACAGCCTTCCTCAATAAATGCAGACTATTCAATACAATAACTGAAGAGTTTGATAATCTAAAAATTACCTATCGTGTGCAACCCAATAAACTTTTCAGCGTTTTGCAAAGATTAATAGTAAAAAAACTCTTAAAACAAAACGTGATAGAAAATTTAACAGCTCTTTATTTTCTACTTACTAAGTTATTAGATAATATTATTATGTCCAACAAAACCCATGAAACCCGGTCGATATCTGCTTCAAATTGCTAGAGGTCGCCACCGGTCGTTATGAAGAGCAGAAACAAACTTAGATTGGCGTCGGGAGAACCGAGATTGTTATCATAATGAATGTGTTTTGGCAATATCTCATACATTTTACAGCGTCTATTATCTTTGAAAGACGAACTGAATATTAGACAGACGGGTAGTTATCATAAGACGAAAAGTATTTGACCGAATTTCAATGAAATTCGAGCAAAAGCATTGCGATAAAGAGATCGGTTTTCTAGACAGACGGATAAACACACATCTCGTCTGGATCTCCTAACAGTAGACAGACGCGCTCATTAGTCCCGGTCCCACATTTCGCAACCTTCTAGGTGGCGAGTATATTGCCGCTTCTACGAACTGAGCATATTCGCCAAGGTCTCGTCCGTTTTTAGCAGGTTCACTGCTTGAAGTGAGGACGACTTGGGTCTTGGATACATTGGTAGGGAAATCACTCTAAGCACTTAAAATATTAGAGTATAATCTGAATATACTGACAGATGGTTTCCCGACGTTTCGGTCGTGACCCTTGTTGGTGTAATTCAACCAAAACGTCGGATAACCATAAGATATCTTTGATAATACCATGATTAAGTCACGTTTTATTATTATTAAGTATAAGTTAAATACACTTGTCACTCCATACATACTTATATCACGCCTATATCCCGAAGGGGTAGGCAGGGGTGCATTACACACCCACAATTTGCCAGTATTTTTAGTCCCACGTAATAGTTCCTCAGGGAGTTCTGGGCTCTCCTAAAAGTCCTTAGGGATGACAATATCTTTCCAGCATTCAGAGCCCAGAACTCCCTGAGGGACTTATGCAATGGAAAAGACTTGGTGGTTAATTCAAAAAAGTCAGACGTTTATTTGTTGCGTTGTGATACGTGTGGTATGTTGTATGTGGGGCAGACAGGTCGGTCTTTCGAGGTCAGATATAGGGAGCATTTGTCAGCGTTTCGTAATGGGTGCCCAGAGAAGTCCCACTTCGCCAAACATCTTTTAGATACTGGACAAACTCTAAACAATAATAACACCTTTGAGATATTGAAATTAGGCGAAAAGGGGTTCAAACTGTGCGTTCCCCCCTGCTGCAGCTGTTTGCAAAGAGGCAGGCACAGTAGTTTGTATTTGTATGATACACATGTCGCACCGTAATTTTTTGGAATACAAAGTTTTCTCATTAAGAAACCTTATTAGCTATAACAGACCCACAGTTAATCGTTCTACCCCCCGTTTTTGGTTTTGGCATGTCTGAAGCTCGCTAACAGTATATTCAACAGGGAAGTACTTATACAGAAGACTTCCTACATCGCGCTAGCGAGATTTGCACGCTCACATCTTATAAACAGCAACGTACATTCCTCGGATTTTGCTGTCTCTTTGAGACAGTCTTGATGATGCCTCGTGAGTAGGTGAAACATATGTCGACGTTTAACATGTCTTCTAGTTAGCGAAATCATTGCAATTATCTAAATTTCAACATCAAATTTTTCATTGTTTATTATGGACTTTCGCCAGGTAACGCCTGGTTCCATTCAGTATATATTACTATGTTTCAAATGGTTCTAAAGCACGTGTTTTATAAACACTGTGTTTGTTATGCTACCAGTACTTCCCATAATCACTTGTTTAACGTAACATCTCTCGTCTTATGCACATCTAAAACTAACTCTAATACAATAAATGCAAAGTGGAAAATTACATAAGTTTTGAACTCTTTCAGTCGTTTCACTATGAGAAGAAACCTAGTCTATGAAGGTGGCTTACTTAGTGGTGTCGATAACTTTGTGTTTTGCGATATTTGTACGTCACGCTTAACAACGGAGTAACTGTTTATTTGTATGCATATTGAAAAGCTACCGAATGATGAAAGAATTAAGAAAACATTAAAATCTAGGAACAAAAATAATTACACTTCTTCACAAAAAAAAAGCAATCCTTGAAATTATCCCCTAAGTGGAATACATAGGATAAAAGGTTTCACTTAAATAGTTACCAAGCCGTTTCCATTCTCTCTGGTAATTTGCCTAGTACATTTGTCTGCAGGTGTATCATGTAAAGATGACTTGAGCATGTAGATGTTGGGCTCCATAGCACCATTACACTAATATCGATGGTTATTGATAATTTCTTTTATAGTCCGAGACGCCCGGGTATAGTCCGAGACGCCCTGGAATAGTCCGAGACGCCCAGGACATTCCGAGACGCCCAGGACTTTAATTGTCTGTGCCTTAGCAGCTGGCACGTTAGATTTTGTTGACTTTCCTTAACATTTCATCGCGAGGCAACGGGTTTCAGTTTTTGAAAATTACAATATAGCTGCTACTTTTTCTTAAATTAATTCGGCCATTTTAGACATAACCCATTATAAATGTTACCGGTGATGGCAATAGGGTTGCCCCTTATTACGTGGCACTAAAAATACTGGCAAATTGTGGGTGTGTAATGCACCTCTGCCTACCCCTTCGGGCATATAGGCGTGATATGTGTATGTATTGACAATTTCTAGCTCTCGTGTTTCGAGGTCTTGGCCCAGTGGTATCTTCGTTAGTTGGCATAACGATCCTCATGGAAAAAGAACAGTCACCAATTTAAGTCCAGTCCATGACTATTGTTTATGCAATTAACATTCTAAAAATTACTATCTTTTTGTCCTCAGGTGAGTGCTGGATTATCGTAGAGATACGTCGCAGAAACGATGGCGTCCACTTGCTCATAGTATGCAGTATACTCAAGGTTAGTAGTTTATATTTTCACTTACATCTCCAGGCACAATCCAGCTCAACAGTCAATGGCACTTATACAATGCAATAGGTAGCCTAACTAACTTAAACTTAGTTTCTCTTACGGCACTATTCAATAATGCAAGTCTTGCATACAAGAATGATGTCATGTTTACGTACAAGTTGCATGCATTGGTAAAGCCGTTGCTATGAGATACCCGAAGTGAAGTAAAGCTGGGTCCACATTTGTAGCATTTCTGTGTATCGTATCTCCTTTGCGTGGCCTCAACGCGTATCATGATCGCTAGTTTGGACACAAGATGATACCCGTTAACAATACACGCCATAACTGATACCGCCCGATCCGCACTAAACGCGTATCTTGATACACCTTGTATCCGATACGCGTATCACGATCGGTGGTTTTGACGTATTTTGATACTGTATCACGATACTGTATATGTGATACACCGCGAACCATCCTGTGTCGATTTTTCAGTGGTGATCAAAGGGGATACACATCCTATCGAACAAATTTGGACGTGAATGCATTTAAACGCGGTAACTTCTCGTGTTCTACGCGCCATTTCGTGGTTTGTTGTGATAGTGGAGTAAACATTAAAGATGAGCTGGGATAACGAAAGTGTTATAAAACTAATCGACGCCTATAAAAGAAATTAAGTGTTATGGGATCCCAAGCACAAGAATTACTTCAACAAACTGTTGAAGAAAGACGCTTGAAGAAAGACGCTTGAAGAAAGACGTACGATAACATGGCTGAACCGTTCGAGACGGGAAGGTGCACTGAAAGAAACGCGTTTCAGGAAAAGATACGAAGATCGGAAGAAAAATGAAGCGTCCATATTTGTAAAGTTAAAGCCGATACACTAACATGATACAGCATTTGCTAAGTATGGACGCGTTTTTACGAAATACGCCTTAATGATACGATATGGACAAAATGAGCGTCCATATTTATGATACAAATACTCGATACGATACGATTGATCGTGATACGTCAAGGTGCTACAAATGTGGACCCAGCTTAACGAGATCACTAGAGTTTTCGATTATGTTGCTGTGTAGCCTCATTGATTTTATTTCACTGACTTAAATCTGCTTTGATAGTTGTCGGGAGTAGGGTATTTGCCAGAAGTTCGTCTGTAGGAGCACAGCATACTGACCCTGGATATGTTGGTAGGGCCCTATTAGCACTCAACTTACTCTTAGTAGGTTATATCTTAGAGGCCCAAGGCAACTTCACCTGCAAATGGTACACATTTTTTTTTTGTTTTTTTTTTAATTCCGCGGCCCACGTACGCGGCCGCTCTAACGTCCGTTGTCGGACGTCTCTGGTTACAAGCAGAACGTATTTCCAGTGGCGCCCCGCGAAATGGTACACCTGGCTATCAACGGACAATTCTATCGCAAATATTGAAGAGCCAACTTTGAGCGGCAATGGGGTCGCCGACTACGAAGTTACTGACGGAAAGTGTAGATGTTATTTTCTTTACCTGTATAGAGATACACGTAAAGAAAATAACATCTACTCAGACATAGGTAATACGAAACCACCGTTAGACCTAATTTAACTTTAACATACATCTATTTTCACAATAAAATTACACATTTACAACAAAATGGGAGAAAACCTTGAGTAACACTGTTTAAGCTATGCTATATGAAGCTAACTATAGCGGTGGTTAATTGAAGAAATAAAAACCGGCCAACCGCGTGTCGGGCCACGAATATAATAGGGTTGAGATACAGCTTGATAAGAGACTAACGAACAGTGGAGTCTTAAGTGCACCATATACTCGTACGAATTGATTTACCTTCAGACCTACCTGACCAGATGCAATACAAAATATCCTACATATACCGGAAGGTAATATACAAAAAGTTATATCTATTGGTACTCTATTACCCTAGGATCATGAATAGAATTTGTAAAGTGAATGAGGGCGCCCAGGTAAGGGTGGAGGGTGTAAATTGTAGGCAGTCACGTCCTAAACAGCCTCTAAACGAAGGGTAAAGGACTGGAAATAAGTTCTTTATTTAGAGTACCTAGGCTAGACGTAAGAGAAGGGATTTACATAAGTATTTTTAATTATATTTTTTATTATCTATATAGTGTTTTTTGACGGACTGAATTTCGGCATTATTCCCTAAAGGGTATTATTATTAGGGGCGTTTACTGTGCGACACTTTAAGTTAAACACAGTTTACAGTTTGTTAAGGTTCAAGTTCATACTTACATTTTCTACTTAAAACTGTTAAGTGATTAGTAAAATTCACTTTTGCACTTTAAGACTTCACAAAATGTAAGAGACGCATTATTTTACCAATAATAATTCAACTGCATATAATATATTTTATTTTATAATAATTATTATTTTATTTTATTTTATTTTTATCTATTTTTATTAGATTTTTCAATAATTTAATTTTGATATTTATATGGATAATTGATTATGCTCAATATGGGTTAAAATTATTATATTAAGTATTGTCTCCGGCAGCCAGGTGCACTGTGTGCAGGTTATATATTGGCCCCAGTGGCCTAAACTGTAGGTAGGCCTTTTATATTGACTTACATTATAATGTTTATTTCGATAGTACAACATTGATGCATCTACGGCCACCATACAAAATGACGCAAACCGATTTATCCACAAGCACTTTTAGCTTATTTACGGATTTTTAGTTAGTCTTCACGATTTACTACTATTTTTCTTGAAATGAAAAACAAACAGACACCGAAAAACTATTC
Organism: Nudaria mundana; assembly: GCA_963556515.1. Classification (NCBI taxonomy): domain Eukaryota; kingdom Metazoa; phylum Arthropoda; class Insecta; order Lepidoptera; family Erebidae; genus Nudaria; species Nudaria mundana. The sequence goes on from OY748288.1 coordinate 1,877,728, forward strand.
CACGCAGACATATCCGCGGGCGTCCGCCAGTATTCTATAGAATTGACTGCCATTTATCTATGGCTATTCCCATATTAATTAAGATCGTAACAAACTTTTTGTTCATTCCGTTTATTTGGTAACTGTAATGAAACTTTGTTGGACAAATTCTTTGAGAATTTCCTAAAGTCAAAAGTTGCTTTGTGTTTAATTTCAAAAGTCAATTAATTAGTGCTGTTCTATCCTTCTCGTCTTTACAGCGTTGTGTTAATGGCGTACTTATACGTTTACGATATTCTATTTACCTAATGACTTGCAAGTTTAATTATCAAGAACATCATTTTATAAAAGGTTTTTTGTAATGTACAGAATGGTCAAGGTTCTCGAAACCATACCCACTTCATCATCATCATCAGCCCACATCAGTCCACTGCTGGACATGGCCTCTCCAATGACGCGTCACCCCCTCCGGTCTTGGGTCAATTTCATCCACCCAACGTAAATAAATTTGTCAAACAATTTGATCGTGTACAAGTTACTTTAACTGCATGCTATGTCCTTGCCATACCTAATGCTCAAAGACAAATTATTTAAAAACAAATTACTTATATTCATGAACATTATACGAATACGAAGCGCATCATCTTTTTTGAAAGAACTTGAGTAGTAGTTATTATGTTGGGAAATGTTCAACACAACTCCATCTCCTTTGAAACTATGTAGATCTCATACTTTGAGAATTATGTAGGTATTTATGTATAATACATAAACTTTCTTATTATTCTTGCAAATACAAACTGAACGAAATTTGATGAACCGTACAAATAAGACATTTTATTTTTATTTTATTTGGGACTAGCTGTTGCCCGCAGCTCCGCCTGCGTGTTATAGCTTTCTTGATCACCAGTTACTGATTTATTATGTATAGTTGTTGAGCGATATTTTATCTTAAGATAAAATATTATGGTATCTTAGCCGTGTGCAGCGCCCCTTAGTGAACTCCACTGCGGGTGACGTAAACTACGACAAACTTCTTATTTGCGGTTGGTACAGTAGTCGGGTCTAGGGATCGAACCGCAAAATTAAGTTTGTTTTTTATTGTAAATACTTTTCCGGGATAAAAAGTACCCAGCGTGGTGCCCAGGATATTAAAGAATAATTATACCAAGTTTCATCGTAATCGAACCGGTAATTTTGCGTGAAGCCTGAACAAACAGACAGACAGACAGACAAAAATTGTTTTAATCACATTTTTGGGTTCGGTGTCGGTCTAGTAACACCCCCTGCCATTTATTTTTTGATATTTTCAATGTACAGAATTTTCACTTCTACAGATTTATTATAAGTATAGAAGATACATATATATATACGAGTACGAGTAGATAACAACAGCCATTTTACAATCGTGTATACAAACAGAAATTACTTGATACTTTTTTTTTTTTTTTTGATTACGGGGTGGAATTCCCTATGGAACCATCAGCACCACCTTGGGAAATTACTTGATACTGACCAACAACAGTTATCCACTTCTATACTAGATTAAAAAGGTACCTAGATAAAAAAAGGATGCTATGCACTAACAACTTATTTATACATAATATCTGTACCTATGCAATTACAAAATCTTGCAACTTGACTAAAGGCATCTCGGAAGAAGTAAAAATTGGTCGTAGTTTTCCGTCCTCGCTACAATTATTTTTTTTTATTTCGCGAGACCGCGGCCGCTCCCTTGTTCATTGCTGCGGGCGTCTCTGGTGACACCAGAAGGTATTTCCAGTGGCGCCCGGCGGACTTTGGCCACCTGTGTGGCTTCTTCGGGGGTTTGGTCGAAATGAAAATCTCGCGTCGTTGAGGTTGGGTCGCGCGTCGGTGAGTGAATCTGGTTGCGTGCTGCGGGGCTTTTGCTCCTTCTAGCCTGCTTCTGTAAGGACGGCGGGTGGGTATCCCGCCGTCCTCAAGCCCCGATCGTGGAGGTCGATGGTCCTGGGCGTAGATGAGTCCGCGGCGCCCCTGACCGCTACTCCCGCTGGAGACCATGGCTTAAAGCATGGTCTCTAGCGAGAGAGTATTCACGCCCAAACCCACTACGAGGTCCCGGTGCTGACTCGCCCACGCGCCACTAATACTAGAGAAGGAAAACTCGTCACAAAACCCTAAAGCAACTCGTCTGGTCAGCGTAGAATATCTAGGCTGAATTTCCCCCTCTTTGGGGAAGCCCTATCTGTGCCCAGCAGTGGACGTCTAATGGGCTGAGATGTTGCGATTATGACTAACACCATCTACTTAAGAAAAACAGAACAGGAACACAAGAATGTGTACAAGAAAACAAAAAGCAAAGTAGAAAAAAATCTGCGTGTCCTATCTTTCCCAACTTCACGAACAAGTACCTAGTTCTGAAGTCCCTTGGTGTGTCTCGCGCCAGACCACTTCAGACGGTTGTAGTGCTGTGAAGTGGGTGCGAAAAGTACCTGAATAGGTTCAAGGTTGGTATTAGTGCGTGGGTTTTCATTCCAACTATCACTTATTAGTTTATTTACAGCACTTTGAACTATATTACGTGTTAGGTGATGAGGTGTTTGCAAAGCAATTTATTATGTTCTTAAGAATATTTCTTTGTTTTTAATTTGTTTTCAATAATAAAACATTTAGAACTTAGAACAAGTAAGAACTTCTTGAGACGCAGTGTTGACACATACAATGAGGATTTTGGGTGCTTGGATTTATTTAATAATAGTTTGGCTGCCGTCAAATTAAAACTACGTAATCTGCTCCTTCAAACAGACGGATAACTGTTTATTGTTAGCATTCTTTCTTCCAGTTTACATTCTTTGCACGACTTCTGTACTACCTACTACTAGATTTTATATAAGGACTTACCCTATATTTAAATTGACTGTAACTTTACCGTATGTATAACTTTTATGGACCTCTAAGTTTGTAAGTATCTATTGTTTTTGTGTGTGTATTTGTATATAACTGTTTGTGTCCTGAATAAACCAAAATAAAAATAAAAAAAGAACTCGTTATTACATTTAATAAATTATGAATTTAACAATATCTTTTTCTTTGTGGTTAATTTCTAATATAGGTCAAAATATAACAAAAGCAAAACTCGTAGGTACATAAAAACCATCAAATTTTATTTCTTATAGAACTAAATGCAAATACTAGGTATACCATGATACGTATGCATTCTGGAAATACATTATTGAGTAACGCTGAGTGACGAGACACTCCTTACAAAGCTCTGTTTAATAATGCAAGTAAACTTGAAAGATAAAAACTACTAAATAAAAATTTACAATTCCTTTTAAAACTGATACAAATTTATTCGTTGAGGAAACAGATTTTATCGCCGCGATGGTGGCGTTTCCCCATATTAACTGCCTTAACCGTCAAGGTTTTGGAGGAGCTGAGACGATAATTAAAATTGCAGTTTGCCATTTAAATATATACGAAAGGGCCCTCGCTTCCAAATCCCATTATGACTCCTTCATGGGTTCCGGCGAGGAGAACGTGCGGACACTTTTAAAACAGACAAGTCGTTGAACGTCGATCCATCAACCCATAAGGCCATACTCTGCACGACGCCAAGCTACAATATCTGGAATGGAGGTAAAGCGGGGCTGCGCCAAATTCCGTAGACACACCGAGCCCACTTGTTCAGGGCTACCTCCATTCCCACCTGCCGCATCCGACCCACAACTTAAGCATCTATTACAGGTTTGCAGAGCTGCGAGAGTCTGTTGGCTTTACAATTTACTTACAATATTTTAAATACACAAACCAGCTTATAGCAAGTATCAGTGTAAACAGGGCATGGCAGGTAAGTACCTGACACTCTGTAAGGTAGACACTCTGTGCCAATGCTGAAAATGTAAACAGGTCTGCATATTCACTAGATACTAGACATTTTAAAGTTTTGAATCGAATCCTCACCGTTCCTAAAATATAAGGTGAGTTATTTACATCACAATGGGCTAGTAAATTGATGAATTGGTTTTTATTATATTACAGAGATAAATGTAATGAAAACAATAAATTATAAAACAATACAATTGAAACTAACCTACTAAGATTACATCATGGGCTAGTTATTTAGTATATTTCATCCTAGATTTATAAATAATTTGCTAAAATATCACAACCCGTAGAAATATTATCCTGATTTAAATTTTACTTTCTACTTATACTACCTTCTACTATTATTATATTTAATTTTACATACATACGAGAACATACATATTGTCACGCCTCTTTCCCATGTGGGTAGGCAAAGACTATGGAATTCCACTTACTACGATCCTGGCATACTTCTTTCGCTTCTTCCACTTTCATAACTATCTTCATGCACGCTCTCCGGTTATGGGTACTCTTGACCTGGCCTTTTGTCAAAACATCTCCGATTTGGTCGAAGTACGTTCGCCTAGGTCGACCCTTACTTGCCTGTCCATATTTAATTTTATCAGCAACAATCAGTACAATTTCTGAATGAATACTTACTATAGTAATAATCTAAACAGGGCATTTTTTTTTAATTCGGCTGCCCAAAGCCGCGACTGCTCCCACGTCCGTTGCCGTTTACGCACGCAGTATGTATTTCCAGGGGCGCCCGGCGATTTCCAGTGGCACCCGGCGAAATAGCGCCTTCTATATCGACTTGTGTTGCCATCTTGATTTATTTATTTATCTAGTTCTTTCAGAAAGCACTTTCCAAATTTGAATTTAAAAACCGAACAACAAAAAGAATCTTACCGTAACCTCTTCGACATCCATTCATATTTGTTACAGTGCCAAATCTACTGGCAAGAAGCCTATCAGGTCGCCGCGGACCCGCCCGCTAGGGTATTGTGTACTAGTATGTAACCCACTTTTAGCCCGAAAAATGTTTGTGTATGACACATCTCTGGATAACAGCCTATTTTTGGGGATACAGACTTGGTTTAGTTCATAATAGAAATATATTTTGGATTGCTTCGGTGCTCTTATCTGTACCTTGCTTAGGTGCTGTAGTTTCAGATTCTATCCAGTTTCAACAAAAAAGAGGAAATCGGATAAATACTTCAAAAATGTTCAAACTGTATCATAGCAATAGTGTACGGGTTATGTCCAAAATTGCCGAATGAATTTAATAAAAAGTATGTATATTGTAACTTTGAAATAAAGGCAAGAGCGAATCTTACAAACCAGCCACTATGGCACAGCCAATTAAAGTCCTGTGCGTATCGATTACTATGAATGACAATTAATGAATATGAGACAATCACTGATGGTTTCATAAAATAAGTAACCTGACAAAAAAAACTATTTTATATAGCTACCTAAACCGTCGCATTGAGCGCCAGTAACTCACGTCAAAGGTGCCAACTGCCATAGATTAGTGCGAGTTGTAGACACTCTCAACAACGGTGGCCTCTACCTCCTTCCGATGTAATCATCAGGCGCCACAAATTATATTTAGACGTGGGCCAGCTAAAGTCATTTTTTAAATTTATAACAACAAGCTAACTCCTCTGTCTCGTTGCCGACTGGTAATGATCCTAGAAGGCTGGGAGCTAAAAACTAAAAAAATACCAGCCTTCTGGTCTAATTACCAACCATCTGGTTCAATTATCAGCCTTCTGGTCCTTCAGGTCCAGTCTTCTGGTCTGTGTCAGATTATTAATTTGTTTAAGCCATTTGCTACCCATACGTCAACCATTTTCCAACATTCCACCAATAATTTCATTGGTCTCATAATGTAAGCACCTATTGCAAATGAGATCGGCTTGGAGTCTTTACCCGGTTACATCTTTCACTTATAGTTTTTTTTTATGATGTGGGTATTTACTTTGACAACCAAGAAACCGCTGATTTCGAGCTCCTAACGCAGGTATGCACGACACGAAGACGATCAAAAATGCAACCGAAATTTGTAGGTAGGTACTGAAAAATAAATAAAATTAAAATCTTTTAAAAAGGGATATTAGTTAAATACTATGTACTATTGTATGCATAATTTATATGAAATTGACGATCAGGATCAGGTTTTGAACAAAATACAAACTCTACTCTTAAATCACCTTCTTATTCTTGAAAGAAAACATTCAAATCCGAAAGCGATTGGGGAAATTTGTGTGTTCACTTCTATTTTAAACCTATTAAGAGGCATGTCAACTAAATCCTATAATATCACACTATGTGATAGATCTATCTAGGCATTTATTATGAGGACAGGGAATGAAATTTTGTGTGAGTGTATCATGGCGCCGTCAAATTAATTTATTACTCCTAAATAATTTTAAATGGCAGATTAATTTATGAGACTAATGTAATTTTTGTTATGTATGTAAATTTTGACCCTTGAGATGATAATGTACTTATCTAATTTAATATACCTAGATTTTTTGACTATCTTATTCTATTGAATTAGTTGCCTGGAAGAAATTACTTTTTGGCTATGCGTTTTGTACTATTAATTTTAATTCATGTATGATGAATCATTATTTATTGATTACAATGCTGATATCATTTACGTTATTAATATTATATTAAACACCGATGTACAAAACTGAATCAATAAAAGAAAATTACCAAAATAATAGAATAGAAAAGTTTATTTGCTCGAAACATGGTGGACATAGATTTTCTTAACTGTCTAAGGTTACATCATGGTTCGCCGGATGGTTCACGGTATAGTCACATACTGAACTTAAATAATTGAACAAAACTAATATTGTACTCATAAACTAAACTTTGGCGATAAATCTGAGCTAGATACCGCATAATACAATGTTTTCCAAATAATACATAATTCATACAAGAACTGTATCGATAATCGCTTGCCTATTCGCTTGCTACCGGGCAGTGTTCTTTACAAACGCCTGAAGCCACAGATACGAACATTCAGTAGAAATAATAGGGCAAGTTTTATCTTAACTTAGAGACAAGCAAACCAATGGTAGCTTATCGTGAAATATTCTTTCAAAATTACAGAGGAATAAGTTTTTATCAAACTGCCTGAGGCCTGGTCCAGTCGTATTCAATAAATGTTAGTAACAGTTAAATGGTTCACTTGCAGTGTTATTTAAAATGTAGTGTAGTGTAAAATGTAGTTAGATCACTACATATTTATCATATACTGAGCCTTTTCCTAACTCAGTTGGGGTCGGCTTTCCAGTCTAATTGCGATTCGGCTGAACTTCGATATTTTCCGTGAAGCGACTGCCATCTGAACTCCACAACCCATGGGCGATATCGAAGTTCTGTAGTTAGACCGGTCGGATTTTTGATTTAGGGCTCCAACTAGCCATAGATGTTCGTATGACAACCGGGACCGACGGTTTAACGTGCTCTCCGAGGCACGGTGGGGTCTCAGTGTCTTAAGAAATGGTCACCCATCCTAAAACCGGCCTGATTAGATGTTGCTTAACCTTTGTAATGTGTTAACATTGTCACTTACCACTAGACACGAGCTTAGATCACTACATATTGATAAAACAAATTCCTCCACAGCGTCTATCTGTTCGTGGTAAACTCAAAACCTTCGATTTTGATTCTGCTTTCTAGTGAAATCATAAAATAAAAACCTTTTTTGAGAACCACTCTATCCATTATTATGGATAGTGTTCTCGAGAAAGGTTATAGTTTATTTTTGGTCAGGGGCGAAACCGTAGGCATCCGCTAGTTCATAATATATAAATTTTGTTCTAAGCCGGAGTAGAAACTCGGAACCAGTATCGCAGACTTATTCGCAGACTCAGTAGAGTACCTAGTCTACTGAGTAGCTACGAGTAATATCAACAATATATTATAATATTATATATCTATATAATATAATACATGGAAATATTAGGTTTTAATTATGACAAATAACATTTTTGTTTTATCGATTTTTACTTGTACCACAGATTAATAAATAGTTGCTACGATTTGTACCTACTTATAACTAATGATGTGTACTTTTCAGCTGTTTATTTGTAAATTTAACACTCACTGTTCACACACACAATTTTAATTTGTATGTACTAAGTATTTAAGTATTAAATACCTACCTAAGCCTATGTAGGTTTTACAGGATAAATTACTGGAACTGAAAATGTATAAATGTAGGTAATAATTTCAAATAAATAAAAAAAAATTCAACTAGCCAAGCATTTTCTATGCATATATTCGTATCGAGTAAAGATCAATATACCTTAGCAACACTAACACGGTGGAACGTAGGATCAATAGACACTTATATTTAAATACTTCGATGTAATTTTCATGCTACACTAATCAATCGATTCACTAATCAAAAGAGTGGTTCTAGAGGAAAGGTTATAGTATATAGTTTGTCACGGGCGAAGCCATGCGCGTCCGCTAGTACAGTATAAATAAATAATAATAAATAAATAAATCTTTATTTCTTTTACAAAGTGAGTGTAACAATAACGTGATTGGACTCTCCTTATAAGCAAGTATTGCCTGTAGTAGTAGACCAGTAATTCTGTTATGCCTCTTGGCAAAACAGTGTTAGGCAGAGTGTATCGCAAATTCACCTCATTACTTACTAAAATAATTATGTGCAGAATGTGCTTTAAACTAAATTAGCACGAACACTTGACTGCAGGCTAAGTCCCTTTGCGAAGTAATGACCGATAACTGACTCTTCGTAACTTACATGTACAGTTCACAAAACAAGTTTACTAAATAGAAATAATCAGCGTTCTGCTTCTGAGATGGATCCATCAGGCGATTTGCGATGTCTTAAATAAGTAAGACATTTTAATAGTAGGTAGATATTAAATTTTCGGGATATTTACCATGTGATGTTGTTTTGAGTTTCCAATATTTCGGCACTGTTGAAAGCGCCGTGATCACGTAGGAAAGTTAGACTTGTTATATAATCATAACTTATATTCCCTTTCACACTAGAAATAATGAACAAAATTAACGTCATTAAAATTGAGAATTTAATATCGTATAACCTCAATGGCTTGAGTTGTTGTAGTTATCATAACTATAGTTACAGCTGTTGTCAGGTGCTTGATAAATGCTCAATGTCGAGTTCGTGAAATCTTTATTTAGCTTATCAATCTTAAGAAAACCTCAACATTCAATCACAAATACAATCATACTGACTTGT